>JASTWF010000543.1:0-280000 GCA_030390025.1 Squalus acanthias | reverse complement strand
TGTCCAAATCATACTGGAGTTTCTCTGCATCCTCCTCACAGCACACACGCCCACCCAGCTTTGTGTCATCTGCAGACTTGGAGATATTACATCTAGTTCCCTCGTCTAGATCATTAATATATATTGTGAATAGCTGGGGTCCTAGCACCGATCCCTGTGGTACCCCACTAGTCACTGCCTGCCACTCGGAAAAAGACCCGTTTATTCCAACTCTTTGCTTCCTGCCTGCCAACCAGTTCTCTATCCAAATCAGTACCTCACCCCCAATCCCATGTGCTTTAACTTTGCACGCTAATCTCTTATGCGGGACCTTATCAAAAGCCTTCTGAAAGTCCAAATACACCACATCCACTGTTTCTCCCTTATCTATTCTACCAGTTACATCCTCAAAAAATTCCAGTAGATTAGTCAGTCATGATTTCCCTTTTGTAAATCCATGTTGACTTTGTCCGATCCTGTCACTGTTTTCCAAGTGCTCTGCTATTACATCTTTTATAATGGACTCTAGCATTTTGCCCACTACCGATGTCAGGCTTACTGATCTATAATTCCCCGTTTTTTCTCTACCACCTTTTTTAAATAGTGGGGTTACATTAGCTACCCTCAATCCATGGGAACTGTTCCAGAGTCTATAGAATTTTGAAAGATGACCAGCAATGCATCTACTATTTCTAGGGCCACTTCCTTAAGTACCCTAGGATGTAGATTATCAGGCCCTGGGGATTTATCGGACTTCAATCCCGTCAATTTCCCTAACACCATTTCCCTACAAATAGTGATTTCATTCAATTCCTCCCTCTCATTAGACCCTATGTTCCCCGACATCTCTGGGAGTTTATTTGTGTCCTCCTTTGTGAAGACAGAACCAAAGTATGTATTTAATTCGTCAGCCATTTCTTTGTTCCCCATTATAAATTCCCCTGATTCTGACTGCAAGGGACCTACGCTTGACTTCATCCATCTTTTTCTCTTCACATATCTATAGAAGTTTGAGGTAGCCGAATCCTAAAGACGCTTAACTGGGTCTAAAGGTCTGGACCATCTCTCCCTAAAGGAAAGGAACAACCTGAAGAGGTTACCGTCCTCCAGATAGCACTTTTAATAAGTTTAGCTAGACTGTAACCTTCCGGATATTATGAGGGTCCGGAAAACTCCCCCAGAATTCTGCAACTCCTCACCAAAGAGTGTACAGAGATTAAGTTCGCAAGTTTGATACAGAAGTATTATGTGAGATTATTCTAAAGATATATAGATTTATTAAAGAACCGACATGTAATTTACAGTTGGTGATTCAATCGCAACATTAACAGTTCCAAAAACAGAAAGCTTTTACAATCTTATTATTAGAGATCCTTATTCTCTAATCTTAACTTCTCTACAGTTTTACAGTTCTTAGTTTTATTCCAGGATATCCACCAAAATCAAATACAGTACCGTTGATCCCTGAGATACAAAGAGTTGTAGAATTACAGAGCCTGCCTCTGAAGCCGAGAATCGCTTTGCCCCTTTACAGTGAATCTATCCTCGCATTTGAAAGTTCAATATTTATATCCTTTTTCAGTGGTATCTCCTTTGAAGTTTTCTGCTGATGTAAGCTAATTATCTCTAGTCATTTTTCTGCTGACCCCTGCTATTCTTACAGTCAGATCAGCTGGTAGCATTAAGAATTGTGTCTCTACCCTAGGTTTCCCAAGCCCACCATATAAAACGGTGTAACAGCAGGTGCATCTATTTGATGTCATTCTTACCAAGGTCTTCTGTTTGTGTCTTTTTACGACATGTAAATTAAAACACCTCAACCAGGGTGATCTATGCAATTCTTAGTTACCTCAGCTGGTTGCAACACAAAATCATGTCTCCTGTGTTTCATTTGATGTCATTTTTATGAAGGCATATGTTTCTTAATTTTATGTGTTTCTTTACGAAGTGTAATTTAGAACACCTTAACAGGGTGTACCATTGTGTTCTTTCCAAAGCTTCAGACTATCAGGAACCTCCAACCTCCTGCTTCAATAAGGTTATTGATTCAGTGTCAACAACTTATCTTATCTCAATAGCCTGAATGCTGCTACAGCTTCTCCATTGTTAGGCCTTCAGATTTCCAAACCCAGTATGTCATGTTTTAATAAGGCTAGAATTCTTTCATAGAATGGTGTATTTTTCTGAATATGGCTTATTCCTTCACACACCCCTCTTGACCAAAGAATGAACTCAAGCATCTAGACAGAGTTTGGTCAATGTTACTAATAAGGTTACAATAGCACATTAATTTCACAAGATTCACAAGAGCCTAATCATGTGCTACATGAAAATTCCATTTAAGTCATCCTAGGACAATGTTTTGCCTTATTTTAAATTGAACACAATTTAAAAGGATGATAGGTACATTGTCATGCAATTAGCGAAACAACATGTACTTAGAATGTCCAATCGGCAGATGTACGTTCTGTAGAGGTGAGTTATTCATACGAGTCAAGGAGACGTAATTTGGAACTAGCTGAAGCTTGACACGCTGTTCCTTCGATCCAGCATATGGACAGATTCTTGTTTTCATAAAGGCCTTGCCAGGCGCTCAGTTGATTCCTTCTTCATCCGCGGTGATTTCCTCCTTCGTAGAAGTAACTCGTTGATCTTTCCTTGTTTTGGTTGTGGCTTTTTGTGAATCCAATTCCTGAGGCGTTGCCAAGCATCGTGTGGAGGAGTCAGTGACACCGTCTGACTGACCGTTGTCAGTAGTTCGATCGCATCCATTTCCTGTGTCGTGCTCCAAGCTGGGTCTTGAAAGACAGTGTACGACTGCACCTTGTATTGTTCCTCCATTTCGGTATCCCGCAGGACATCTTTTGAGATTGTCTATGGAGACAGTTTTAAGAATATGCTTGCCATTCGGCTGATTAATATGTATTTTAACTGTTCTTTCCGTTAATAACAGAATGTATTTGAACAGGTTTTTTCCACTTCAGTCTTAAACCAGGTTTTTGCTCGAACTTCTTTTCCTGTACCCATTCTCCTGCTAGGGGTTGCCATGCTTTGTTTGTCAATTTTTTCTGCCTATTTGCCTCCCTTATCCTCTGATCAATTTGATGAATCTCCTCTGTTACTTCTTTTTTTAAATCTAACTGTCGCTGTCGGGTCAAGGACTCAGAGAGTGTAGAGGCAATAAAAGAACTATGGGTAAGCGGTGTATGCATCTCAACCCCATACATCAGATAATATGGAGTTTTAGGGGACACTGTCCCTGATGCAGATGCGGGCACATTATTAAGTGATAGCTGCACCTCCGGAATGACGGTGGTCCACTTATTTCCCCTGATTCTCAACAGTTTAACCAATAGCTTTTTTACTTCCTGGTTATTACGTTCCACCAGCCCCGCTGATTGCGGATGACGTGGCATGCTGTGCTCTAACCCAATCCCCCTTTGTTCACAGTAGTCTTTGAAGACCTTGGAGACAAAGGCTCCGCCTTGATCGGAGTATAAGATTTTGGGTGCAAAAGCTACAGTAATTATGTCAGTAATAGCATTGGTGAGTGCGTTTTCTGAAACAGTTTTTGTGGGGACCAGCCAGCAGAAGGAAGTGCATCCATCTACACAAACAAGAACATGTCTGTATCCCAAAGATGGGGGAAGTGGTCAAATGAAGTCAATAAAGAATTTTCCCATGTGCTCATCAGCTTTCATAGGAGCCAATGGTGGTGGCTTAATTAGTGATGGCTTATTGGTTAAATAGCATGGCTCACAATTTGCCACGTATGTTTTACAGGCCTTAAGCATGCCTGGCCACCAATATAAGGGAGTCAATTTGCAGAATGTTGTTCTGGCACCACAATGTGCTTGACCTATGCCCTCGTGAGCTTCTTTTACAAGCTGTTCTCGTTTGTGTCTCGGGAGTACTTCTCGGTTTCCCTTGGGCAACTTAACTAGCACAATACCCATAGGGGTTTCCGAGTAAAAGTACTTTGGTGGATATCCTGGTGGATTCTCTTTTGTTGGGTCTAATAGCTGAATCAGTTCCTCATCCTGATTAGCTGCCCGTTCTGCCCTAGTGATTATGCTAATATTGGCAGGCCCCTCTCGAGGGGGTGTCATGCAGACCGAATGTTTCGCTTGTTCGTCTGCAAGACTGTTTCCTTTTGAGTGTACTGTCCCAGTGGTATGCCCGTTTACATGAATCACCTGACAATTCTGTTTCTCCATTCTCGAACGGAGAATGTCTTCCCACAATGACTTATGTTTTATGGGTTTACCCTTATGATTGGTAAAATTTGTTTGTTCCCCGAAAACTAGATCTTGGTTATATCCTCTTTTACAGTAGTCATTATCCGTACAGATTAGTGTGGGTTTAATAGGGTCTGCCTTTTCTAAAGCATACCGTAATGCTGCGGCTTCAGCATATTGCGCTGTCTTATGGCCAAGGGGTATAGACAGTAATTCTTCTGGATAAAAAGAATAGGAATCTAGAAAAGTCCCTACTACTATCCCCATCCCAGCTGAGGATTGTTGGGATGTCCATTTTTTTATCGTCATTGACAATCCAATAAAATTTATTACTTGGTCTTGTGGAGGTATAGGGATAGGATTATTTCCCCGAATAAAGCAATCGTTTGAATTTCCTAATAAAAAGACTTGGCCATTTCCTACAGGGTTTTCCATTTCGTCAGGACCTAACCTTGGTTAGGGTTTAATATGAACTTTATAAGAAATTTCTAGACCTCAATGGTATATTGATGGAGTTCTGATTTAAGTTCTACAAGGCTTGATCAGCAGCTTGTCGTCTCTAGAGACTTAAATCTGGTCTTAGTACCACTGTCAGTAAAACACTCCTTCTATACTTAACAATCTGCAAGATGGATATAGATATAAATATAAGTATAGGTTCTGTATCAACTCGTTAACATACACGTTGGGTGCCAACTGAAGGGATTATTACTAGTCCTAGCCCCTTTAGGGCTACCCCAGATCAGGCGTATTCCCCAGACGTTCACTTTCAACTAAAGTTTGAGGTAACCGAATCCTAAAGACACTTAACTGGGTTTAAAGGTCTGGACCATCTCTCCCTAAAGGAAAGGAACAACCTGAAGATGTTACCGTCCTCCAGATAGCACTTTTAATAAGGTTAGCTAGACTGTAACCTTCCGGATATTATGAGGGTCCGGAAAACTCCCCCAGAATTCTGCAACTCCTCACCAAAGAGTGTACAGAGATTGAGTTTGCAAGTTTGATACAGAAGTATTATGTGAGATAATTCTAAAGATATATAGATTTATTAAAGAACCGACTTGTAATTTACAGTTGACGATTCAATCGCAACATTAACAGTTCCAAAAACAGAACGCTTTTACAATCTTATTATCAGAGATCCTTATTCTCAAATCTTAACTTCTCTACAGTTTTACAGTTCTTAGTTTTATTCCAGGATATCCACCAAAATCAAATACAGTACCGTTGATCCCCGAGATACAAAGAGTTGTAGACTTACAGAACCTGCCTCTGAAGCCGAGAATCGCTTTGCCCCTTTACAGTGAATCTATCCTCGCATTTGAAAGTTCAATATTTATATCCTTTTTCAGTGGTATCTCCTTTGAAGTTTTCTGCTGATGTAAGCTAATTATCTCTAGTCATTTTTCTGCTGACCCCTGCTATTCTTACAGTTAGATCAGCTGGTAGCATTAAGAATCGTGTCTCTACCTAGGTTTCCCAAGCCCACCATATAAAATGGTGTAACAGCAGGTGCATCTATTTGATGTCATTCTTACCAAGGTCTTCTGTTTGTGTCTTTTTACGACATGTAAATTAAAACACCTCAACCAGGGTGATCTATGCAATTCTTAGTTACCTCAGCTGGTTGCAACACAGAATCGTGTCTCCTGTGTTTCATTTGATGTCATTTTTATGAAGGCATATGTTTCTTAATTTTATGTGTTTCTTTACGAAGTGTAATTTAGAACACCTTAACAGGGTGTACCATTGTGTTCTTTCCAAAGCTTCAGACTATCAGGAACCTCCAACCTCCTGTTTCAATAAGGTTATTGATTTAGTGTCAACAACTTATCTTATCTCAATAGCCTGGATGCTGCTACAGCTTCTCCATTGTTAGGCCTTCAGATTTCCAAACCCAGTATGTCATGTTTTAATAAGGCTAGAATTCTTTCATAGAATAGTGTATTTTTCTGAATATGGCTTATTCCTTCACACCCCATGGGGAAGTCCGCTATCCTGGCAAAGTCACGTGTGCGCTCCTCCTGCTTCTCTCCATTTAGAGAGAAGACCATGAAGTCCCTTCTCCTAGCGTACATAGTCTCTGTGACTTCCCGGATGCAGCGATGGACAGTGAACTGCGAGATGTTTACTATGTCGCCTGTTCCAGCCTGGAAGGATCCACTGGCGGGAAAATTCAGGTGGCACGGTCACCTTGAGGGCCACTGGCAGTGCCGTCGTTGCCCTGCTCTGAGGCTGCAGGTCTGGTTCCAAGCTGTGGCAGAATTCGGTGACCACTTTGTTGATGAAGCCAAGCCGCTGAATACATTGCTCCTGGCTTAAGTGCAAGTCGGAGAAGTGATACCTGAAGACCCTAGGTGGGTAGGGCTTCCTGCTGAGAGCCCTCCTCCCCCTCCCCTTCCACCCTCTGCGAGCAGCTTGTTTTCTTTGCTGCCTCTGCTCCATCTCCCTGTCCTGCTGCAGCGCGAGGGGGACTGCAACTAGAGCCCCCATGACTGGGAGCAAGTGGTGAACTCAGAGGCCTTCCAGTAGCAGCCAACACCTTCCCAATGTCCAGCAGCACTCCCTGCACACTTTAACAACTTTTGAAATCTCTTCCAGCAACCCAGTACTCCTAGAAACTCTGCAAGAGCCAGTGCAAAAGCAATAAGCAACTTACCTGCAAGTTGGAAGTGTCTCTTTAATTTATGCTGGTGGGGGGTCCCTCATGTAGCTGAACGCACATTCAGCTGAGCGTGTTTAGGAGAGGGTGAGAATGGCAGTTCGTGCATTAAATCAGTGTTACACGCTGACTGATGTCACGATCTGTCTACTGCCGGCGCATGCACGTACCGCCTACGCTATCCCCCTCATCAAGATGGCGAACAGGGTGGACGCCATTTTTTCTCAAAAATAGGCAAAGCTACCAGTGCTACGGGGGTGAATTTCGTGGCCTGTATCTGCTACATCTGCACTTTTTTCCCTAAGTTTTTCCATCCTCTCCTAAAAGTGCTGACGTCTGGCCACCCACCATTAACCCTCCGTGGCCATTGTTCATGTGTGAGCCCAGACAATGGCGTGGATTTTGCGGTCAGCAACAAAGGAACGGCGCTCGTTGTTCGCAACACTGACAGTTGCCCACAAAGTTTTCCAGCGCGGCTCCCTCTGCAGGGCATCTGTGGCAAGAAACAGCGAAGCTCTTCAACCAATCAGATTGAAGAATCCTCACTGAGCCACACAGGGGGTTATTTTGGTGAAAGGGTGAAAACAAGCACTAAACGGGTGCTGTGCTACACCTGTCTGCAGTTTGGTTTTAGCACGCAATTTTGGTACTAATTGCTGATTACCATAATTTGAACTTGCCTGGAGACGCTAAAACAGAGACACCTGCAGGTTTAGCACTTAAGCGCTGATTAGACGCAATTTTCGTGGAGCAGTATATGTGAGCTCCACTCACCTATTTCCACTGAAGGTGTGGAGTGGGCTGGCTGACACACAGCAGAGGGTTTCAGGATGGCTCCGGGACTTAGGGAGAGGGTGCACAGGTTCTTGGATGTGGCACTGGAGGTCCTGGTGGAGGAGGTCCAGAGGAGGAGGGATGTCTTGTACCCACAGCGTGGAAGGAGTCAACCTTGCCCTCCTGTCCCTCCTGTCCCTCTCTCCTGCAGCAGCTGGTGTTGCTCTGCCTGGCCTCATGTCCTCCTCCCATTCCTCCTGCAGACCAAGGGGGGGTCACTTTCTCCTGGTGACTCCTCTAAGGTGTCCAATAAGGTGGAATAGCACAGCACTTACTCTTGTTAGGTGAAGTCCTCAGAGAATTTCCAGAATAAATGTTGATAGAGTGCTGGTAAAGTCTTGACAATGTGTCCCAGAAAGTCTCCCGATCTCTTTCAAAAGCCCTCTTCAAACCTCCAGCAGCAAGTGAAAAGTAAAAGGTAATATTTAAACTCACTTTTGCTTGCATTTTTCCAGAGGCCGGTGTCGGGAGTGGCAGAGAGGGACGGTACAGTGAGTATTTAAACTCACTTTCGCGGGCTTTTTTTCAGAGGCTTACCAATCTCGCAGACCGGTGGTGGCGTTCCAGAGCCACGTCGCGATTCAAAAAGTGACGCAGGCAAGTGGAAGCAGCTGATTGGGTGAGTACGGCCAGGTGAGTATTTATACTACACTATAGTGTGACAGTTAAGGTTAATAGTTTATAAAGTTTAGAAGGACTTAATTTTGTGGTTATAGTTTCTAAGGTCTCTGTTGTGTAGCGGGGAGTGCTTGTAAACAAGGGCCCTTGAGTATATCATTTAATTGTAGTGTAATTTGTGGTATTGATTTGATTTAATTTAATTTAAATTAATTGAAGGGTAAGCCATGGCAGCACAGCTCGGCCCCGTGGCATGCTCCTCCTGCACTATGTGGGAAATCAGGGACACTTCCTGTGTCCCTGACGATCATGTGCGCGGGAAGTGTATCCAGCTGCAGCTACTGGCAGACCGCATTGCAGCGCTGGAGCTGCGAATGGATGCATACTGGAGCATTCACGATGCTGAGGACGTCGTGGATAGCACATTTAATGAGTTGGTCACACCGCAGGTAAAGGCTGCACAGGCAGGAAGGGAATGGGTGACCGCCAGGCAGAGTAGTAGGCGCAGGCAGGAAGTGCAGAGGTCCCCTGTGGCCATCCCCCTCTCAAACAGATATACCGCTTTGGATATTGTTGCGGGAGATGGCTTATCGGGGGAAGGCAGCAGCAACCAACTTCCTGGCACCATTGGTGGTTCTGCTGCACAGGACGGGAGGAAAAAGATCGGGAGAGCGACAGTGATAGGGGATTCTATTGTAAAGGGAATAGATAGGCGTTTATGTGGCCGCAAATGAGACTCCAGGATGGTACGTTGCCTCCCTGGTACAAGGGTCAAGGATGTCTTGGAGTGGCTGCAGGGCATTCTGGAGGGGGAGGGTGAACAGCCAGTTGTCGTGGTGCATATAGGTACCAACGATATAGGTAAAAAATGGGATGAGGTCCTAAAAGCTGAATATAGGGAGTTAGGAGGTAAATTAAAAAATAGGACCTCAAAGGTAGTAATCTCAGGATTGCTACCAATGCCACGTGCTAGTCAGAGTAGAAATAGAAGGATATTTCAGATGAATACGTGGCAAGAGGAATGGTGCAAGGGGGAGGGATTCAAATTCCTGGGACATTGGAACCGGTTCTGGGGGAGGTGGGACCAGTACAAACTGGACGGTTTGCACCTGGGCAGGACCAGGACCGATGTCCTAGGGGGAGTGTTTGCTAGTGCTGTTGGGGAGGGTTTAAACTAAAATGGCAGGTGGTTGGGAACCTGTGCAGGGAGACAGAGGAAAGGGAAGCAAGGAGAGAAGCAAAAGACAGGAAGGAGAAAAGCAAAAGTGGAAGTCAGAGAAATCAAGGGTGTAAATCAAACATGGCCACAGTAAACAATAATTCTAAAAGGTCTAAGAGTGTTAAAAAAAAACAAGCCTGAAGGCTTTGGGGGAAAAATTCAGTATTGCCCCGTTTGGGGTGCCATTATCGGCCGTGCGCAAAGTTTAGCGCCTGGCGCTAATTATCGCCTCCGACTGCAAACTTTGGAGAATGCTAACCCGCAGATCCGAGGCTGAATGTCCTTGACTGCTGAAGTGTTCCCCGACTGGGAGGTAGCAATCCTGCCTGGCGATTGTTGCGTGGTGTCCGTTCATACATTGTCTCAGTGTCTGCATGGTCTCGCCGATGTACCAAGGCGGCCTTCGAGACACACGACAACGCAAAATCATCGAGCAGAAACTGATAGCCAAGTTTAGCACCCATGAGGACGGCCTCAACCGGGATCTCGGGTTCATGTCACGCTACAGAACGTGACTCGACATCGTTGTCTGGTTTCCCAGTTTTTAAAAAAAAGTTAAAAGCCTAACTGCAGACTGCAGCATTTGACACGTTGGACCCCCTGTGACCCACCTCATTGTCTTAGCTGTACTCTGATGTGTCTTTGATGTAATGCCTCCCTGACGGATTGTATCTCTGCAGACACATTGTTCTCTGTCTATATATACTGTGTAATCGATTTATATTCCCTCACTGTACCTGAAGAAGGAGCAGAGCTCTGAAAGCTCGTAATTTCAAATAAAACTGTTGGACTATAACCTGGTGTTGTGCGACTTCTCATTTTTGTCCACCCCAGTCCAACACCGGCATCTCCGCATCATGACCACAGTAATATGGGTGGAGATAAGGAATAACAAGGGGCAGAAAACAATGGTGGGAGTAGTATATAGGCCCCCTAACAGTAGCTATAATATTGGACAGAGTAATTAATCAAGAAAATAGTTGGAGCTTGTAACAAAGGTAATGCAGTAATCGTGGGGGATTTTAATCTTCATATGGACTGGACAAATCAAATTGGCAAATGTAGTCTGGAGGACGAGTTCATGGAATGCATTCGGGACAGTTTCCTGGAACAATACGTCATGGAACCAATCAGGGAACAGGCTATTTTAGATCTTGTATTGTGTAATGAGACAGGGTTAATTAGCAATCTCATAGTAAAGGATCCTCTGGGGCAGAGTGATCATAATATGATAGAATTTCACATTAAGTTTGAGAGTGATTTGCCTAAGTCCGAAACTAGAGTCTTAGGGGGAAAAATTCAGCATCGCCCCATTTGGGGTGCCATTATCGGCCGTGCGCAAAGTTTAGCGCCTGCCGCTAATTATCGCCTCCAACTGCAAACTTGACTTTTATCGCCCCTGGAGGTGATTGGAGCGCTAAATCAGGCGCTACACAGCTGTCTTAAGGCGCAAAGGCCGAGGAGCGAGGCGCTACCTCAGAGCGCTGGCGAAGCTCATGTGATGTCAGTCAGCGATGGAACACAGACGCAATGGTGCCGGCCAGTTCTTAAAGGGGAGGGTTGATCTTGCTCTCCATCCACATCCTGCTCATTGCAGCCTTGAATCTCGGCCTGGAGAGACCTGTACATCAAATCTGTTGGAAAGAACAATGGAGAGACCCAGGGAAAGAGCTCAGAGTGCAGCCCCCATATTCTCTTCTAAATCGATGCAAGGAAGATCAAACCAGAAAGAACCTGCAAAGTGCTGCTCAGTACCCAAAACTCCTCAACACAGCTTTGAATATCTCCTGCAGTCTCTCTCTCTCTCTCAGAATGTGTGGTGCAAAAATTTCGCCGACAAAAAAAGGCAGGAAGCGGTCGCCTTTAAATAGCGCTTCCCCAGTCCCTTCCTGACTGCAAAACACTCCCCTCAACCTGTCGTTGCTAACGGCAGGTGGTAAGACAGGGGGCACCACTCAATATCCGGTCCGGGGCGCTACCGGGGCGATGCACTCTCAACTAACATCACGATCGGCTGGCGCAGGAGATCGTGGCGGTAGTGTTTAGCGCCGCTGCAAAATGTCAAGTTAATTTCGTGAGTGGCGCAAACATCGCCGCGCATGGGCGCTAGTTGCTTTGCGCCCCATTAGCGCCCTCTTAAGGCGCTAACGGGAGGCGCAATCCAACTGAATTTTTCCCCCTTAAACTTAAATAAAGCCAATTACATAGGTATGAGGGGCAAGTTGGCTAAGATAGATTGGAAAAATAGATTAAAAGATATGGCAGTAGATAAGCAGTGGCTAGCATTTAAAGAAATACACCATAATTCTCAACAAAAATACATTCCATTGAGAAACAAGAACTCCACGGGAAAAGTGATCCATCCGTGGCTAACTAAAGAAGTTAAGGATAGCATTAGATTGAAAGAAGAAGCTTATAATGCTTATAATGACCTAGATGAAGGGACCGAGTGTAATGTATCCAAGTTTGCTGATGATACAAAGCTAGGTGGGACAGTAACCTGCAAAGAGTCTGCAAAGGGACATAGACAGATTAAGTGAGTGGACAATAGGTGGCAGATGGAGTATAATATAGGGAAATGTGAGGTTATTCACTTTGGTAGGAAGAATAGAAAAACAGAATATTTTTTAAATGTGGAGAAACTTTCAAATGTTGGTGTTCAGAGAGATTTGGGAGTCCTCGTACAAGAAACACAGAAAGCTAGCATGCAGGTCCAGCAAGCAATAAGGAAGGCAAATGGCATGTTGGCCTTTATTGCAAAAGGATTGGAGTATAAGAGTAAGGAAGTCTTGCTACACTTGTACAGGGCCTTGGTGAGCCCACACCTGGAGTACTATGCATAGTTTTGGTCTCCTTATCTAAGGAAGGATATACTTGCCTTGGAGGCGATGCAACAAAGGTTCACTAGATTGATTCTTGGGATGAGAGGGCTGTCCTATGATGAGAGATTGTGTAGAATAGGCCTATACTCTCTGGAGTTTAGCAGAATGAGAGGTGATCTCATTGAAACATACAAGATTCTGAAGGGGATTGACAGGGTAGATGCTGAGAGGTTGTTTCCCCTGGCTGGAGTGTCTAGAACTAGGGGGCATAGTCTCAGGATAAGGGGTAGGCCATTTAAGACCAAGATGAGGAGGAATTTCTTCACTCAGAGGGTTGTGAATCTTTGGAATTCTCTGCCCCAGAGGGCTGTGGATGCTGAGTCTTTGAGTATATTCAAGGCTGAGATAGATAGATTTTTGGATTCTAGGGGAATCAAGGGATATGGAGATCGGGCGGGAAAGTGGAGTTGAGGTGGATGATCAGCCATGATCTTATCAAATGGCGGAGTAGGCTCAAGGGGCCGTATGCCCTACTCCTGCTCTTATTTCTTATGTTCTTATATCAGTCTCCGCAGAGACTTTCAAAACTTGCTATTGCCAACTATATTTCAAGCTATCATAGCAGGGTATTGGAAACTGTTTTCAATAAGCAATAATCTCATTGGCTACAATACTACCACTTCACAAAGCTAACAAAATCTACCCTGACGAGCGGAGGTCTATCAGACGCATACTATTCACATTTGTAGTGGGTCTAGGTAACTCATCTTAAAACTTTTTTATTATCGTCTCAGATTGCTTTTCTACAGGGAACCACATTGTTTTCTTAAAACAAATCAACAAAAAATCAGCAACGCATTGAAAGGAAAGTAAAGGATTTTGGGATGGAAATATGTTAATCAGTCTGTAATGTTCTGATTGTTTTGAAATAAAAATCACAATATTGATATGCAGATGTTTAAAAAGAAAGCTCATCACCACCTTCTCAAGAGCAACTAGGAATGGGCAATAAATGCCGGCCTTGATAGCAACGCACATTTCCCAAGAATGAATTTTTAAAAATAGGTCACATTCACACCCAACAAGTTCCATACCCATTCCCCCAACATCCCTTTTTACTCACAGCTACTTTTGTTTAAAATTAGTGAAGACAGGAATGTTGAGCTGTTATTTAGGTGTCAACCAGTGATGACACTCTTGCTTCTGAGTCAGAAGGTCATGGGTTCAAATCCCACTCCAGAGACTTGAGCACATAATCTAGGTTGACACATCAGTGCAGTACTGAGGGAGTGCTGCACTGTCGAAGGCGTTGTCTTTTGGATGAGACGTTAAACCGAGGTCCCATCTGACCTCTCAGCTGGACTTAAAAGATTACATGGCACTGTTCAAAGGAGAGCAGGGGAGTTCTCCCCCTGTCTTGGCCAATATTTACCCTCCAGCCAACACCTAAAACAGATTAACTGCTCATTATCTCATTGCTGTTTGTGGGACCTTGCTGTGTGCAAACATTTCCCTAAATTACAACAAAAAATACATTTCAAAGGTACATAATTGGCTGTGACCGCACTTGGGACATTTTGAGGTTGTGAAATGCTCTATATACTGCTCTGGTAAAGATGAAATGTAGCAAAAACTTAGTCAAACAGTAGGTGGCATTGTAGGATAACAACAATAATCCAGCAGTACTAACCGTCAAAGCAAAGGATTAAAAAAGAACATGTGTGCCTTAAATGGGAAAATGTTCCATTCAGAGCATCATCATCACTTTAATCAGCAAAATCTTTATTGGAACAAAAACTGGTAACATTGTTGTAGACAGCAATTCTGGCCGACATTCTCAGAACATTTGCTGATTAGCTCTCGTCTTTCTAATTTTTACAACACCAGGGCCGAAAATCCCAGCAGTTACACCAGGATCGCGCCCACTGCGGACCCTGGCAGAGTTTGAAGTGTCAGTTCAAGGGCATCTCATTAGCATGGGGCTGGCACGCACACCACAACCTGTGCATCTTGGGCACCACCTGCCCTATGTTGGAAGAAACTCCAGCAGCAAGAAGCAGACTGGGTACTTGTGGGGAGCGGGCACCCAAGTCCTACATCCTCCAAAGACCCTATGCTACTCCCCATTCGACCCCTGCGTAAGGGGGCCACGACTAAAATTTGAAAAATAACTTTTCCGCATCTTTGGAAGTCCAGGCCACTTCCCTGCACTGAACTCTTCAGCCCCCCACACGCACCACCCGCTTTCTCAGTGGGGCTCACTTTCACCCTTCTGGTGACCAGTATGCCCCATTTTACTTGATGTACTCACCTCCAGTTTTATGCTGGGTCCCTAAAGCGCTTTGAAAAATCATATCAGGCTTGTTAGCAAAATTGAAGCCCATGGGATAAAAGGGGCAGTAGCAGCATGGATACAAAATTGGCTAAGGGATAGGAAACAGAGAAATTGTGGTGAAATACTATTTTTCGGACTGGAGGGCGGTATACAGTGGAGTTTCTCAGAGTTCAGACCTAGGACCACTGCTGTTTTTGATATACATTAACGACTTAGACTTGCGGGTACAGGACACAATTTCAAAATTTGCAGATGATACAAAACTTGGAAGTGTAGGAAACAGTGAGGAAGATAGTAATAGACTTCAAGAGGACATAGACAGGCTGGTGGAATGGGCGTTCACATGGTAGATGAAATTCAATGCAGAAAACTATGAGGTGAAACATTTTGGTACGAAGAATGAGGAGAGACAATGGGCTAGAATTTCATCTACTTATCGCCACTCTGTAGCGCCATGAAATGGCGAAAAAATGGCGGCCGCCGCTCTTTCGCCAGCTGGTGGTGGGTCCTGCGGCGGCCACCATTTTCCTCCCTCCCTTTGCGCTGCCGGTAACTGGCAGCTCCCTGGAAAAAAAAACTGCTGTGCAGGCAGGCTGAGAGTGGCGATGTCAGCACCTCTTAAAGGGACACACACATCTTTCAGGTAAGTTTGGATTTAAGCATCTGGATTGGGCTTTTTTGATTTTATTGAAGTAGTGGTCTGCTGCAATAGATGTTAAAAGTTTTTTAAGTGTGCAGGGAGTGCTGTTGGATGCTTGCAAGGCCTTGGATGGTAAAGGAAGGCCTCTGAGAAGACAGAAAATGCTGCAAATACTCAGCAGGTCAGACAACATCAGTGGAGAGAGAAACAGAGATCGCGTCTCAGGTCGAGATGCTGCCTGACCAGCTGAGTATTTCCAGCATTTTATGCTGTCATTTCAGATTTAAAGCATCTACTCACAGAGGGAAGAAGAGGAAGAAGCCAAAGAGGAGGAAGCAGAAGGAAGGATGCAACCCAGACAACCCCTTTCTAGCCGGGATATCCAGGATGGTATCATCCGCCTGCAGTACCAGTGACCACAACCCCAATTCCCCTTTCCACATTTGTCCCACACCTTACCTTCCCTCTGTTACTAACCATCACAGCGTCCTCTTGGCCACAATGCTGAAATAAAAGCCACCACAAAGCAAAATTTCCAATCCAACTTTATACATCTATCCATCCAATATGATATCAAGAAATCAACTCATCACCCTTATGCATTCTCTTAGTGACTGTCTTGTGTGTGCCTTTGCCTATCCTACTGATGTCACGCAGTGCTACCCCAGAGGCTGCAGCATGGCTGGTGGAAGGCTGCTGACTTTCAGTGGGGGACACTGCAAATGGCCTTGCTGGTCAACCTTGAGAAGCTGGTGGCTGGGAGTGTCAAATCAAGTGATGGTGTTTCCTCTTCTTCTTCTTCTCTCTCCTCTCCTTGGTCAAGCAGTGACTGGGCAGGCTGCATTTCTTGGGTGTCTGAAATGAGGAAGGCACAAGGGTGGAGTTGTGGTGATGGGAGGGCGGGAAAGTAAGAGGTGCATGCCAGAATGAGGGTAACCTATGAGGATCCCAGCATCTGTTATTCGCCGCTGGCCAAGGGCTCAGCCATGCCCCTGCCAAGAATGGCCCGCACTGTCTGCTCCAAGGGGGTGAGGTGAGGCTAGGAATGGGAGATGTGGCTTGTGAATAAGATGGCTGCTGCTAGGCTGACAGTCCCATAAGGAGCTCTGGACCTCTTCACTTCTATCCATGGGAATCTCCTGCCATCCTTTGCCCTTTCTCTCCCAAATCTCCTTGCTTCCACTGTTCAAGTTCCCCAGACTCCATCAGTTGGTGCATTTTAGCCCTAACTACAAGTAAACTACAAGTTATCTGCTTTAAACCTGCAATACACATTCGCCACCCCTGCTCTCTGCATCTCAAATTTGGTTTCCGAATTCTTGGACTTCTCTGGACATCAAGACTACGTTTCTGCGTTGGACTACACTGGATCACACCACTACACTTCTGCACTGGACTACACTGGATCACACTGTAAGACTCATTCGCTGTGTCAAAAATTTGCTGCTAAAAAATTATCTTCCCCACTGTGGCTGTTTCTCTGCTGGGTGACTCGTTTGAGTGTTTTTTCAGCTTTGTTGGTTTCTGCTAGTTGCTGTTGTTTCTCTGATGAGCTGGGTGATTTGTTCTACTGGTTTTTCTGCTTTGTTGGTCGCTGGCTTGTGGTTTTACATTTTCTCTGCTGCTTCTGATCTACGGTGACCTCCAACTTCGCGTCAACTTCGCCGTCATCTTCCTGCACCACAACCAATTCTCATTACCACAGCAATAACCTCCATCCTTCAATTCTCTACTCTTCAAAAAGCTTCTGGACTTCACTCGTCTGCTACACCTTTCTCCGAACTTGGACAACAGTTCGTCGATGCTCCACGCTGACTCCATCCTACCTCTGTCAACTTTTTCCCTCCACGGGACCTCTGACTTTAACTCTGGACACCCTACTATTGTCACCAACCTATTCCCTGCTACTACCAGGAAATATGCATCCCTATAATTGCTACATAACCAGGCCTATGTAACTTGAGTTTTTCCCTGTTACCATTCGCGTGCGCATTTTGGCTACCTCTCCGGACCCGAGCCGTTCACGTCTATTTCCACTTTTTTCTCCTCCCTTTTTCTTTTCTCTCTATCCCTCCCTGCTCAGTCTCTCCTGTCATCATGCCACCCTTCATCTCTTCTCTCTCGGATTCTCTGCCCTCCCAAATCCCCACCCCAACCCCTCATTACTCTTCGACCTTCCTACTCTCCTGCCGCTGTCCCAGGCTTGACTCCCCCTTAGATAAGCCTACAGCCTCCCTCTGTGCCTCTCTTGGCATCCTCCGAAGGGTCCACCATGGCACTTGTCGCTGTCTCCTCACGAGTAGCAACCCCAACTGTCCCATCCTACTCGCTCACCGACCTTCACGTCCAGCGCGCCTGCGGGGGGCTAATCTCGCCAATCTCCTCCCCGTCCAACTCACCCCTCCCAGCACTGACCCTGTGGACGCTGGCAGTGGATCAGCCATCACTGACCCTCTCTGCAGCTCCCTCCAGAATGTCCGTTCACTTGCGAACAAGACCCTTGCCATCCATGAGCTTATCGTGGATGACTGCATCGACATCATGGCCCTGACAGAAACTTGGTTGAGCGGTGACGACACCTTACCCTTAAATGAAACCTCCCCGCCTGGCTATACCTTCCACCACTTGCCCCGCCCAGACTGCCGTGGTGGCGGTGTGGCTCTCATCACCAAATCACACCTGGGTCTGTCCCCCTACTCCTCTGGCACTTTTTCCTCCTTTGAGCATCTCACCTTGTTCCACCCCTCTCACCTCTCATTTAAAATTCTCGTTCTCTGCCGGCCACCCAAGTACGATAAAAATTTTATCACCGAGATATCCTCACTGCTTTCCTCCCTCAGCCTCTGCACTGAGCGACTTCTCATCCTCGGTGATTTCAACCAGTCCATGCCCACATGCAACAAGACCTGGACGACGTTCAGGCTTGGACTGATAAGTGACAGGTAACATTCGCGCCACACAAGTGCCAGCAATGACTATCTCCAACAAGCGAGAATCTAACCACCTCCCCTTGACATTCAATGGCATTACCATCGCCGAATCCCCCACTATCAACATCCTGGGGGTCACCATTAACCAGAAACTTAACTGGACCAGCCACATTAATACTGTGGCAACAAGAGCAGGTCAGAGGCTAGGTATTCTGCAGCGAGTGTCTCACCTTCTGACTCCCCAAAGCCTTTCCACCATCTACGAGGCGCAAGTAAGGAGTGTGATGGAATACTCTCCACTTGCCTGGATGAGTGCAGCTCCAACAACACTCAAGAAGCTCGACACCATCCAGGACAAAGCAGCCCGCTTGATTGGCACCCCATCTACCACCTTAAACATTCACTGTCTCCACCACTGGTGTACCGTGGCTGCAGTGTGTACCATCTACAAGATGCACTGCAGCAACTCACCAAGGCATCTTAGGCAGCACCTCCCAAACCTGCGACCTCTTCCACCTAGAAGGACAAGGGCAGCAGGCGCATGGTAACACCACCACCTCCAAGTTCCCCTCCAAGTCACACACCATCCTGACTTAGAAGTATATCGCCGATCCTTCATCATCGCTGGGTCAAAATCCGGGAACTCCCTCCCTAACAGCACTGTGGGAGCACCATCACCACACGGACTGCAGCAGTTCAAGAAGGCGGCTCACCACCACCTTCTCAAGGGCAACTAGGGATGGGCAATAAATGCTGGCCTTACCAGCGACGCTCAGATCCCATAAGCGAATAAAAAAAAAACCTCCATCTCAATTCATCATGCTCTCTCTCCTCTGAGTTCACTGCCCTCTTATCCTCCCTTAATCTCTCCCTCCATGTGAACTCCCCAACCCATATTCATGGCCACCCCCTTGACCTTGCCATCTCTCGTGGCCTTGCTACTCCCACCATCTCTGACCACTTCCTTGTATTGCTCTCCACCCACATCCTCCTTCCACCACCCAACCTGACTTCCTTCTGTGTCCGCTCCTGGAAAAAACTTTCTCCCAGCTCTCTTACAACTGCACTTACGAAATCCCAACTGTCCAGCCTTTGGCCCTCCATTCACCACAACATTTCTGCAGCTACCGATCTGCTCAAACACACGCTCACCACCACCTTTGATGCCCTAGTCCCTATTAAAACCATTACTCTCTCTCACACTGGCCGTTCCCCCTGGTACGGCCCACATCTTCGCTCCCTCAAGTCCAAGGGATGCAGACTTGAATGGATATGGCGGACTACTGGTCTGGTTTAGCCTTTCACTGCCAGATCTGGCTGGACCACATAAAGCATTATCGGGTCCTGCTCTCGCCTGCCAAAACTGCTCACTATTCCAGGATCATTCTGGAATGCAAAGCTAACCCCCAGCTATTATTTTCCACTGTTAGCTGTCTCCTTAAACCCCTCTCCCCTGGCTCCTCCACACTCACCTTCAACAACAAGTGCGAAGAGCTCATGGACTTCTTTGTCTCTAAGATTGAGACCATCCGATCAGCTGCCTCTGCCACTTCCCTTCCTTCCCCTAGCCCACAGGGTCAAACTTCCTCTAAGGATCCCCCCTGCCCTAGCCCTGAACTTTCACTTTTCTCCAGTTTCTCTCCAATCTCCCCTCTTGACCTCGCCACGCTCATCTTGTCCATGAGACCCACTTCCTGCTCCCTCGAACCTATTCCCACTAAACTGCTGACCACCCAACTTCCTTTTCTGGCTCCCATGTTAGCTGACATTGTTAATGGTTCTCTCTCCTCAGATATTGTCCCCCTCTCCTTCAAATCTGCTGTCATTACCCCTCTCCTCAAAAAACAACCCTTGACCCCTCCGTCCTTGCAAACTACCGCCCCATCTCCAACCTCCCTTTCCTCTTCAAAATCCTTGAACGTGTTGTCGCCTCCCAAATCTGTGCCCATCTTTCCCAGAACTCCATGCTTGAATCCCTCCAATCAGGTTTCCGCCCCTGCCACAGTACCGAAACGGCTCTCATCAAAGTCACAAATGACATCCTTTGTGACTGTGACAAAGGTAAACTGTCCCTCCTCATCCTTCTCAACCTGCCTGCAGCCTTTGACACGGTTGACCACTCCATCCTCCTCCAACGCCTCTCCACCATTGTCCAACTGGGTGGGACTGCACTCGCCTGGTTCCATTCTTAGCTATCTAATCGTAGCCAGAAAATCACCTGCAATGGCTTCTCTTCCCACTGCATTGTTACCTCTGGGGTCCCCCAAGGATCTATCCTTGGCCCCCTCCTATTTCTCATCTACATGCTGCCCCTTGGCGACATCATCCGAAAACACGACGTCAGTTTCCACATGTATGCTGACGACACCCAGCTCTACCTCACCACCACTTCACTCAACCCCTCCACGGTCTCTAAATTTCAGACTGCTTGTCTGACATCCAATACTGGATGAGCAGAAATTTTCTCCAATTAAATATTGGGAAGACCGAAGCCATTGTCTTCGGGCCCCGCCACAAACTCCGGTCGTTAGCCATCAACTCCATCCTGCTCCCTAGCATCTGTCTGAGGCTGAACCACACTGTTCACAACCTTGGTGTCATATTTGACCCTGAAATGAGCTTCTGACCACATATCCGTGGCATAACTAAGACCGCCTATTTCCACCTCCGTAACATTGCCCGTCTCCGCCCTTGCCTCAGCTCATCTGCTGCTGAAACCCTCATCCATGCCTTTGTTACCTCTAGACTTGACTATTCCAATGCACTCCTGGCTGGCCTCCCACATTCTACCCTACGTGAACTTGAGGTCATCCAAAACTTGGTTGCCTGTGTCCTAACTCGCACCAAGTCCCGTTCGCCCATCACCCCTGTGCTCGCTGACCTACATTGGCTCCCGGTTAAGCAATGCCTCGATTTCAAAATTCTCATCCTTGTTTTCAAATCCCTCCATAGCCTTGCCTTTCCCTATCTCTGTAATCTCCTTCAGCCCCACAACCCCCCGAGATATCTGCACTGCTCTAATTCTGCCCTCTTGAGCATCCTTGATTATAATCTCTCAACCATCGGTGGCCATGCCTTCTGTTGCCTAGGTCCTAAGCTCTGGAACTCCCTCCCTAAATGTCTTCGCCTCGCTACCTCTCTTTCCACCTTTAAGACGCTCCTTAAAATCTACTTCTTTGATCAAGCTTTTAGTCATCTACCCTAATCTCTCATGTGGCTCGGTGTCAATTTTTTGTCTTAAAATACTCCTGTGAAGCGCCTTGGGACACATTACTACGTTAAAGGCGCTCTATAAATAGAAGTTGTTTTTGTTATTGGTGCAGATTGTTGGTAGGTGAGTGATTGGGGGTGGGGGTTGTGCATTGAGCAGTGTGTGAGGCTAGTGGCGCAGTTATAGGAGATGGCTTTTGAATATGCATTCACTGACCTTGACCAGTGATCTGAGGCCATGAAGCTTCTTTGACACTGGAGCCAGGTGGTGGGGGCGACACTGCTGGCAGTGACGGCCTCGGTGATGTAGTCCACATCCTTCTTTCTGGAGGGCCTCTTGGCCCCTGTGGGTAGAGGGCCGCTCTTGCAGTGTTGACCCCCTGCACAAAGTGCTGCGTGTGAGACCCTGGGTGCCCCTTCCCTGGCTTGCTGAGCCATTTGTGTTAGTGCTGAAGCAGTTTTCCCATTTTTTGAGGTTCAGGAGGGAATTCACTTTTAAGAGCTGAATAATCACATTTGGGACTTCTTTTTAACGTTAATCTTTTTTTTTTAAAGGCAGTACGGGCTGAAAATTGCATTTTTTCACTGCATTTTAATTTGTATTAGTTCTGAGTGCATTGCCCCTTTAATTCATAGCCCTTTTAATTGCCCACAATTCCTTGCGAGCTCCACAGCCTCACTCCCAGAGGCTGTGCGAAGCTCGAACGCCAGTTCAGGACAGGAACTTGGCCTCGAAGGTCTCCACTAACGCCACCTGGAGGGCGTTACACAGAAGGTTAGCGCTGCGCCACCAATCTCCAGCCCCCCAGACGAATTTATTTTCCTTAGCATTGCGGCCATTTTCAACGACCATTAACTCCAGTTGCCGGTGACGCCGGCATTTTAAAGGGGTGCAATAAGAGAGAGACCTGGAGATGTTTGTGCACAAATCTTTGAAGGTGACAGGACTGGTTAACAAAGCAGTTAATAAAACATATGGGATCCT
Organism: Squalus acanthias; assembly: GCA_030390025.1. Lineage (NCBI taxonomy): Eukaryota > Metazoa > Chordata > Chondrichthyes > Squaliformes > Squalidae > Squalus > Squalus acanthias. The sequence continues at coordinate 257,528 of JASTWF010000543.1, read as the reverse complement.
GGGCTTTATAAATAGAGGCAGAGAGTACAAAAGCCAAGAGTTATGCTAAACTTATATGATACACTAGTTCAGCCCCAGCTGGAGTATTGGGGGTGATTTTGTCAATGGGGGTGCGTTGGAGGCAGGACTGCTGCTTTCGGGTTTCAGTCCCACCTCCATCGACTTGTGGCCAACCCACACTATTTTCCCTTGATTGACCTTGTTAAGCCCGCCCAGCGGGCTTAGCAGGCCAATTAAGGGGAAGCCAGTTACAGAGAACGTCAGCGTATGACATTTCATCTGTCAAAAAATTTTTGACAGCTGAATTGTCATCGTTTGACAGCTCTGTGAAGCTGTCAAACACTGACATTCTCTGTAGTTTGATGAGTTCTTGTATTCAAGACTCATCAAAACTCTTTTGTGAGCAGAAATTAGATGGCTGTTGCATCGGAGAATGCAGCAGCCATCTGTCATCTCTGCCAGTGAGATGCGAGAGTCTCCGCATCCCCAACGGTTGAAGCCTGCAGAAGAAACAAAGGTAAGTAAACATTTTCTATCACTTTCCACTCACCTCACATACTTACCTCTCCACACTTGCACTCATCACTTACCTCCACAGCGCACTTTTGCACCCCTCCGACCCCCGCAGACCCACTGCTCGCCTCGCTGACCCTGGCGGGGTTTCCCAACGTCGGGAAACCCGCGCCTCTGGTGGGAAAATGGGGATAATCCTCTTAACTGCCTGTTAACTACCTGTTAACAGGCAGTTAAGTGACTGTAATACCCTTCTCGCCTCCAGGAGACGGGACCCGGCGCGGGTCGGCTACCCGCCTACTGGGAAAATGGCACGGAGGCGGGTTGGGGGCGGGATGGGTACCCGCCCCCAGATTCTGCCATTTCCCCGGCAGTCCCGTCTCCAAACCCGCCTCCCCAGGGCTGGCAAAATCCAGCCCATTGTGTCCAATTCTGCGTATCACACTTTAGGAAGGACGTGAAGGCTTTGAAGAGGGTACAGAGGAGATTTACTAGACTGGTTCCAGGGATCATGGATTATAGTTACATGGATAGACTGGCGAAGCTGGGGTTGTTCTCCTTAGAGCAGAGAAGGCTAAGAGGAAATTTGATGGAGGTGTTTAAAATCATGAAGGGGTTAGATAGAGTAAATAAAAAGAAACTGTTTCCAATGACTGAAGGGTCAATAACCAAAGGGCACAGATTTAAGGTGATTGGCAAAAGAACCAGAGGCAACAGGAGGAAAAACTTTTTTACGCAACGAGTGGTTAGGATTTGAAATGCACTGCCGGGTGGTGGATACAGATTCTATAGTAGCCTTCAACAGGGAATTGGATAAATACTTGAAGGAGAAAAAACTGCAGAGATATGGGGAAAAGTGGGGCAGTGGGACTAATTGGATTGCTCTTCGAAAGAACCGACACAGACGCGATGGGCCGAAGGCCTTCTTCTGTGCTGTATTATTCTATGATTCTACAGTAAAGATCAACTCATGGAAACAAATCAGAGGATTCTGTCAAAAAATGCTGTTACTGACAAAATGCAAATAGGCAAACCTCCCATTGTGAACGTGAAACGTGGAGTTTACAGCATCAACAGCACATAATTATATTTATTGAAAAGCATGAAAAGTTGATTTTTTCACAGCATGAGAGTTGGTTTTACAGCACATAAACATCATTAGTGTCATTAATCAAATGAATATAACAGTGAGCTCAATCTTCTTCTGTAATTACTATTGCATTAACAAAACCCACCAAAATTATCGTTTCTTTTTAATATCTAACCCTAGGTTTTACTGTGGGATTTAATGGACGACATATCAGAAATGGAAAATAACTTGTATAAAACTTAAATATGAATGAATACAGCACTGTTGCTCTATGGTGGGTTAGTGGGTGTAGGGGGTGGCGGTGTGTGTCAGCTTCACCTCTGACTTCTGAGCGGTTCGAATCGCTCCCATTCCCTTGGTTCTAGACCTTGGACTTATTTGGGGGTTGTGATAAAAGGTGCAGCAGAAAGAACTTCAATCTTTATTCAAGAAAGTAAAACACAACACAAACACTCTTAACACTCTAAAAGTGGGGAACACTTCGGTACAAACGAGGGAAATAACATTAGAAGAATACTTCGCCCCTCCCAATCCCACTTCACTAGCTAGGTTGGACTCTGGAGGACCAAGGATAATGCTCACCAAACGAATCCTTGACAGTTGAGAGTTAGGGTTTAGAGTCTTTTGAGTAAAAGGTTTCGTAAGGCCCTTGTTGCCGCGAGGTGTCTGATGGTCACTGGAACTGTTGCTCTGGTTTCTTCTTACGTGTCGACCTGCTTCTGGAGCTGTTGGCCTTCTTTGTTGAACTGTCCTCTTCAGAGCTGTGGAATTGCCTTCTTGCAGAACTGTGGAACTGCCTTCTGCAGAACTGCTTGCTGAACTCCCTGCTGCTGTGTAACTCTACTGGAGAACTCGAACTTGAACTGTTGTACTGGAGAACTCCCTTCTTACTGAACTGTCTTCTTTAACTGCCCAACTTGCTTCTCCTGAACTCTGTAACTCCAGCACTGACTTCTGCTGAAAACAGGCTTTCAATTGAACTCGAAACTGCAGAACTGCCTTCTGTTGAACTTGAACTGTTTTACTGGACAACTGGCTTCTTGAGAAAACAGCCTTTCAATTATACTAATCGAAGCTTCCTTATCAAAACCAAATCAAATCCCGGTCATTGTAAGATTTTTGGAGGCCTCGTTAACAGTAACGACTTTACTAGCGTGTTAACTGTTTTTTTGGGATGGCTTGCGTCCTGTCGATCTCCTTGGTTGATTACAGTTGATTGGTTTTGTGTTTGGTTTTCTAGGCTAGACTCGGTCTTTCTATAGAAATGGTCCTGAGTGGGTTTTGTTATGCATGTTTCTGATGGGCCCTGTAATCGGTCTTGATGGGGCCTGTCTTTGGGTGGGACTGTCTTCTCCCAGGGTCTATTGTTCAAATGTTAATGTCTGCTGGGGCTTGAGTGGGGTCATCCCGGTTCCCCAGACAGTGCAATTAACTGCAATAACCAAACTGCTTTTACAGAGGTCGAACCCACCTCCTTGTCCCTTTACAGGCCCAGACATAGTTTTAAAATGCCAAAACTTGGTTTTTTGGTCTTAAATTCCTTAGGTTAGGCCCAAATGCATTTTTATCACTCTGAGGTAGTTCCAAAGTCCTTTTCCCTTAGGTTTTGGGGATCTGCAAATTTTGGAAACCTTACAGGGCAAATGAACGATCTGGCGTGGTACTGAGCTTGGGTTCAAGGTTATAAGTTCAGTCTCTGGTGTGGACTGTAAGCTGATCTCACCAAGGGGGCAGGAGCCAATTTATGATGCTTCCACTATTGAATAGCCTTCTTTCTAGACTCACCCATGGGGAATAAGGTAACAGGGGCACCCATGCATGTGTACTCCAGTTTGAATCAGTGCCTAAAGTAGAAAGGGGAAAAAATTATAAAACGTCAATACATTCAACATTTAAGAGTATGCTGTAATGGAGGCCGTTAGACATGATTAGTACATGGTCTAGGTGACGCAGTAGTATGCGTAGACTATAACCTTCAGGGTCTCTGCTATTTTAATCGCATATGTTCACTGTGTCAATGATTGTCTCCTGAATCATTAAAAGTTTCAGAAGGGGTAGATCCTGCCTGACCAATCTCCTCGACTTCAAGGAAGTAACAATTTAAGTGGATTATGTAAAGCCCTAAGATGTGGTGTACTGACACTTCCAAAACTAATTTGGCAAAGTTCCACATGAAAGGCTACTAGTGAAACTCAAAGCTGTGGGGATTCAGGATAAATAAGAAATTACTGAATTTAAACTAAGAAGTAACTAGCACTCGTTAGATGAGTTTTAATGGGGGAGGGGGTTGGGAGGGGTTATGGTTGGAAGTACTGAGTGGAGCACCCCAGGGCTCAGTTGTGCGACCACAACTTTTTCTAATTTACATAATCGACTTGGATTCCGGAAATACCTTATCAGGGCAACTAGGGATGGCCAACAAATGCGGCCTTGCCAGTGTCACCCATAACCCAACAAGAAACAAAACAAAAGGTGTAAATATTACCATGAATCTAATTTAATACGGCTCAACATTAAAGCTCAACATGAGGTGACTAGTTGCACAATTATTTCTGCACTTTTCCTTGGAAATATGGAATCTTCTCAGTCATGTGATCATCTCCAAGGAAGTGGAGATTAGGAAGAGTTTCTGTTGATCCATTAATATTGTTAATATTTAAATAGCTGTTTTGTATTGGAAGTCAACCTCCTCCCCCATTAAATCTTTTGGTTCTTAAGGAAATTCCATCATTAGGAGAATGTCACTGTTCTTTTTAAATGAGGTTAATAAGGCCAATTCGTTTTGTTTTATTGGCTAGTTAATACCATCCACCAAAAATATGGATCCCCAGGTTGACATTTCAAGATGATACAGATGTGCTCCATGAGCTACTGAAGGACATGTTATAGGATGGAAGACAATAAAGTCACATAGATCTTGGAGAAAAGTCAAGTACCAACCACATGATGTTTGGAAGAGTTGTGGTATTCACAAAAGTAGCTTTACTTCCCTCCACGTCACCCAGAAATACATATGGACACAATCAAGTTTTAGTTCTTGTGTCTAACCATAGTTTATTTTTAACGAAACCCTTGTACAAATAATTGTCTGTGTCTACCATTTGTCTTCTTTCATAATTTTTATTTTTTTCTCTGCAACTTTATTGTTTTCCTTTCCTGCACGGTACATTCACTTGAAGCAGTGCTAGGTAAGATAATTCCCCCCTGGAGCCTTTCCTGAGATCTCAATGAGTGAGGTCAGTCATCATTCTTGCATGATTTATCTGCCTCCGAATACATGTAAACATGTCAAAACCCATATCCCTCTGGCTCCACTTGATACTATTAGATTCACAATCACTGAATAGCACATGATTAAATAAAGTTCTCCCTCTAAGGGACTACCTCTAAATGAAAATGGACTTTAATACAACAAGTTCAAATTTCCTCATCATTTTCAGCAGTCACATTCGGTGCATTATGAGGTTATTTCAATTAATGGCTTTATAAATATTGCCTTAGCAAAGTAATCATCCATCACACAAAGCTAGCTCATGTGAATTTCATTCCTGTATCACTAAGAGTATAAGAGGTTAGTATGATAGAAACCAAGGAGTCATTGCTTAAATATTCATTCCAGGCAAGTCAGTAATGTATCTATAGAGGTATTAACATTAGTGTAATACAACTCTTATGTGTGTGTGTTTGCAGGTTTGATTGATCACATATACTAGCTTTTGGAAATTGGTGGGAAAGGTTGAGGGAAGCAATAAAGAAGTTAAGTGTATTGGAGTTATGATATCTCTATTGAACAAACTTCATCTCTGTGAATTTACTGACATGGTGAAAAAATATAGTGACAGAGCTTTGTGCTGCCGTATCTATTCCAGAGTTGGCTCAAAGGAAGTAGAGGATTAAAAAATGAATGTAACTTAGTTGAAAATTTCTTCAAAACTACATACAATTCTCTCCCACCAAGAGTAGTTGAAGGTTCCTCACACTGAATAGCCTTCCTGAACAGCTTTCTTGGAGAAGACTTGCCTTGGTGTATAACCAATTGAATATAGTGGGCAACGGAATAGTGCAGTACAAACATTATATGCATCAGACATTCAAGTAATCTACTGCAAACCTCATCAGATAATCAAACATACCTTCAGTTCCCTCATCACAAAATTGGAAATATCCTGTTCCCCACCTCACATAATGCTGCTTTCATCTTCAAACGTCCATATCAAAGAAATACACCACAGTAATGGCAAGAAAAACAATTTAAACTAAAATCTTTACCTTCTATAATGACTCAGTTTGCAATGAACCTGTTAACATCGAACAATAACATATATATCAATTTGACTATCCTAAATTGCTTGTAATGTAACCACTGCAGGTTTATAACAAACATATTCCCGGTTTACACATTCAAATTAGTCCTATTGGGAGTTGGAAGGACCTCACTTGGTAATTTTCTTACAGATATAATAATAGGTGGAGGTTGGTCAGAATCTGCCTCCATCTCCATTCAGTATTAGCAAAGGTGTTGGTCAGGTGAGGTTATATACAAAAGAAAGCCAATTAAATAAACAGAAAGTTATTGGGGAGAATTTTGTGTAATATGATTGACTGAAATAGCCAAAATTACCAATTAGAAAGGAGAAAAACACAATGACTAAATCAATTAGAAAGCAAACTGACATACACACTCGAATAATCACAACACAGTTTTATACATGAACTTACTGTAAGAGACAGACACAAGTAATTCTATTATAAGGCATTATGCGGGAGAAATTAAGTATCGCCCCATTTGGGGCGCAATTATCGGCCGGGCGCAAAGTTTAGCGCCTGGCGCTAATTATCGCCTCCGACTGCAAACTTGACTTTTATCGCCCCTGGAGGTGATTGGAGAGCGAAATCAGGCGCTACACACCTGTCTTAAGGCGCAAAGGCCGAGGAGCGAGGCGCTACCTCAGAGCGCTGGCGAAGCTCATGTGATGTCAGTCAGCAATGGAACACACACACAATGGTGCCGGCCATTTCTTAAAGGGGAGGGTTGAACTTGCTCTCCATCCACATCCTGCTCATTGCAGCCTTGAATCTCGGCCTGGAGATACCTGTACATCAAATCTGCTGGAAAGAACAATGGAGAGGCCATGGGAAAGAGCTCAGAGTGCAGCCTCCACAGTCTCTTCTAAATCGATACAAGGAAGGGCAAATCAAAATGAACCTGCAAAGTGCTGCTCAGTACCCAAAACTCCTTCACACAGCATTGAATCTCTCCAGAAGTCTCTCTCTCTCTCTCAGAATGCGTGGTGCAAAAATGTCACCAACAAAAATAGGCAGGAAGCGGTCGCATTTAAATAGCTCTCCCCCAGTCCCTTCCTGACTGCAAAACACTCCCCTCAACCTGTCGTTGCTAGCGGCAGGCGGTAAGGCAGGAGGCGCCACTCAATATCCGGTCCGGGGCACTACCGGGGCGTTGCACACTCGACTGACGTCACGATATGCTGGCGCAGGAGATCGTGGCAGTAGTGTTTAGCGCCACCGCAAAATGTCTAGTTAATTTCGTGAGTGGCGCAAACATCGCCGCCCACGGGCGCTAGTTGCTTTGCACCCCATTAGCGCCCTCTTAAGGCGCTAACGGGAGGCGCAAACCAACTGAATTTTTCCCCCTATATATTGTCAGCTGCATTGAACATCCAGTACTCAAAGGCGAGTTGTCATTATGGAGAAGAAGGGAACAAAATTAGAAACAGCCTTGATCTGCTCAGGCTGTTACCGTGGCGACTGAGTTAGGAACATAGGAACAGGAGTAGGCCATTCAGCCCCTCGAGCCTGATCTGCGACCTAACTCCATATACCCACCTTTGACCCATATCCCTTAATACCTTTGGTTAACAAAAAGCTATCAATCTCAGATTTTAAATTAACAATTGATCTAGCATTAATTGTCGCTTGCGGAAGTATGTTCCAAACTTCTACCACCCTTTGTGTGTAGAGGTGTTTCCTAATTTCACTCCTGAAGGGTCTGGCTCTAATTTTTAGACTGTGCCCCCTAGTCCTAGACTCCCCAACCAGTGGAAATAGTTTCTCTCTATCTACCCTATCTGTTCCCCTTAATATCTTGTTCTGACTGTAAACAATGCTAAGATGCACAGCAGAGGGCAGCCAACACCATCTCTGCACACATTATTCCACAAAGGGTCTAACAGAAAGCAGGATTTCCTGCAGTCAATCCATTTTGTCTGAAACAGTCAGGTTGCTTTTTCCAGTCAGTTTGACAAAGTTATTTTAAGCATTCAGTGCTGTCTGCAAAACATAAAACAGATCATACAGTCCAATCCACATGCATAAAGCTCTGATATGAGCAGATTCGCTATATATATATACATTTCTCCCTGGTGCCTCTTGTCTCTCACACAGTAAGACAATGATACAGTCAGATCTATTCTATTCAAGTCTGGCTAATTGTTTATACCATGACTGCAGTCTCTGGTGCCACCAGTTTAACATGGTCTCAGCGTAGGATGCTTTCCTTTCACACTCAGGCCTCAGGCTTATCACACTGTTCCATAGAGTGTTTTCCATTTCACCCATAATGTCAAGTCTGAACAGAACTCTGTATTGCAAGAGGAAATAGGTATCAAAATAGTGCATTTAAAATCCATTTTCCCTTTTCACTCACCCCTTCCTGTGTTGCTATAATTCACCACTTCTCCAGTACATCCCCATTATTCCTTTCCAAGGACAGCCACCAATGCATCGGAGTTGTCATTAACTTCATAGAACTTTGCTAAATTTTGATAACATTTCATAAATGGACAAAGAGGGCCATCACCTCCAAATGAGTCTAACCAGCTCTGGTGATGTAATGCCAGAAATACAGTTCCTCGGCATGAGTGGCACATGATACTCTGTCCAGGTAATGTTCATATTGGCTTCTTATTTTGAACTTCATCTATGAAATACAGAACCCTTGTAATAATTAGCTATTAGATGTCAAATATCAAATTTGTTCAATCCTATACACCCGGTTGCAACAGGAAAGGGTTATAATACCTTGAATTTCTCTCACATAACAATGTGTTTTGAATAAGCCATTTGGTACCATGTTTCATGACATTTCCAGTTACTTGAAGTTAGAAATAAGAACACAGTAGGACCATCAGAAGCTGAATAGAGAAAAGACAGGTTAATGTTTTGGGTGTAGACTAGAAACTAAAAGATAAAGGACTAAACAAAGTGAATGGGGAAATGGGGGGGATGGGGAGGATGGGGGGGTGAAGAAAGACAACAAGAAACAAACATTGAGTTAAGAATGCTGACTCCTGCACACAGAGATAGTTAATGGGTGGAATGACTAGTAAATAGGTTTTTTGAAAAGCTGCAAGACATGAAAACTGGTGGAACATATATCAACTTGAATTTGTAGAGTACCTTTAACATAGAAAAAATTCCCAAGGCACTTCTCAGAGACATGGTGGGAAACGGAGAGAGAGAGAAAGAGATTATGAGGGGAGACCAAAAGCTTAGCTAAAGCGGTGGATTTTCAAGGAGTGGCTTCAAAGTGAGGAAGGAGGTTGTGAGGTGGAGGGATTTTGGGAGAGTAGGAACGAGGCAACAAAGTGAAGCAATAAAAAGGCATTCAAAATGAAAGAGGTGAATGAAAGAGAGAAGAAAATGGGGAAATAAAAACAAAAACAAAATTACAAATGCTGGAAATCAGCTTTGAAAAGAGAAAAGACTGATTAACATCCTAGGTTTTGATGAACAGTCTACAGCTCAAATGTCCTTCCTCTTTCATACTGATGTTTTGGGTGTAGATCTTTCCTCAGAACACAGTCTGCCCACAGAGTACTGGGCTGTTGTTTTTTTCTCTTTTCAGATGCCGACAGACCTACCATGTATTTCCTGCTTTTTATTTCAGACTTTCAGCATTTGCATTTTTAAAAATTTGTATTTGAGGTTATGTTCCATGAATGAATAGATAAATGAATACAGATGATTGTTTTCACTCTGGGCAACTTTAGCTCCACTTTATTTACCATTCTCACCCCTTTATGTGATGATTAGCAATATGTGGCGTGTCTTACTGTCAAGATATTTTATTCATCGTCAATAGGCTGTGGATACCATTACGACTTGCACATGAAGAATGATCACTTGGTCCAAGAACCTGCGGGTGTTTGGGACCCATGGAAGAAAAGATCAATTGGCTTAATATAAACAGTGGTCATGATGCGGAGATGCCGGTGTTGGACTGGGGTGGACAAAAATGAGAAGTCGCACAACACCAGGTTATAGTCCAACAGTTTTATTTAAAATTACGAGCTTTCGGAGCTGCTGCCCCTTCGTCAGGTAGAGGTACCACTGTTGGACTATAACCTGGTGTTGTGCGACTTCTCATTTTAATATAAACAGGTCAGTGTCTACACTAGAATCATGCAGCCCAGGAATTTACACCAAGACATAATGAGCAATCACACATGAAGAACAGCTCATACTTGGATGGTGCTTTTAGTCCTGATTAACGGGATCAAAGTTTGCTCTATTCACAGGTTCTAAGGTTCTTTTTTGAAATGAGTATGGGAAGTTTAAATCCAGTTCCTAATGAGCATTGGCTCACAGCACAAAGCAGGCCCTGACTCACACTAACCTGGCAAACTCAGTCAGAGAATCCACAGGAAAACGGTGTGGGCAATGTTACCGTCTCACTGCTGCAGGGAGTGCTCATCAGAGGTCAGGGCTGAGGCATATTGCTGGGGCTAAGTAGAGGGAGCCTTACCCTGCATCTAACTTTGCTATATCTGACCAGAGAGTATGTGATACTGGGTACCCAAAATTAAAAATGTTGTCATCTTGATAAACACAACATTCAGAAAAAGAATAGTTACAGTACTTAGGTGATGTACATCATTAATGTTTCAAACTTTCTTGCATATTTGCTACATTAAAAAAAAACCCACTAACACTGGAATAGACACACAAGTTCTTTCATAAAAATCACTTCCTTGACAAATCTTAGTTGTGACAGTTTTTACTGGCCAACATTCAGTGAAAGAACGTTAAAGCATGCAGGATATCTCAAGTTCTATGTAAGACAGATAGATTCTGTGTTTCAACAAAAGACTTTGTTATATATACCCTGAAGCAGTATTTTCCAGTATATGTACTAAATCACTGCCATTTTGTTCTACTGGACTACACTTGTTTTGACCCACTTCTTACTGCTGGATATGTCCAGCACATTCAGACAACCTGTCAATAGGCTGAGGATGATGAAAGGGTAGACCTGCTCTTTAATCATTTCTTAAGGTTGTTGGACACAAATGGTTTTCACATGATCGTCACTAAACAAAAAATAATCTGGACTTTATTTTCCTGAAGGTATTGAATGGAACATACAACCTTAGGCTATATAATTGGGGAGTTTACAAAATTCTACATGGCAATTAAATTTATTGAAATGATTTTTTTTAAGCATACTGTACAAAAAGCATTTAAAATAAGTAGAAATAGGCAAAAGCAAAATACTGTGGATGCTGGAAATCTGAAATAAAAACAGAAAATGCTGGAAATACTCAGCAGGTCAGGCAGCATCTGTAGAGAGAGAAACAGAGTTAACATTTCAGGTCAATGACCCTTCATCAGAACGAAGGGTCATCGACCTGAAACGTTAACTCTGTTTCTCTCTCTACAGATTCTGCTTAACCTGCTGAGTATTTCCAGTATTTTCTGTTTTTATTTAAGTAGAAATAGGCTGCCTGATGGCTGTTTGTGGGGCTCCCAACCAAAGGACTTGAATGACAGTCAGACTTGCTCACTATCACTGGGTGACTTTCCCCAATTCTTCATTCAGCTACTAAATGGTGCATTCCACAGAGGTGCGAACTTTCTCTCCAACAGAAAGAAATACTGGCCGAATTCAGCAATGCTGCAGAGATGCTCCCTCTGTCAATCAATCACAGAATGGCATTATAGCACCTCTGGATGTGACTCAGAGTATTCTGCCCTCCTAAATAAACTTGCAATTGTAGCCTTGGGAGATGGTTGTGGGGACCTAAATGAAGAAAAACACTCAAAAAATACAAGTACAAATAAGTGTACCTATAGTATTAAAGTAAAGAAGTTCACTGCTCATGGTAATGCTCTCAGAGAAATGCTGTTTGCTATCTCGCTCTCTCTTTTTTTCATTCCCAAGCTTTCAATGTATGTTGCTTTCACTCCTAGGTCAAATAACGGGTGCAGTTGAATAGTGGTCGACTGTGATGGAGGTAGGACCAAGCTGCAGGGTTCCTTTGGTTCAGGACCTTCAGTTTACAGTGCCCTTGAAGCTGGGATTCTGAGCAGAAGCTGCATTGGTAAGGCAAAGAGAGAGGGTCTGAGACTCAGTTGGGCTCATGTCTAGGAGGAGGGTGCCAGTAGAGGCAAACCTGATTCTGGGCCCTGGTTGATCTGAGCTCAGGTTAGGGTCTGGCAGGGCTAGATGTAAGGGTGGCCTGGAAGAAGGGAGGTTGGCATTTTATTGAATTGGAACACTAATTGTTGAATCCAACATGGGACTGGGTGACAGGAGCAGCATTAGCAGTGACCAATGAGAAGAAATTACTAACGAGCAGTGACTAATAAAAGGAGGCTACCAGGACTAATGGAAGAGGAGATTTCATAATCCCCTGGTTCCCTCAGACCACTCAGTTCCTCCAATGACTTAGTAAGTCTAACCAATGAGTAGATGAGTCCTTTAGATCAAAAAAGGACCAGGTACAATCCCCAGATCCTGCTGAGTTAGTTGACACTGAACAAACGTGCCCAATATTGACAGGGCCACATCTAACAATCCTGTCAATCTACAAGTTGATGCCATTTGATTAGCTGGATTTAGTACTTTGCATATCAAATGAAAATTCTTCAAAAGTTCCTCTCAGACCATTTTAGAGGTTGTAGTAGGGAAGTAGAAAAAGGTAGGTAAGATAAATATTTTTAACTTTAAGAAGGGTAAAAGATTTGTACATTAGTTGGAAAAGAAACTCTCCTTACTCTTCAGCCAGCTTCATTGCACTCCTGTTTGGACTTTTAGGAAACCTAGGGGGGGATTTTCGAACGTCCGAGGAAGCGGGTTTGGAGGCGGGAAAGGCGGGAAAATCGAAACAATGAGGGCGGGTTCGGAACCCACCTCCAACCCGCCTCCGCGGGATTTTGCCGGTGCCGGTTTTGGAGGGTGGGAAACGGTCCCGTTTCCAGCTGGCCAGAGTGCTTGTTAAGAAGATTAAATGCTCATTAAGGGCCACTCTAAGCCTATTTTGAGAGGCCCTCGTGATTTTCGACCATTTCGGCATGTTCCACGACCCTCCTAAACCACACCAGCTAAACCTGGCAGGTTGACTAGTGGGTGGTCTCCTCACAGCTGCAGGTCCAACAATAAATCGTTTATTTCATCAGGGATTAGTTGCAGGTGGCAGAACTTTGCTTTAAAAGGTCTTTGAGCACTTTTAGAAGGCCTTCCAAAGTCGGAGAAATCTATCAACTGTGGGACCTCCTTGGAAGTCCCTCTCCCCGCTTGCAATGAGCGCTTCCCCAACGGAGGCATCTGCAAGCAGCATGGGAACCATTCGTTTCCGTTCACCATGAACCTCAGATTCGGATGAGGAGGAGGAGGAGGCTGAGGAGGAGGAGGATCTGGAGGAGGAGGAGGATCTGGAGGAAGAGGAGGAGCAGCAGTAAGAGGAGGAGCAGGAGGAGGACAGAGCGCCGGTCTATCGACCAGTAGCAGCGGCAGCATGCGAGCACATGGTTGCCCGGGATGCAAGGGATGAACTTATCCTGGCCAGATTTGCATAGGTTGCCCAAGTTGGCACATGTCCTTGGCTCCATCCTAAGACATCATTGACAATGGACATGACTCTCTGGCCTCCTTTCACTCTGGCCGCCAACCTGACAACGCAAGTGTGCCGGAGCCCGCAATGTGGAGCTGGCTAAGGCGAAAGAACAGATGCCATAACGCCAACATTTTGGTATCAAATCATTTTAATGCTTTCCAACAAGGATGGCATTTCATCAATACACATAAACATTCTCCCAATCTGCAAATAGATCTGGAGGTTATATCCCTTGCCAGCTGTACCCACACAGCCTTGGTTTCTTTGGGAGGCCTCTTCCTCCAAGATGAGTGGAAGAGCACCTCCCTGCTAGCTGTCACCCCCTCAAACAACATTTGCAGCGCTTCATCCGAGAGCCTCGGGGAGGCCCTTGCCTTGAAATTGGACATAGTGGTTTCTCAGAATATGTTGCAGGTGGTGCAGCATAGGCAGAAATCCTGTGGAATGATCCAAGGCAGCAAGAAGCCCTAAAATCAGGCTAGAAAAGTGATGTCAGCAGAGGCAAGTTTCAGTCCCAAAACACTAATTGACCAAGGGCATCCCACACCTCTGAAATCAAGTGGCCAATCAGGGGAAAATCACAATTTTTTGAATACTATGGGGGCGATTTTCTCACTGGAGGCGAGATGGAGGCGGGTTTTGGTTTGGGTGGGTTTGAAACCTGCCTCCACTGATAGTTTTCAAAAATTTGCGACTTTCCCATGATTGGCCACTTGATTTCAGAGGTGTGGGATGTCCTTGATCAATTAGTGATTTGGGACTGAAACTCGCCTCTGTTTACAGCACTTTTCCAGTCTGATTTTATGGCTTCTTGCTCCCTTAGCTCATTCTACAGGATTTCTGCGTATCCTGCACCTCCTGCAACCTATTTTGAGAAACCACTATGTCCAATTCCAAGGCAAGGGCCTCCCCGAGGCTCTCGGATGAGGCGCCGCAAAAGTTGTTTGAGGGGGTGACAGCTAGCATGGAGGTGCTCTTCCACTCATCTGGGAGGAAGAGGCCTGCCAAAGAAACCAAGGCTGTGTGGGTACAGCTGGCAAGGGATATAACCTCCAGATCTGTGTGCAGATTGGGAGAATGTTTATGTGTATTGATGAAATGCCATCCCTGTTGGAAAGCATTAAAATGATTTGATGCCAAAATGTTGGCGTTATGGCATCTGTTCTTTCGCCTTAGGCAGCTCCACATTGCGGGCTCCGCCACACTTGCGTTGTCAGGTTGGTGGCCTGAGTGAAAGGAGGCCAGAGATTCATGTCCATTGTCAATGATATCCTAGGCTGGAGCCAAGGACATGTGCCAACTTGGGCAACCTATGCAAATCTGGCCAGGATAAGTTCATCCGTTGTATCCCGGGCAGTCATGTGCTCGCGTGCTGCTGCTGCCGCTGGTCAATACACCGGCGCTCTGACCTCCTCCTGCTCCTCCTCCTCCTCCTCCTCCTCATCTGAGGTCCATGCAGAAAGAAAACAAATGGTTCCCATGCTGCTTGCAGATGCCTCCTTTGGGGAAGCGCTCATTGCAAGCGGGGAGAGGGTCTTCCAAGGAGGTCCCACAGTTGATTGATTCAAGCTGCAGCACCTCCGACTTTGGAAGGCCTTCTAAAAGTGCTCAGAGACCTTTTAAAGCCAAGGTCTGGCACCTGCAAGTAATCCTTGCTGCAATAAACGATGTTTCGTTAGACCTGCAGCTGTGAGGAGGCCACCCACGAGTCAACCCACCAGGTTTACCTGGCGTGGTTCAGGAGGTGTGTGGAGCACGCTGAAATCATCGAAAAATCACGAGGGCCTCTCAAAATAGGCTTAGCGAGGCCCTTAACGAGCATTTAATGATGACAAGTATCGCTATGGCCAGCTGGAGGCGGAACCGTTTCCTTACCTCCAAAATCGGCACCAGCAAAATTCCACGGAGGCGGGTTGGAGGCGGGTTCCGAACCCGACCTCATTGAATCTGATTTTCCCGCCTTTCCCGCCTCCAAACCTGCCTCCTCCGACGGCAGAAAATCGCCCCCTATCAGTGGAGGCGGATTTCAAACCCACCCAAACCGAAACCACCTCCATCTCGCCTCCAGTGGAAAAATCGCCCCCCTAGTGTGCAAAGAATTTTACTGTATTACTAATCAAACCAGCACTCAATAATGGTCACTTGTTAGATCTCCTGTTGGAAGTATAATGTACACTGACTGCAGGAAGTCTGTGAGCAATTGTTCAGATAGCTAAATTATCTTAGAGTTAATGAAAACAAGTGTACAAGCAAATCTGCGTCTAGCCCTTACCCTGACAAAAGCATAGGTGATGAGTGAAATGATTTTCAAATCTGTTACCAGAATTTCAATGAAAAATCTGCACCATGGAAAAATACCAGGTGTGGATGAGGACATGATAACAGTAAAGAAGGAATTCACATTTTAAAACATAATCTTTTTTTAATATTAGCATTAATGCACCAGGTAAGTGTACTTCAACTTACATAGAAATGTGATAATGTGAAAATATACACAAATATACGTTTGATGGAAATTCTCAAGGATTACATTTGTGTTTATATAATTCTTTTCAATCCAATAAAGATAAATAGATTTTAAATTAAACTGCAGGAAACCATTTATGTGTGTTTTTATTCATATCATAGTGGCTCGCCCTTGGTGTTGCTCACAGTGAGTCAGAAGATATAATAATGGGGGCGCTATCAACAAAGTGTTACAGGACGTAAGTGTGGCATATACAGGAGGTGTGTGGCACTTACAGGAAGTGTGTGCTATATAAAAGAACTTTAATACACATACAAATTTGCTATAGCATTGCTCCTGGTAAGTCAGAGGCCTGGAGTTTCCGCTCGATTGCGCTGGTTTTAAGTAGGCTGAAATAGATGTCAATTAAAAGACTGCTGATATTCTGGCTCCAGAATTGTGTTCCTGGAGAGTTTCTTTATATTCTTCTTTGAGGTGTGAGATACAAGGCAGTGTATGATATGTGGAGTGTGATAGAGTAGCATGATGGACAGGAAATGTGTATTAGATGTACCATTTTTATAACATTATGCTGGGGAGTAGTTGAAGCGAATAGTATAGATGCATTTAAGGGGAAGCTAGATAAGCATATGAGGGAGAAGGGAATAGAGGGTTATGCTGATAGAGTTAGATGAGGAAGGATGGGAGGAGGCTCGAGTGGAGCATAAACACCAGCATGGACTGGTTTGGCCGAATGGCCTGTTTCTGTGCTGAATATTCTCTGTAATTCAATGTAGTGAACCTCTCATGGTGCTGCTTGTGGTAAATCAGGGAACACTCTTTTGTAAGAACAGGACTTCAGGCTAAATTCATATCCTGTGCTCCCAGTGAGGAGCCATACTCAGAGAGAAGGGTCTAGCTAATTGGGGCTACCCTGCTGGGAACATGGGATCATGCGTGTTACTCTCTTATAACATGTGAAGTAGACTGTAGTGGGCAATTTAACATTTTGCCAGCTGTGCAGTAACCTGCTGGAGTAGATCACCTCCCTTGCAGAAGCCCAGACAATTTTCCCTCCTTGATTTCGATGGAACAAACTTCCACAACCTCTAATTATAATGTTCTGCAATGGGCCAGCAATCTGCTCTGCCAAGGAACCGCCCTCATGACAAGATTGCAAATTATCTTCAAATGTTCATACTTCAACCCAATTAATATGAATGGATTAATGCATCTGTTAAAAGAGTAGATTAAGGTATTTTAAACAAATGCATTGAACATTCATACACTAATGATAATGCTCTTTGTGAAAACATGCTTTGAAATTTAGTACACATTTATTAAATGCCTGGTTTTCTCTACCTTTAATGGTTGTACACACTTCACAATAGTTTCATGTGTTGTTTTCTCTTACGGTTGGAGGGCTGGGCAAATATATGTTCATACCCCTCTCTTGCTTTTTTTTTAAACAAATATTGCTGAACTGATAGAAGATACAGCATTCCACAGGTGAGATGGTCTTGGTGTTTCCCCTGTTCTGATATCCACACAGTCAATGGACTTCACATCAATGAATTTCACACAGACTGATTGTTTGGACTGAGCAAAGCTCTCTGCCACCAGCTGTAACTTGAGCCTGTGTGAATTGTCCGAACAACTTAACAAATGATAGTAAACAACTGCAAAAATCAATAATACATTCCAGATTGAAGAGTTTCTATTAACAGCCTTCAATGGCATTTCAATTGGATGCCAAATTCACTGTCAATGGCAAATTACAACCTTTGCCCCAATGGGAAAAAAGCATCAGTAATTATGTTGCTGAAAGGAAAGATCCAGATTCGTCTTCGATCACAATTTTTTTTCATAAATTAAATTGTTTTCCAACCCAAAGGCAAATCAATGGGCCTCATATTGTAGTGTTAGTGAATATTCTTGAGGAACTTTCAAGTTGGGAACACCCATTTTACCTCCACAAAATGAGCACTAAGGCACTGAAAGTTGGATCCTGATCTTGCACGCCTGTTTCATACACAGAATTCGCCCATTGCTATTTTGTATCTAGGCTTCTTTTAGGCGCCTCCCTGAAATTTTGAAAAAGAACGTAACTTACAATTATCCTTACATTGCTATTAATTACCATTCACCCTGGTGCAATCCTCCAGTGCTTGTCCTAAGTGCTTTTCTACGTGCTCCAGTGCTCCTACGAGGAGCTCCCGAGTTGCTTCACCTTGGGATGTAGAAGGCTGTTGGACCTCCAAGAGGGCCGTTGAGATGGCCATGACTGCTGATACTGAGGAGCTTGGGATTAAGAAGGCCTGGCTGCCGACTGTGGCACCTCGGCTGTCTAACCAAGCTGGCTTTGCGAAACCTGGACTGGCACTGGACAAGAGGATGGCAGGAAAGCAGGCATGCTCTCATCCTGAGAGACGACAGCATGCACCTCTCCCATGGTACCACTGCCACACGTATGGAGCGGTAATTCAGCACTCTCACTGTAAGTTGCATAGTTAAGCAGCCTTATGCCTGCCTGCTTGCCCATTTACAGGCTCACCTGGATATTGCATCAGGCAGGCATTGGGCATCAAAGAGCGGCAGAGGTGCCCCCCGCCCCACTCAGCTTTCAAATGCCGACTGCACGTTTTTCAGTTGCAAAATTGGTAGCTGTGAGTTGAGTTTTCCCCCCTAATGTTTTCATTGATATCAAAGTGTCCTAAAAATAGCACTGATATTTCTTATTAAAACCTGTAACATTTGTTATTGTTAGGCTCCTGTATCGATTGCACTGCACAAACATAATTTCTGTCATTTGATCGGGTGTCTTTCTTTGCATTTAGCATGCAGTAGAGGGATGAGCTTAAAAGGGTTAATGGCCTTTTCTCATACCTCACTTTTCCTGTGTTCTAATTTTAGATGCCTTTCTCCCCACCTCTGACTCCTATGGTACTCCAATGGATTGAGTGTTAGGAGTGATAGTGGCAGCTGCCAATCTTGTCATCCAATCTTGTAGTTTGGATAAATAATGGCAAATGTATTAAATGCAATCAGGACCAAAAGTCTGCTGGGCTCTTGACCAGGAATGCAGAGATGTCATTGAAAGATAACTTATTTATTACATTTCTCCACTTTGATCAGTTCCTATTTTCTCCAAATTTACCTCTCTTCTTTGGTGATTTTCTTTCTTGGATCTTAATTCATTCCATTGTACTGCTAGGCCTAGAAATTCAATGTTGTAGCGCTGGCCGTTAAGGCCGGTTTTGTTGAAAAAATGGCGGCTGCCTTGCTTCTGCTCGCTTCCGACGCAGGACATTGGGGCCGCCATTTTGGTGAGGGCCATTGCGCTGCTGTTGACAGCGCTGGCTTCTGAAATTTAAATAAGCAGATTGTGATGTCAATCGGCGTGCAACTCCTGATTTGACGCCACGACTGCTATTTTGAACATTCTCACGCTCAATAACATCGTGTCCTGAATATGCACAGAAAAACGTGCATGAAGCAGCCCTGCAGAGATGCTGTCAGCGCTTCTTAAAGGGACATACACATCTTTCAGCTAAGTTTGCATTTCAGCTTTTGGACTGTTTTTTTTATTTTATTGAAGTAGTGGTTTGGTGCAATAGATTTTAAAAGTTTTTAAAGTGTGCACAGAGTGCAGCGAATGCTGCTGAATGCTTGCAAGGGCTTAGATGGTAAAGGAAGGCCTCTGAGAAGACAGAAAATGCTGGAAATACTCAGCAGGTCAGGCAGCATCTGTGGAGAGAGAAACAGAGTTAATGTTTCAGGTCGAGATGCTGCCTGACCTGCTGAGTATTTCCAGCATTTTCTGCTTTTATTTCAAATTTCCAGCATCTGTTGTATTTTGCCGCTGAGAATACCACTTGCTTACTGTCCTGGGGGGGCACATGAGATGAAGCAGAGGCAGCAAAGAAGACAAGCTGCTCGCAGAGGGAAGAGGAAGAAGCAGAAGAGGAAGATGCAGAAGAGGAAGACGTAGAAGAGGAAGAAACAGAAGAGGAAGACGCAGAAGAGGAGGAAGCGGAATGAAGGATGCAACCCAGACAGCCCCTTTCTGGCCGAGATATCTGGGTGGAATCATCCGCCTATGGTACCAGTGACCACTGCCCCAATTCCCCTTTCAACATTTGTCCCAAACCTTCCCTTCCCTCTGTTACTGACCATCATAGTGTCCTCTTGGCTACAATGCTGAAATAAAAGCAACCACAATGCAAACTTTCCAATCCCACTTTATCCGTATATGCATCCAATATGACAGCAATAAATCAACTCATCACCCTTGTGCATTCCCTTAGTGACTATCTTGTGTGTGCCTTTGCCTATCCTAGTGATGTCACGCAGTGCTACCCCAGTGGCTACAGCATGGCTGGTGGAAGGCTGCTGACTTTTAGTGGGGGACACTGCAAATGGCCTTGCAGGATGACCTCGAGGAGCTGGTATCTGGGAGTGTGAAATCGAGTGAAGGTGTTTCTTCTTCTTCTTCACTCTCCTCTCCCTCTTCTTGGTCAACCACTGGCTGGGCAGGCTACATTTATTAGGTGTCTGAAATGAGGAAGGCACAAGGGTAGATTTGTGGTGAGGGGAGGGCGAGATGCATGCTGATACCATGCGCACCTTGTAAATCAGAAGAATTTGTGGGATGAGGGGGAAGTAGGATGTGAGAAGGAGGATAACATATGAGGATACGAGCATCTTGTATTCTTTCAGCCCTGCCGCTGTCCAAGGGCTCAGCCATGCCCCTGCTAAGAATGGCCAGCACCATCTCCTCCAAGGGGGTAAGATTAAGCTAGGAATGTGAGGTGTGCATTGTTTTTGGTGTGTGAGGCTATTGGTGCAGTTGGTAGGAGACAGCTTCTGAAGATGCATCCACTGACCTTGACCACTCGTCTGAGGTCATGAAACTTCTTTGGGCACTGGTGCCAGGTCATGGGGGCGACACAGCTGGCAGTGATGGCCTCGGCGATCTCGTCCCACATCCTTCTTTCTGGTGGGCCTCCAGTGTTGATCTCCTGCACAAAGCTGGAGTGCTGTGTGCAAGACCCTGGGTGCCCTTTCCCTGGCTTGTTGAGCTATTTGTGTTAGTGCTGAAGCACTTTTACCATTTTTTTAATGTGCAGAGGGCAGTTCAGCTTTAAGAGCTGAAGACTGCCATTTCAGAATTATTTTTAATGTTTTTTTCAGAAGGCAGTTGCGCTCTAAGGGCTAAAGACTGCGTATTTTTAAATGATTTTTTTTTTCATTTTAGAAGGCAGTTCCCCTTTAAGGGCAAGTGACTGCTTTCTAAAATGACAGGCTAGCTTTACGACAACACTGCCTCGCTCAGGGACACTACAGCCACGCTACATTGGGCCTCCTGCTGAGAGTATCGCCCAAAACAGCGCATTGTACGGTAGGTTCTGCGCTCTGATCATTTAAATCAGCAGGCAGTACCAAAATAACGGTGCTACCTGCGATCTTTTTACGGACGGGAGTTAACCTCGTGGCACCGGCCGTTTTCTAAGCCCCAGTGTTTTAGAAATATTGTGCAGTACAAAATGTAACTATTAGCCCAAACTACCTGGATGTAATTCAATGCTCAACGAGTACCCTCTCTTTTACATAGTCTAAAACACTGCAAATCTAGATTAGGGTAATGAGGAGCTAGCGAACAGACTTACTGACTGAATTTTTAAAAATGCTTGAAATATACAACTGAGTTATGACAAAGGATTATACTTGAAATATTAACTTCTCATTTCTCTTTTCAGATGCTGACTGACTTGCTATGTTCTTCTAGCACTTTGTTTTTGTTTGATTTCATGCACTTGCAATTTGTTTCATTTTATTTACTTACCGACTATCCCCTCAGTATTGCATTTCTGAACAGCCAGTGGAAGAAACACCAAGGCTGCGATTTTACTCACCTTGGCGGGTCCATGGCGGACGACGTCGGTGGCTGGTCCCGACCCCGCTCTGTAAAATGAATTTCCCGAGATTGGGCTTGTTAAGTCCGCCCAGCGTGTTTCGCGGCCAATTAGAGGAAGCGGGTCTGGTGACGTCATTTGATGATGCGTCATCAGCCGGTTTCCTTAAAGGGACCATGTCCAAATTTATTTTGACAGTTGTGCTGTCAGTGTTCTACAGCATTGAAGTGCTGCAAACACTGACAAGCACTGCACAAAGGCACAGGGCTGCACCCAGGCTCGCCCATGATTCCCTCCATATGCTTATGGAGGGAGTCACAGCACGCAGGGAGGTCCTCTTCCCTTCCCATGGATGGGAGAGACCTCCCCAGGAGATCAACACAGCCTGATTGCACATTGCAGAGGAGGACACAAGCAGGGATGTGGTCAGGAGGACCTGGATGCAGTGCCGCAAATGTTTCAATGATCTCAGTAGATCACAAAATGTTAGTACAAAGCCACACTCAACCTCATCCTGCTGTGCCACCCATCATATCCCCATCACTCTGCCTTCCCTATCCTATTCCTGCACATCCTTACTCACACCACCTTACGTTGCACCTCCACCCAACCCTCTCTATCTATATTATCACATCCCCAGCTCACTAACCACCCCTCACACTCACCCTCATCCTCGTGCAATCATGCCAACTAACAACACACAAGGGTAGGCACTTGGGTGTTTTAGCCAATGTTCATGTGAAGTTTCTGTTAATGTGGTGTCAAACATTGAAACCTTTATTTTCAACACTTTGCATTCTTGGACAGATTTGTGTGCACCTTTGGAAGTGTCTTAGTGAGTTGTAGTGAATGGTGACACATAACGGTACCCCCCGCAATGGTGATGAGTGTGAAAGGAATGGATTGGGCATTGTAGGGATGCTTTATGGTGTTGGTGTAGGGTGGTGCCAACCTGATGCATCTTGTGGCAGCCAGGATGTACAATGTCAAGTGAAGTAAATCTGGCCATGGTGAGGCCATCCCAGACCTCCCGGGCAGCAATGTGGTCGGGTGCTGATGCCCTGTGTCCTGTGCAGCATCACTTGATTGCGGAGAATGTTGGTGTTGTTGTTGGTGCTGCTGATGTGCCTGGTGCTGCTAGTGTTGGGGCTGATTGTGGTGGGAATCTGAGGACCAAGGTGAGAGAGTATAAAGGGCACCCATGATGATTTAATAGATGGCAGGTGAAGTAGAGATGACAGAAGCGATCTGTCAATGGTGAGAGAGGTAATGAGGTCAGACTGAATGGAGACTTGTGTAAAGACTTGCAGCATGGTGAATCTGTTGTGGAAATGCAGTGAGAAACAGCTTGTGGCTGAGGGAAGATATCTCTGTAAGGTGGGAGCTTTTACTTTACATTTGAAGCTGTTAACTCATCAGCTGATTCAATGGCCACTGAACTCCCGCCTCAGCTTGACAGACGTGGTCCACAACCAGCCTGGAACCCATGGGCGAGCTGTCAAATGCAAAAGGTGAGCTGAAAATCATTCTTAAGTGACTCTAAATAAGCCACAAATTACCTGAATTAGGTTCCCCGCCACTGCGTGTTGGGTCTGCTCAGCTCTGACAGTCCCGACATTGGGAAAGGCGCGTGGTGGCGGGTTCACAGCGGGGTCCCGACCCGTTGTCAAAAAGGAACACTTTCCCACCCGACCCGCCACTGATCGCGCCCGCTGACCGCCCCCCACCCCCCACGCCCCCACCCCGCACCCCCGCAAAATTCCAGCCCAAGCAATTGAAATCAACTCATGTGATGTTAATAACAAACAGATTAGCACTTTTGTTAAAATAGGGAACTGGGGAATTTCCTATGAACACATTAATGTCTTTATTACTAATGTCACACCACACAATTTTAAACCCTAAATTAGCTTCATTTTCAAACCAGCAAGATTTCTTGTTCAATTTTAACTAAAGAGCTTTATCTTCATTGTTGGAACTGAGGCAAATCGCAATGAGTTCTTTTTATTGCAATGATATTGGGACCAAGTGATGCAATAATATTTTTGCAACATGATGAAACATTTTGAAGTTAACTGCATCACATCAAGTGTTTGCCAAACAAACTAAAAAAACGATTACGACATTTTCTGCTCCTTTAAATGACAACTCTCTTTTTGCCATACATTTTATGCTCAGCAGGTATGACGTCAACATGTGCTCAAACAACATTCTGGAGCCCCAAAGCAAAGAATTATTTCAAAATCTCACTTTTGACCCATTTCTTACTGCCAACAGTGGCTGTAGTTCTGCCCCCAACACTGGCAGGTAAACATTTCATTTCTTTGACATCCCATTTCTATTCCAAATATAACTTTTGTAATTTATATTTGAATCAGATTATAATATGTTTTGGTTGCTGGTGCTCTGAATTCACCCCATTTATACAGGGAGGGGACACAGAATATTTGATATTGGCAGTAACTGAGAAATGATTGTGCATGCATGATTCCATGGGCACAGTTACTTCAAATTATACCTTCTTCAAGTTTCTGATACTGTAATGTAAAGAGGCTATTAATTTCTAGTGATTATTGCCAGAAAGTACACTAGAAATAGTTAAACAAATTTACCGTGGTGTTAATTTATTACTAGAAACCGAAAGCTAATCCAGTGTCATATATATTGTAAATAACAACAGAAAACGCTGGAAAAACTCAGCAGGCCAGGCAGCATCCGTGGAGAGAGAAACAGAGTTAACGTTTCAGGTCGAAGACCTTTCGTCAGAACTGGAAATAGCAGGAAATGAAATAGATTTAAGGCAAGGATAAAGCTGGGAAAAGGGGGGAGGGGATGAAAGAACAAGAGGAGAGATTAAGAGACATTGAGAGACATTAAGGGATGATCAAGGTCCTCTTGCCTTGATCATCTCTTAATGTCTCTCAATGTCTCTTAATCTCTCCTTTTGTTCTTTCATCCCCTCCCCCCTTTTCCCAGCTTTATCCTTGCCTTAAATCTATTTCATTTCCTGCTATTTCCAGTTCTGACGAAAGGTCTTCGACCTGAAACGTTAACTCTGTTTCTCTCTCCACGGATGTTGCCTGGCCTGCTGAGTTTTTCCAGCGTTTTCTGTTGTTATTTTGGATTTCCAGCATCCGCAGTATTTTGCTATGATATATATTGTAGATTTATTTTTCTCCCTGCAAAATATTTGCATTGTTTTACACAATTCTACATAAATATTTTATGTTTCTTTACATTTTATATGATCATTCAAATTGAAATTAAGAACAAATAGTGAAGGAAGTGCCATTTGCGGCCATTAAATGGAAATAACACCAGTCTGAATCTGTCAGTCCCTATTTCAGCAGGTCGATCTGTGACATGTTCAGTACATTAATACATTGACCAACCCACTGTTAACATTTTATACTCACATTATGCAATGTATGTGAAGTACAGTGAGCACAAAGATTTGTTTCCTGCAAATTAAAATAGGGAATAGCACTGATTTTTTAATTATAAAAAGAGCTTATGGATACTGGAAAAGAAACCTAGTGGAACAAAGGGTATTTATTTAAGCTGGAGATGAGGCTGTGCTATAAACAAGGGCTTGCAGAGCTGCACGTTCAGCTGCTCACAATGTTTACCGCTGTTAGTATTTACAAAATGGGTGAAATGCATCATTTTTTGACAGTCTTCCCTGACCATAAAGGGTACTCAAGAATAGCGCTTTGAAATAGTTTTTGATTTTCTAGAAATTGCTCTATAGGGGCCATTACTGTGTTTTTCTAGCCTTGCTTCAGTGCCAGCTTTGCCCATCTTTTGTACATACTGGCAAGAAAATGCAG
The DNA here is from genome assembly GCA_030390025.1 of Squalus acanthias. Taxonomy (NCBI): domain Eukaryota; kingdom Metazoa; phylum Chordata; class Chondrichthyes; order Squaliformes; family Squalidae; genus Squalus; species Squalus acanthias. The sequence continues at coordinate 231,879 of JASTWF010000543.1, read as the reverse complement.
CCTTGCAACCACTGAGCCGTTTCCAATGATGGAGATATTACAGAAATTCAAATGAAGCAATCTGGCAGCTCAAACATCTTGCATTCTGACTACAACCTTTCAAATGTTCATAAGATGACAGGCAAATGCAGTTCAAAGTAATATGAACCATCTGTTCAAAGAGCTGCTCCAGTAGTGTTGAGGGAACCGATAGATCTATGGCATCATTTTACAAAGTGCACACATGAACTGCACAATATGATTTCTGCAGAGTCTTTCAGCTAAGATTTAAAGGAGCACTAAGTATAATGTTAGATTACTCATTTTAAGGTGTAGTAGTTATTCTATGAATGAAGATATAAAATCATAGAAAGAGTCATAGAAATCTACGGCACAGAAGGAGGCCATTCGGCCCATCGTGTATGTGCTGGTCTAAAAAGAGCTATCCAGCCTAATCCCATTTTCCAGCTCTTGGTTCATACCCTTGTAGGTTACTGCACTTCAAATGCAAAACCAAGTACTTTTTAAATGCGGTGAGGGTTTCTGCCTCTACCACCCTTTCAGGCAGTGAGTTCTGGACCCCCAACACCCTCTGGGTGAAAAAAATTCTCCTCAACTCCCCTCTAATCCTTCTACCAATTACTTTAAATCTATGCCCCCCTGGTTACTGACCTCTCTGCTAGGGGAAATAATTCCTTCTTATCCCCTCTATCCAGACCCCTGATAATTTTATACACCTCAATTAAGTCTCCCCTCAGCCTCCTCTCTTCCAAAGAAAACAATCCCAGCCGATCTAATCTTTCCTCATAGCTAAAATTCTCCAGTCCTGGCAACATCCTCATAAATCTCCTCTGTACCTTCTCTAGTGTGATCACATCTTTCCTGTAGTGCGGTGACCAGAACTGTATGCAGTACTCTAGCTGTGGCCTAACTAGTGTTTTATATAGTTCTAGCATAACCTCCTGCTCTTATATTCTATGCCTCAGCTAATAAAGGAAAGTATCCCATATGCCTTCTTAAATGCCTTATCTACCTGTCCTGCTACCTTTAGAGATCTATGGACATGCACTCCAAGGTCCCTCTGTTCCTCTACACTTCTCAGTATCCTACTATTTATTGTGTATTCCCTTGCCTTGTTTGCCCTCCCCAAATGCATTACCTCATACTTCTCCGGATTGAATTCCATTTGCCACTTTTCTGCCCACCTGACCAGTCCATTGATATCTTCCTGCAGTCTACAACTTTCTTCCTCACTATCAACCACACGGCCAATTTTTGTATCATCTGCATATTAATCATGCCCCCTGCATTTAAGTCTAAATCATTGATATATACCACGAAAAGCAAGGGACCTAGTACTGAGCCCTGCGGAAGCCGGAGCAAATTTGCAGAGAAATTACAGAAAGGTGCAAGAACTATAGAGCAGTAATAATGGGGGACTTCAACTATCCTAATATAGATTGGGATCATAATAGTGTTAAGGGCAGAGAAGGGGAAGAATTTCTGAAGTATGTTCAGGAGAACTTTCTTGATCAGTATGTTTTCGGCCCGACGAGGGAGGAGGCATTGCTGGATCTAGTTCTGGGGAATCAGGTAGGTCAAGTGGAGCAAATGTCAGTAGGTGAACATTTAGGGAACAGTGATCATAATAACATAAGGTTTAGATTAGCTATGGAAAAGGACAGGGAGCAATCTAGAGTAAAAATGTTTAACTGGGGGAAGGCCAATTTCTGAGGGATGAGAACGGATCTGGCCTGGGTAAACTGGAATCAAAGATTGGCCGGCAAAACTGTAGTGGAACAATGGGCTGCCTTTAAAGAGGAAATAGTTCGGCTACAGTCAAGGTACATTCCCACGAGGAAGAAAGGTAGGGCAACTAAAATCAGAGCTCCCTGGATGATGAAACAGATAGAGAATATCATGAAGCAGAAAAAGAGCACGTATGACAGATGTCAGGTTGCAAATACATCTGAGAATCAGGCTATATACAGAAACGTCAGAGGAAAAGTGAAAAAGAAAATAAGAGGGGCAAAGAGAGGATATGAGAATAGAGTGGCAGCCAACATAAAAGGTAATCCAAAAGTCTTCTACAGGCATATAAATAATAAAAGGGTATTAAGAGGAAGGGTGGGACCGATTAGGGACCAAAAAGGAGACCTATGCATGGAGACATAGCTGAGGTACTAAATGAGTACTTTGCATCTGTCTTCACCAAGGAAGAGGATACTGCCATAGAGATAGTGAAGGAGGAGGTAGTGGAGACACTTGATAGGATAACAATTGATAAAGAAGAGGTATTAGAAAGGCTGGCTGTACTTAAAGTAGATAAATCACCAGGAGCGGATGGGATGCATCCTAGGATGCTGAGGGAACTGAGGGCGGAAATCGCGGAGGTTCTGGCCATAATATTCCAATCCTCCATAGATATGGGGGTGGTGCCAGAGGACTGGAGAATTGCAAATGTTACACCATTGTTCAAAAAAGGGTGTAAAGATAAACCCAGCAACTACAGGCCAGTCAGTTTAACCTCGGTAGTGGGGAAGCTTTTAGAAACAGTATTCAGGGACAAAATCAACAGTCACTTGGATAGGGGTGGATTAATTAAGGAAAGCCAGCACGGATTTGTTAAAGGCAAATTGTGTTTAACCAACTTGATCTAGTTTTTTGATGAGGTAACAGAGAGGGTTGATGAGGGTAATGCGGTTGACGTAGTGTACATGAATTTCCAAAAGGCGTTCGACAAAGTGCTACATAATAGGCTTGCCAGCAAAATTGAAGTCCATGGAATAAAAGGGACAGTGGCAGCCTGGATATGAAATTGGCTAAGTGACAGGAAACAGAGCAGTGGTGAACAGTTGTTTTTCGGACTGGAGGAAGGTATACAGTGGTGTTCCCCAGGGATCGGTTCTAGGACCACTGCTTTTCTTGATATATATTGATGACTTGGACGTGAGTGTATAGGGCACAATTTCAAAATTTGCAGATGACACAAAACTTGGAAGTATAGTAAACAGTGAGGAGGATAGTGATAGACTTCAGGAAGATATAGACAGGCTAGTAAAATGGGCAGACACATGGCAGATGAAATTTAACGCAGTAAAGTGTGAAGTGATGCATTTTGGTAGAAAGAATGAGGAGAGGACATATAAACTAAATGGTACAATCCTAAAGGGGATGCATGAACAGAGAGACCTGGGTGTATGCATGCATAAATCATTGAAGGTGACAGGGCAGGTTGAGAAAGCAGTTAAATAGGCTTACGGGATCCTGGGCTTCAGGAATAGAGGTATAGGGCTGGATTTTCATTGACCCGTGGAGGCGGGTTTGGAGGCGTGTGGGTGGTTAAAGTTGCAGATTCGGGGGTCCCGAACCCATCCCGCCCCCAACCCGCCTCCATGCCAGTTTCGCTGGAGGCGGGTACCCGACCTGTGCTGGGACCCACCTCCCCGAGGCAGGAAGGGGATTAGTGAATAGGGATTAGGTAAAAAACTGCCTGTTAACAGGTAGTTAACAGGCAGTTTTTTACCTAATCCCTATTTTAAAAGCTGAAATGTGGGCTTCCCGACAGGTGCCAACCACGCCAAGTTAGCGAGGCGGACCGTGGGTCTGCAGGGGTTGGAGGGGTCGATATGTCCAGTGGGCAGGTGAGTGATGGGTGCATGTGTGCAGAGGTAAGTGTGTAAGGTAAGTGCAAAGTGTGAGAAAAAGTTTTACTTACCTTAACTTCCTCCTGCAGGTGTCAGCCCTTCAGTTCTCGGGAGTCAGAAATCTCACCGGCACAGAAAGCAGAAAGGCCGTGGTGCTGTCAAAAGTTTCAGCCTCTGTTTTCTGTGCTGGAATGATTTCTAACTCAGCCTGAAAGGAAGGACTCAAGTTAGAAGACAAATTGTCAGTGTTTGACAGCTTCACAGAGCTATCAAATGCTGATATTCCATCTGTCAAAAGCTCTTGACAGATGAAATGTCAGTCTGTGATGTCACCTGTTGCCGGGTAGCCCTTAATTGGCCTGCTGAGCGCACTGGGCGGGCTCAACAAGGTCAATCAAGTGAAAATGCAGTGGGTTGGCCACAAGTCGATGGAGGCGGGACTACAACCCAAAAAGTGGGAGTCCCGCCTCCATCACGTCCCCAGTATCAAAATCCAGCCCATAGAGTACAAAAGTGTGGAAATTATGATGAACTGGTATAAAACACTGGTTCGGCCCTAACTGGAGTACTGTGTCCAATTCTGGGCACCTGCACTTTAGGAAGGATGTGAAGGCCTTAAAAGGGTGCAGAAAAGATTTACGAGAATTATTCCAGGAAAGAGGGACTTCAGTTATGTTGATAGACTGGAGAAGCTGGGGTTGTTCTCCTTGGAGCAGAGAAGATTGAGAGGAGATTTGATAGAGGTGTTCAAAATCATGAGGAGTCTGGACAGGGTAGATAGAGAGAAACTGTTCCATTGGCAGAATGGTTGAGAACCAGAGGACACAGATTTAAGGTGATTGGCAAAAGAACCAAAGGCGACGTAAGAAAAAACTTTTTTAACCCCACTGGAAACAGCCTTCCAGTCACAAAAATATCTGTCGACCATTGCCCTTTGCTTCCTGCCACTGAGCCAATTTTGGATCTAACTTGCCACTTTCCCTTGGATCCCATGGACATTTACTTTTCTGACTCGTCTGCCACGTGGGACCTTGTCAAAAGCCTTGCTAAATCCATGTAGACTACATCAAATGTGCTACCCTCATCAACCCTCCTTGTTACCTCCTCAAAAAATTCAATCAAGTTAGTCAGACACCACCTTCCCTTAACAATTCCATGCTGACTGTCCTTGATTAATCCATGCCTTTCTAAATGACAATTAATACTGTCCCTCAGAATTTTTTCCAATAATTTGCCCACCACCAAGGTTAGGCTGACTGGCCTGTAATTACTCGGTCTAGCCCTTTCTCCCTTTTAAAACAACGGTACAACGTTAGCAGTCCCTCCAGTCCTCCGGCACCACACCTGTAGCCAGAGAGGATTGGAAAATGATGGTCAGAGCCTCCGCTATTTCCTCCCTTGCTTCTCATAACAGCCTGGGATACATTTCATCCAGGCCTGCCGATTTATCTACTTTCAAAGATGCTAAACCCCTTAATATTTCCTTTCTCACTATGTTTATCCCATCTAATATTTCACACTCCTCCTCCTTAACTACAATGTCTGCATCGTCCCTCTCTTTTGTGAAGACAGGCGCAAAGTATTCATTAAGAACCATGCCCACATCTTTCACCTCCGCACACAGGTTACCTTTTTGATTTCTAATATGGCCCTACTCTTTCTTTAGTTATCCTCTTGCTCTTTATGTATTTATAAAACATCTTTGGGTTTTCCTTGATTTTACTTGCCAATATTTTTTCATGCCCTCTCTTTGTTTTCCGAATTTCCTTTTTCATTTCACCTCTGCACTTTCTATACTCCTCTAGGCTTCCTGCAGTATTGAGCTCTCAGTATCTGACAAAAGCTTCCCTTTTTTCATTATTCTACCCTGTATGCTCCTTGACATCCAGGGGGCTCTAGATTTGGGAGTCCAACCCTTTTTCTTTGTGGGAACATATTGGCTCTGATCCCTCACTATCTCCTCCTTGAATGCCTCCCACTGCTCTGACACTGATTTACCTTCAAGTAACTGTTTCCAGTCCACATTTGCTAAATTACATCACGCTTAGTAAAATTGGCCTTTCCCCAATTGAGAACTTTTACTCCTGGTCTATCTTTGTTCTTTTCCATAACTATACTAAATCTAACTGAATTATGATCACTACCACCAAAATTCTCTCCCACTAATACCCCTTCCAGCTGCCCAGCTTCATTCCCTAAAACCAAGTCCAGAACTGCCTCCTCTCTTGTTGGGCTTGTTACGTACTGGCTAAAAAACTTCTCCTGAATGCATTTGAAGAATTCTGCTCCCTCTGTACCTTTTACACTGATTCTATCCTAGTTTATATGAGGGTAGTTGAAATCCCCTACTGCTACTGCCCTATTGTTTTTGCACTTCACAGAAATTTGCCTACATATTTGCTCTTCTATCTCCCTCTGACTGTTTGGGAGTCTATAGTACACTCCCAGCAGTGTGATTGCCCCTTTTTTGATTTTCAGTTCAACCCATATGGCCTCATTTGACGATCCTTCTGACATATCATCCCTCCTCACAGCTGTAATTGTTTCTTTATCCAATATTGCGACACCCCCTCCTTTTTTATCCCCCCTCTCTATTTTGTCTGAAAACCCGGTAACCAGGAATGTCCATAAAGTCCATATATCATGGGTAAATCACCAATTCAATTAAGAGACACAAACACACAAGTTAGGGTGCCCTTTTAAGAAGAACTTTTCAGACAGATCATATGATATTTATCTTCCTGGATGCTTCCAGACAGATGATTCAGTTCTTTCTGATATCAGGTTCACATTGGATTAGCAAGTAACCTATTAGGAACTCTGTAACTTGCAATTAGTTGGAGAGACTGACAAAGAGTTTTTTACGTTGTGAGGTACGAAATTCTCCTATCTTTTGCCCAGTCGTCCTGGTCTCCCCACACCATACTCTACCAAGCTACAAGAATGATTATGTTACCAGCTCCCAGGCCTTCACCAATACTGCTCTAAGATGCCTGCTAGAAGGGATGCCAACATATTCTGGGATCACTTTCGCTGTTTTAAAATCTTCCTTTCCTGTGAAGAAGCATTTGGCTTCCACCTAATTTCCCACTCTCGAGCTAGCCTCCCCCTCCCTTTCAGCAGTGCGACACAGATCAGGAAATCCACCACTGTCATGGCACCTCACGTTGGTGCTCGAAGGCACTGAAACAGTGAGGGCTCAATTGGGCTCTGTGGCGCCCGTTTTTTAGGCGCTACACAGCAACCTAACGCCAGAAAATGGGGTCCGAGATGCGTGCTCACCGCCGGCAGCAAGCAGAGCAGGCAGATTATCATGTCAATCAGTGTGCAATGATGATTTGATGCTAATGCTGCCATTTACAAACTCCATGCTCCAGCCTACGCCCTGTCTTAACCACGTACAGCTGAACACAACGTTAACCGAAATGAAGGCTCTCCTAACAGCGCTATTTAAAGGGATCATGAACTACTTACAGGTTAGTTGCTGGATTATTTTTTCTGGATGCTGGTGCAATTGTACGTTTTTCAGCTTTCCTATACTTGGCTGAAGTTTGAATAGCCTATAGGGAGTGGTCTGGCTGGTGCTGAAGTACTTTTCTGTTCTTTTAAAATCTTGTGTTGAAACAAGTTGCTTCCAGACATGGGTGGCCTGGTAGGGCTTCCTCCTGAAATTGAGCATGACTGGGAGAATGAAGAGAGGCCACACAGAGCAGGACAAGCTGCTAGAAGAGGGAGGAGAGGAAGGGAGAAGGGCTCTCAGCAGAAGGTCATATCCACCAAGGGTCTTTAGGGAGCAATTCTCTTACCTAAACTTCAGCGAGGGCCAATGCATGAGACATCTTCACTTCACAAAAGATATCATGACTGAAATCTGCCAACTGCTGCAGCCACAGCTGCAACCTCAAAGTATGGCAAGGGCAGCATTGCCTGTGGCTGTCAAGGTGACTGTGGATCTTAACTTTTATGCATCTGGCTCCTTCCAGGCTGTCGCTGGAGATATAAGCAACATCTCACAGTTTGCAGTGCACTGCTGTACGAGGGAGGTCACTGAGGCTCTCTACACACAAAGAGACAGCTTCATCTCATTCCCTCTTGCCAGAGACAAGCAGACGGAGCGAGCACGAGGATTTGCATGAATTGCAGGCTTCCCCATGGTGCAGGGTGCCGTTGACTGCACGCACATTGTCTTGCGTGTGCCTCATGTGAACTCGGCCAAATTTCATGAACCAAAATGGTTCCACTCCCTCAATGTGCAGCTGGTGTGCGACCACAGGCCGCACATCACGCAGGTGAATGCCTGTTATCCTGGCAGCAGTCACAATTCCTTCATTCTGTGGCAGTCCCCTGTGCCATCTGTATTTGACCCAACATGGCAAGTCAAAGGCTGGCTACTGGGCGACAAGGGTTATCCACTCATGACATGGCTCACGACTCCGGTCTGGAACCCACGGCACACCAGGCCTACAATGAGAGCCATGCTGCCACAAGGAACATTATAGAGCACATCATTGGCGTCTTCAAGCAACGTTTCCGCTGCCTGGACCACTCTGGAGGAGCCCTGCGGTACTCAGCTGAGTGGGTCTCAAGATTTGTGGTAGTATGCTGCACAACCTGGCCATTATGATGGAACAGCACTTGCCACCACCTATCAGGAGAGAAGCTAAGGAGCAGGAACACAAGGAGGAGGAGGAGGAGGAAGCGTAACAGGAAGTGGAGGAACACAAAGAGGAAGGGAGGCTACAAAGTAAACAGCTCCTTTCTGCCCGGGCTCTAAGTGGTCAAATAATTCATGAGCGATTCCAGTAACGTCAAACACACCTCCCCATTCACCAACATTCCCACACTCCTTACCTTTCCTCTATCACTGACCATCGTGTCGTCCTCTTTCTGACTGCACAAAAATAAAAACCACCAGAAAATGCACATTCTAATCCAATTTTTAAAATTCAATTATGACAGAATGCATGCAAAAATAAACTAATCCTCCCTGTGCATTCCCTTACTGCCTGTCTTTCCGTGTGCCTTTGCCTTTCTGGGTGCTCCTACGAGTTGCTTCCCCAGTGGCTGCAGCATGTGTGGTGGAAGACTGCTGACCTTCAATTGAGGAGACTGCAGATGGCCTTGGAGGATGACCTTGAGCAGCTCATGGCCTAGAAAGCCCGCTTCAGACTGCACTATCTTGGCATGGGCGGCAGCAGTCTGGCCTGGCTGGCTGACAGGCAACAGCAAGAGCACTGTGGAGTGGCAGGTATGGGAGCAGGAATGTTGTCATCCTGAGAGAGGACAGCGGGTTTGTGCTCCATGGAGCCACTGCTACTCTCCCGGGGTGGAGCCTCACAAATCCTACTGATCTGTTGGAGAACAGATTGATGGACTGCTGTGATGCCCTCAAGCATCTTTGAACAGTGGTATCCAGAGTCACAATGACAGCAGTCTGAGCATCCACAACATCACTCAGACCTTTGATGGAAGCTGTGACATTGGCCATCAGACGCTGCATCATGGTGGGGTCCACAGGTGTGCTGATGGAGGTGACCACCCGTTTCATGCTGGAAAGGATGGGCTCCAAGCTCTGCGCAAAGCCCTGTGCCAAGTTGGTGCTGGACTCCTCCGTTCTCCTATACATTGTGTGCAGGCTTTCTGGCAGGCTTTCCAGTGCATCAAGCATTTGGTTATATAAAACCTTCAGCTTCTTCTGTAGCCTAGCCCATCGAAATCCTCATCTGACTCCTCTGTAGCAGAACTAGTGTGCGACCTCGCCCTCCGGCAAGTTGGCACCTTTATACCCCGCCCTGGCTCCTGCGCACTTGTGCCCAGTGTCTCACCGTGCTAAATGGGATAGATTCAGAACAGATCTAGCAGCTCAAAACTGGGCATCCATGAGGCGCTGTGGGCCATCAGCAGCAGCTAATTGTATTCCACCACAATCTGTAACCTCATGGCCCAGCATATCCCTCACTCTACCCTTACCATCAAGCCAGGGGATCAACCCTGGTGCAATAAGGAGTGCAGAAGAGCATGCTAGGAGCAGCACCAGGCATACCTAAAAATGAGGTGCCAACCTGGGGAAGCTACAACACAGGACTACATGCATGCTAAAAAGCAGATGCAGCATTCTATAGACAGGGCTAAGCGATTCCACAATCAATGGATCAGATCAAAGCTCTGCAGTCCTGCCACATCCAGTCGTGAATGGTGGTGGACCATTAAACAACTAACGGGAGGAGGAGGCTCCATGAATATCCCCATTCTCAATGATGGTGGAGCCCAGCACGTGAGTGCAAATGACAAGGCTGAAGCGTTTGCAACCATCTTCAGCCAGAAGTGCTGAGTGGATGATCCATATTGGCCTCCTCCTGAGGTCCCCACCATCACAGAAGCCTGTCTTCAGCCAATTCAATTCACTCCAGGTGATATCAAGAAACGGCTCAGCACACTGGATACAGCAAAGGCTACAGGCCCTGACAACATCCCAGCTATCGTGCTGAAGACTTGTGCTCCAGAACTAGCTGCGTCTCAAGCCAAGCTGTTCCAGTACAGCTACAACACTGGCAACTGTCCGACAATGTGGAAAACTGCCCAGGTATGACCTGTCCACAAAAAGCAGGACAAATCCAATACGGCCAATTACCGCCCCATCAGTCTACTCTCAATCATCAGCAAAGTACATAGTTCAATATGAAAATCTAAAAACCTAACAATGGAGAAGCTGTAAACAGCATTCAGGCTATTGAGATAAGATAAGTTGTTGACACTGAATCAATAGCCTTATTGAAACAGGAGGTTGGAGGTTCCTGATAGTCTGAAGCCTTGGAAAGAACACAATGGTACACCCTGTTAAGGTGTCCTAAATTATACATTGGAAAGAAACACAGAAAATTAAGAAACATATGCCTTCGTAAAAATGACATCAAATGAAACACAGGAGACACAATTCTGTGTTGCAACCAGCTGAGGTAACTAAGAATACAATGGTGCACCCGGTTGAGGTGTTTTTAATTTACACGTCGTAAAAAGACACAAACAGAAGACCTTGGTAAGAATGACATCAAATAGATGCATCTGCTGTCACACCGTTTTTATGATAAGCTTCGAACACCTAAAGGTAGAGACATGATTCTTAATGCTACCAGCTGAACTGACTGTAAGAATAGCAGGGGTCAGCAGAAAAATGACTAGAGATAATTAGCTTACATCAGCAGAAAACTTCAAAGGACATACCACTGAAAAAGGATATAAATATTGACCTTTCAAATGGGATGATAGTCTCGCTGTAAAGGGGCAAAGCGATTCTCGGCTTCAGAGGCAAGCTCTGTAAGTCTACAACTCTTTGTACCTCGGGGATCAAGGTATTGTACTGTATTTGATTTTGGTGGATATCCTGGAATAAGACTAAGAAATGTAAAAATGTAACGAAGTTAAGATTTGAGAATAAGGATCTCTGATAATAGAATTGTAAGCTTTTTGTATTTGGAACTGTTAATGTTGCGATTGAAACACATACTGTAATTACATGTCGGTTCTTTAATAAATCTATATATTTTTAGAATTGTCTCACATAATACTTCTGTATCAAACTCGCAAACTCAATCTCTGTACACTCTTTGGTGAGGAGTTGCAGAATTCTGAGGGAGTTTTCCAGACCCCCATAATATCCGGAACATTACACTCTAGCTAAACTTATTAAAAGTGCTATCTGGAGGACGATAACATCTTCAGGTTGTTCCTTTCCTTTAGGGAGAGATAGACTGGACCTTTAGACCCAATTAAGCATCTTTAGGATTCAGCTACCTCAAACTTTAGTTGAAAGTGAACGTCTGGGGAATACGCCTGATCCGGGGTAGCCCTAAAGGGGCTAGGACTAGTAATTATCCCTTCACAATGGCATTACCATCGCCGAATCCCCCACCATCAACATCCTGGGGGGGTCACCATTAACCAGAAACTTAACTGGACCAGCCACATAAATACTGTGGCAACAAGAGCAGGTGAGAGGCTAGATATTCTGAGGCGAGTGTCTCACCGCTTGACTCCCCAAAGCCTTTTTACCATCTACAAGGCACAAGTAAGGAGTGTGATGGAATACTCTCCACTTGCCTGGATGAGTGCAGCTCCAACAACACTCAAGAAGCTCGACACCATCCAGGAGAAAGCAGCCCACTTGATTGGCACTCCATGTACCACCTTAAACATTCACTCCCTCCATCACCAGCGTACCGTGGCTGCAGTGTGTACCATCTACAAGATGCACTGCAGCAACTCGCCAAGGCTTCTTCGGCAGCACCTCCCAAACCCGCGACCTCTTCCACCTAGAAGGGCAAGGGCAGCAGGCGCATGGGAACACCACCACCTCCAAGTTCCCCTCCAAGTCACACACTATCCTGACTTGCAAGTATATCGCCGATCCTTCATCATCGCTGGGTCAAATTCCTGGAACTCCCTCCCTAACAGCACTGTGGGTGTACCTTCACCACACAGACTGCAGCGGTTCAAGAAGGCGGCTCACCACCACCTTCTCAAGGGCAATTAGGGATGGGCAATATATGCTGGCCTTGCCAGAGACGCCCACATCCCAGGAACGTATAAAAAAAACCTTGCAGATCTCTCCTCTATCCTAGCCTCCAAAATACACGCAGTGTCAGTTTCTGGTGGCTGCGAGTGTAAGATCGAGTGATGGTGTCTCTTCATCTTCATTGTCTTCTTCCTCTTCCTCCACTGACTGGCAATGTTCCAGTTCTTGCGTATCTGAAATGAAAAAGATTGGGTTGTGGTGAGGGGAGAGGAGAAAGTAAGAAGTGCATGCTTACACCATCTGCAGCTTGTGAGGCAGAATAGATTGTGGGATGAGGGAGAAGTGGGAAGAGAGAAGCAGGATTATGTATGCTGATACGCTCATCGTCGATTGCTTCGACGCCGCCAGTGGCCACAGCCTTCCCATGATGGCCAGCACTGTCTCCTCCATGCAGGCGTGCTTGTCCTCCTCCATTTCGTGCCTGCTGCCTCCTGTTGTACGCCACCTTCTCCTGCAAAAAAAGAGGCAAATGTGTCAGTGAGTGTCCTGCATTACGTTTGGATGATGTGGCTGTCATGGTTGAATAGCTGCCAGTGTGTGTGAGCCGTGAGTTGTGGGTGTGAGGCTTGCACCAGTGCTAAGTGTGTGAGGGTGAGGTAAATGAGGTGAATTGAAAGCTTGAGCACTGATTGATAGAGATTGTTGGTAGGTGGGTGATGGGGGTGTAGTAAATTGAGCATTGAATGAGGCTAGTGGTGCAGTTGGTAGGATAGCCATTTGAAGATAAACTCACTCACCTTGATAGAAACATAGAACTCGTGAGAGATCGTTAAACTTTTTCCTGCACTGCATCCATATTCTTGGAGCAACATTCCTGGCATTGACATTTGCCATTATTTGTTCCCACTACCTCCTGAGCATATGTCTGGAGGGCCTCCTGTTCCCCTGCGGATACAGGTCATCTCTCCTCCTTTCCACATCTTGCACCAAGACCTCCATTACAGTGTCTGAAAACCCTGGTGCACTCTCTTGCATGTTCAGTCATTCCTCAAAGTATCAAAGCCCAGATTCACTTTTGAAAAACTCCCACCACTTCTTGCAGCCACAAGGCACCTCCACTTTAAGTAGCGCTAGCCATTCGCGATATCGGGACCCCTGCTAATGTGTGTAGCCAATGAACAGCATGGGTAGTGCTGGCTACACATAGAAATCAATTAAAACAGCAGGCAGCACGAATTTACCATACTGCCTGCAACGCAATGAACTGGCACGGGTTAATCGCGTACCCCGATCCCCATGTCTGTTTTCGGGAGTTAGCTAAATTAAACCCCCACATCTCCTGGGGAGAAATCTTCAATACAATTTAAACCATAGAAAGGCATTTTTTTGGAACAAGGTCATCCACAAGAAAAATTGATCACTTACAGTAAACTACCCGTTTCCTCCGAGGTCACGAAACTTGGAAGAGACTGTCAAGAAAGCAGGACTCTGAAAATTTGCAAAGTGGAATATAATTTTATTCCAAGAATAACATCTGCCACATAAAAAGAAGAATATATCTCTCCTCTTCATTCATTACACTCCACATGCTACGGGAAATGCATTTTTGTCAACTTGTCTGCAAGGTGTTGAAAAACGTGAAATCTATGGTTTTCATTCCATTTTGACATTGCCAAAAATTATTGTTAGATGTGTCAAGAAGATCATACCAGCAACACATAGGATTCCGATATAATGAGTTACTTCATGAGAGGGAGCTAGCAGAGCATTCCAAATGTGCTGTAGTTCTTCCCACTGGTGACAGGTAAGATTTTTTCAGTTGACTTTAATTGTGCCTTCAAGATGTATTCAATTCGGTGCTGGGCCATGAAATTGATCATTTTTTTTCAGGGGACAGATTGTATGACCCCTCCTGAAAGGGCTTCCCAGAAACTGAAAAATACTATATAAGCAAAATGTACAGATCCACCCTGGTACATAGATCAATATGACAATCTAATGTAAATTTAAAATAATTTTAATGTTTAAAAACAGTCAGATATATGCTAGTCCTTGGGGACCTGATGTAACATACTCAGCTGTGAGAGGAGTGAAGTCTGTCCTGACAGTGCCTCTCACCACTGGACACATCTGTCCCAGTTTGAAACAAGGAAACACATTATGGGGGGGGGGGGGGGCAAGGGTCGGGGTAAGATTCCTCTTGGTGCACAGATAATGGATTAAATGGGAAATACATTGGCCCAGATATTCCGATCGCAGGCCTCCCGCGGGCGGAGGGCTGCGATCTGGAAAAATCTGCTCCAAGACCGGAGGGCTCCCGGGAGGCGCAGAGTTCTGCTGCTGGGCCTCTCCAAACTGCCGGTGCGCAGGGCCCACGTATCCCAGAGGCGCAGGTAGTTCGCAGCGTCCCTGGGATCACGTGGGCCATGGGGAGCCAATCACAGAAGGGAATCTCCCTTCATACATTTGACAGGAAGACCTGTCAAATATATGAATAGAGATCACCCCCAAAACATAGTAAAACTTTAAATAAAATTTTTTTAAAATCACATTTTTAAAATGACTTTAAATTACAATAAATTAAGTATTTTAAACAAAAATTTTATTTTTTGAAAAAAATAATTAAAGTTTTTAACGGGGCTAAAAATAAACTTACCTTTCTTTAAAGTATTTTTAAAAGATAAATCAGTGGAAAATTTTTTTTTTTTTTACTTTTTTCAACTCTTATCCTGGTAAAAGCAGGCCTTACGCCTGCTTTTACCAGGCGCAAGAATTGTAAGTGTTTTCAGCGGGCGGAGGTTCTCCAGAAAGCGGAACTCTCCGCCCGCAGAGGCCCTTCTCCAGGGCAGCCGGAGGATCTGTCAAGACCATTCTTGACAGATCGGAAATGCCGGTTTCCAGCGCATGCGCAGTGCATGCCTGAAACCGGCATTTCCGATGTCCCTACGGGTGAGTACACAGCACGTACACACCTGTAGGGATCGGAATTTCTGCACCATTTTTTATTGACTTCGTTTTATAGTGCACTCACAGGATCACACAACTTTACATGTTGCACTTTCTAGAAGCTCCAGGTATACCAGGTGCACTAAAAACAACACACAATTGCCTAATCTGGGGGAGAAATGGAGGGACAGCATAGACAATGGACACTATGATTTATAGCTGAAGATCCACCAGTCACCGTCAATATCTCTCACTCCCTTCAATGAGATAATAAAGGTCATTGGCTGAACTGACGTACAAGCTTGAGGAGAGGAACGCACACCTTAATTGTACAATTACTTGAGCAGCAGGTGGGAAACCATTCATTAAAATGTTGAAGTTCACCATTGGTAGGGACCAGGTCCTTTATGTATGAAATCATAGTTCCTGCTGGTGGTGAAGATGAGCAGTGATATCTTTCTCAGGTTGGTTTGCTTGAACCAGATATTTAAAACATACAGGGGTTGATTTTAGCTATTCCCACCATCCATCCTCAACTTGCATAAAATATCCACAGAAGAAAGAATTGTATTTATATAGCGCCTTTCATGACCACCAGACATCTCAAAGTGCTTTACAGCCATGAAGTACTTTTGAAGTGTAGTCACTGTTGTAATGTGGGAAACGCAGCAGCCAATTTGCGCACAGCAAGATCCCACAAACAGCAATGTGATAATGACCAGATAATCTGTTTTTGTTATGTTGTTTGAGGGATAAATATTGGCCAGGACACCGGGCAGAACTCCCCTGCTCTTCTTCGAAATAGTGCCATGGGATCTTTTACGTCCACCTGAGAGAGCAGACGAAGCCTCGGTTTAACGTCTCATGTGAAAGATGGCACCTCCAACAGTGCAGCGCTCCCTCAGCACTGGAGTGGGACTTGAACCCACAACCTTTCTGACTCAGAGGCGAGTGTGCTACCCACTGAGCCACGGCTGAAACTCATCAATTAAACAAGAATTAAACAGTCTGGTCTGGGGAGGGGAAAACATCATCCTCACACTTCTGATTTCTATCCTGTGGCCTCTGCTGGAAAGTGCATGCGTGCAGATATTGTGTAGGAACAGGACCGAGCTCAGCTGTTACGTCCCCATGGTCATGTAGCCTGCTGATGCTCACTGTCTCGGCTCACACATGGGAAATAGACACTTGTGTGAGGTACTAAAGGGCAACTGGTGCCTGAGGAACCATAGCCCAGCAAAGAATCAACACCTTCAGGAAAGGAATCTGATGGCTCAGTGCATTTATCCAGTAAATCACTGAACACTATCACACCAGGAATGTCCCAGGTTCAAACCCTACTCTGTGCTGAGCCAAGTATTCTTAGCAGAGTGCTGCTGCTATAACTGAGCTTCCAGTGACTCCGACTGATAGTTTGGACATCAAGGACAATATCAGACTCGTTGCAATGCTCCTAGTGGTCTAATAGCCTGTCATTGTCTAAGCTCAGCCAAGCCCACTTGGATGAGTTACTGGAGGATGACTGCTGCGGGTGAAACTGTATCCCACTAAGTAGTCAACACCTTCACCAGAAGAGACCATTGGCAGCGAGCAACGGAACACATAGCAGCTGTCAGAATGAAAAGATGTTTATCCTACCTAAACTGGATTCAAACTCAGATCACAGAGATTTAAACAACACTGTTCGAATCCACACAACTCCCTTCTACACATTAATCTGATAAAATAGAAAGAACTGAAAACAATAACAGAAAAAAATAAAAGGATCACACACAACACTTTATATTTCTCTTGTCATTTAATTACTGCTTTGCTCACATACTATACAATTATGGCTTTCATGGGTACTGTTTTAAGATTATTATTTTCTGTACATGCAAACAAATTCCACCCAAGGGCTATATATGGAGCAGGATGTAATTGGAAGACTGTGTGATATAAAGTAAACCTGCCATACAATTGCCTGTCTTCATCCTGAAGAGCACAATCACAACTGAAAATGCAATACCTGTAATATCTGGATGCATAATCACTGAGTAAGCACACTGAGCGAGGCATGCACTCCACAAGAAAGGCAAATACTACTGATAGTGATTGCTTTCTGCTTCAGCTCTTGTTTAAGTCAGATGTAGTATGCCTGACCTGCAGAGTTAGGTGCTGTCACGGTAATTACAAGCATCATTATACGCAAGGATAACCTTCAAGATATGGATCTCAACGGCATCCATAATTCAATACGGTGATCACTGGCTTACTGAACCTGTAGTCACTATATATAGAAATGCTGAAAGAAATTATTCTATACCTTTACTTCAGAGCAACTGATCGTCAGTGTAGCACAGTATTGTAGCCATGTCATACAAACATACGAACATATGAACATACGAATTAGGAGCAGGAGTAGGCCACTCGGCCCTTCGAGCCTGGTCCGCCATTCAATAAGATCATGGCTGATCTGATTACTCCACATTCCCGCCTACCCCCGATAACCTTTCACCCCCTTGCTTATCAAGAATCTATCTACCTCTGCCTTAAAAATATTCAAAGACTCTGCTTCCACCGCCCTCTGAGGAAGAGAGTTCCAAAGACTCATGACCCTCTGTGAGAAAAAATTTCTCCTCATCTCTGTCTTAAATGGGCGACCCCTTATTTTTAAACAGTGACCCCCTAGTTCTAGATTCTCCCACAAGAGGAAACATTCTCTCCACATCCCCCTGTCCATACCCCTCAGGATCTTATATGTTTCAATCAAGTCACCTCTTACTCTTCTAAACTCCAGCGGATACAAGCCTAGCCTGTCCAACCTTTCCTCATAAGACAACCCGCCCATTCCAGGTATTAGTCTAGTAAACCTTCTCTGAACTGCTTCCAACGCATTTACATCCTTCCTTAAATAAGGAGACCAATACTGTACACGGTACTCCAGATGTGGTCTCACCAATGCCCTGTATCATGTCATGCTATAACTGAATTGCTGTTGCGAAATTATTGTGTAAGGGAGTGTGAACAGTTATAACTTTATTACATGTTAGTGTTTTAGTGGATCATGGAGAGGGGGAGACCTAAATGTTCTTGGTGCCCAAGGCCTCAAGAATTCTTCAAATGGCTCTTCCCCATTGCTGCATCCAGTTGTTTCTGAAATGATTCCAGGTTTTTCGCCTGCGTTACTTTATTTGGAAGTCTATTCTACACGTTGATCACTTTGCATGTAAAAGAACTTCCTGATATCAGACTTAAATTTACCGTTACTAGTTTGATCTGATGTCCCCTTGTCCTACTCTCAATTTAATTTAAAGTACTATTCCAGATTTACCTTTTACATTCTGTTAACTATCTTGAATAACTCTATAAGATCATCTCTCAGATTCTTCCTTTCAAAGTTGAAAAGCTCAAATATTCCTTGACTTTCCTCACAGGATCAGTCTCATGGCTCTTCTCTGCACTTCCTCAGGCACTTGAACGTCTCCCTTGTGTCTCAGCAACCAGAGCCAGTCACAATATTCGGGTGTGGTCTGACCAGGGCATTGTATAGTGTGAACATAAATATCTCTGACTTATATTCAACTGTTTTGGTTATGGAA
This sequence comes from Squalus acanthias, assembly GCA_030390025.1. Taxonomy (NCBI): domain Eukaryota; kingdom Metazoa; phylum Chordata; class Chondrichthyes; order Squaliformes; family Squalidae; genus Squalus; species Squalus acanthias. Next base: position 213,214 of record JASTWF010000543.1, on the reverse strand, counting down.
TTGGCTTTGATGAATGCTGCTCTGCATTGATTAGACATGTTGGGGGCTAAATTGGGCCCGTGTAGCGCCCGTTTATTCGATGTTACCCGGCCACAGAAGGATCAAAAATAGGGTTCAAGATGTACGTGCACACTTCTGATGGGAAGTGCGCAGGAAGTCATCTTGGTAAAGAGATTTGCACACACGCCATACAATCACCGGCAACATGTAGAGCAGCGAAATGATGACACAAATCAGTGTGCAACGCTGATTTGATGCTAGCGTTGCCATTTTCGAACTCCACACTGCAGCCAATGCCCTGTCTTAACCATGTACAGCTGAACACAACGTTAAACGGAATGAAGAACCCTCCACCAGCGCTATTTAAAGGGATCATGAACTACTTACAGGTTAGTTGCTGGATTATTTCATCTGGCAGCTGGTGCAATTGTACGTGTTTTTGGAGCTTTCCTATACTTGGCTGAAGTTTGAATAGTTTACAGAGAGTGGTCTGGCTGGTGTTTAAGTACTTTTTTGGTCATTTAAAATCTTGTGCTGAAACAAGTTGCTTCCAGACATGGGTGGCCTGGTAGGGCTTCCTCTGGGAATTGAGCATGACTGGGAGAATGAAGAGAGGCCACAGAGAGCAGGACAAGCTGCTAGAAGAGGGAGGAGGGGGAGAAGGGCTCTCAGCAGGAGGCCATTTCCACTGAGCGTATTTAGGGAGCAATTCTCTTACCATAACTTCAGCAAGGACCACTGCATGAGACGCCTTTGCTTCACAAAAGATGTCGTGCCTGAAATTTGCCAACTGCTGCAGCCACAACTGCAACCTCAAAGCAAGGACAACATTTACTGTGGCTGTCAAGGTGACCATGGCTCTTAACTTTTATGCGCCTGGCTCTTTCCAGGCTGCTGTTGGAGATATAAGCAACAGCTCACAGTTTGCAATGCCCTGCTGCACAAAGGAGAACACTGAGACTCTCTATACACAGAGAATCAGCTTCATCTCATTCCCTCTTGCCAGAGACAAGTGGCTGGAGCAAGCATGAGGGTTAGCAGAGATTGCAGGCTTCCCCATGCTACAGGGTGCGCCGCGTGTGAACTCGTCCATTTTCATGAACCGAAAGAGTTCCACTCCCTCAATGTGCACTTGGTGTGCAACCACAGGCAGCGCATCATAGAAACATAGAAACATAGAAACTAGGAGCAGGAGTAGGCCATTCGGCCCGTCGAGCCTGCTCCACCATTCAATACGATCATGGCTGATCATCCAAATCCAGTACCCTGTCCCTGCTTTCTCACACAGAATCCCCATCGAGCCTGCACCGACACATATCCCACCCTATCCCCGTAACCCCACGTGTTTAATTCCCCCTAACATATCCCATCCTATCCCCGTAACCCCACATATTTAATCCCCCCCTAACACTAAGGGTCAATTTATCATAGCCAAATCAACCTAACCCGCACATTTTTGGACTGTGGGAGGAAACCGGAGCACCCGGAGGAAACCCACGCAGACACAGGGAGAATGTGCAAACTCCACACAGACAGTCACCTGAGGCCAGATTCGAACCCGGGTCCCTGGCGCTGTGAGGCACCAGTGCTAACCACTATGCCACCGTGTTGCCCGTCATCATGCAGCTGAATGTCCGTTATCCTGGCAGTCGTCACGATTCCCACACCTCCCCATTCACCTACACGCCCACACTCCTTACCTTTCCTCTATCACTGACCATCACATCGTCCTCTTTCTGACAACACAAAAATAAAAACCACCAGAAAATGCACATTCTAATCCAATTTTATAAATTCACTCATTACATAATGCATACACAAATACACTAATCACCCTTGTGCATTCCCTTAGTTCCTGCCTTCCAAGTGCCTTTGCCTTTCCAGTGCTCCTAGGACATGCTTCCCCAGTGGCAGCAGCATGGGAAGTAGAAGGTTGCTGACCTTCAATTGAGGAGACTGCATATGTCCTTGGAGGACGACCTCGAGTAGCCCTGGGCCGAGAGACTCCCAGCTTCAGACTGCACCATCTCGGCCTGGGCTGCAGCAGTCTGAGTTGGCTGGCTGACAGGCAACAGCAAGGGTACTGGCAGAGTGGCAGGGGTAGGAGCACGAATGCTGTCATCCAGAGAGAGGACAGCAGGGTCGTGCTCCATGGAGCCACTGTCACTCTCCCGGGGCGGCACCTCAACAATCTGACTGATCAGTTGGAGAACAGATTGATGGACTGCTGTGATGCCCTGGAAGCCCCTTTGAACAATGGTATCCAGAGCCACAATGGCAGCAGTCTGAGCTTCCAAGGCAGCAGTCAGACCTTTGATGGAAGCTGTTTGTGCAGCAATGGAAGCTGTGACATCGGTCATCCAATGTTGCGTCATGGGCGGGTCCACAGCAATGTTCCCCCGATTTTTTTTTTGGGCCACGTAGCCCCTTTAACGGGACGCATGGTCCATTCAAACATCCACGCATGCGCAGCTTTTTGCATTGTAAAGCCAGCTCACCGGCTGCGCGGGACCTTGAGACAGCAGTGCGGCCTCGCAGCCTAAAGGGAACATTGGTGCACAGGTGTGCTGATGGAAGTGCCCACCTGTTCCATGTTGGAAAGGATGGGCTCCAAGCTCTGCGCAAAGCCCTGTGCCATGTTAGTGCTGGACTCCTCCACGCTCCTTGACATTGTGCGCAGGCTTTCTGGCAGGCTTCCCAGTGTACCAAGCATTTGGGTGTGTACACCCATCAGCCTTATTCTGTAGCCTGGACCATCGAAGTCATCATCTGACTCCTCTGCAGCAGAACTAATGTGCAACCTCGCCCTTTGGCAAGCTGGCAACTGCGCTCTCCTTTCCACCCGCCCTGGCTCCTGCTCACTTGTGCCGAGTGTGCCACCATGTACAGATCCCTCCTTCATCCTACCCCTCCTCTATCCTAGCTGCTAAAGTACGCACAGGGTCAGTCTCTGAGCTGGTGGCTGCGAGTGTAAGATTGAGTGATGGTGTCTCTTCATCTTCACTGTCTTCTTCCTCTGATTGGGAAGGTTCCCGTTCTTGGGTATCTGAAATGAAAAAGGGACAAGGGTTGGGTTGTGGTGAGGAGAAAGTAGGAAGTGCGTGCTTACACCATCTGCAGCTTGTGAGTCAGAGGAGATTGTGGGATGAGGGAGAAGTAGGATGAGAGGAGGATTAGATATGCAGATACACTCATCATCGATCCCTTCAGCCCACCAGTGGCCACGGCCTCAGCGATGCCCCTTCCCAATATGGCCAGCACTATCTCCTCCATGGATGGTGTCGAGCTTCTTGAGTGTTGTTGGAGCTGTACTCATCCAGGCAAGTGGAGAGTATTCCATCATACTCCTTACTTGTGCCTTGTAGATGGTGGAAAGGCTTTGGGGAGTCAGGAGGTGAGACACTCGCCGCAGAATACCCAGCCCCTGACCTGCTCTTGTAGCCACAGTATTTATGTGGCTGGTCCAGTTAAGTTTCTGGTTAATGGTGACCCCCCAGGATGTTGCTGGTGGTTGATCTCCAACTCTCTCCCCAATCCAGTTGATGTTGGTTCACTCATCTCCCACTTTCTCAATGGTGCTGTTGAGCTATCTTTCATCATTTCTTCCCCCACCCCACAATACTGTTACTGCAATTTTTCTGCCTCCACCCAAAGATTTTGGTCTTCATTTCCCCGCCCCCCCCCCGCCCCCCAATCTAACTCCTGCTCCCTTTTATTCCCCTGCTATCCCCACATCACTCACAGACGTTCCCCCTTCAATAACATCCACTCTCAGACTTTGGTCTCTCCCACCCTCGGTGGCATCACTCTCAGGCTCCCCCCACCCCGCCCTTCCCAGCATTATTCTCAGGCTTTCCTTTCTTTCCTCCCCCTCACCCACAAGTGCCACTCTTGAGCTTAGCCCCTCTGCTTCCACCATCAACGCTGGCCTCGGGCTTTTCTCTCACCACCATCCCGTGCACTGCCCTTTGATTCCATCAGTGAGAGGAAATCTGTGTGTCTTTTCCCTAACTAAAGAGTGATGCGAAGTCAGCAGTATAACTCAGGTCTGCCGGCCCCCATGTAAGTCTGAACAGGTACCAGTCCCAAAATGGTAACGGTAGTATAACAACACCCTTAGCAACAGAAGACAGAAACTAACAGGTAATGCGGGAGATCCTTTCAACATGTCAAGCTAATAAATTAATGAGCACATAGCCACAATGTACTGGGAAGGTGTCTCTACACCAATCAAACTATGAAATATATCTGACGAAGGGTCATCGACCTGAAACGTTAACTCTGTTTCTCTCTCCACAGATGCTGCCTGACCTGCTGAGTATTTCCAGCATTTTCTGTTTTTATTTCAGATTTCCAGCATCCGCAGTATTTTGCTTTTGTATGAAATATATAAGTGAGAAGTCGCACAACATCAGGTTATAGTCCAACAGTTTTATTTGAAATCACAAGCTTTCGGAGCTCCTGCTCCTTCGTCAGGTGAAGGTGAAGGTGACTCCGAAAGCTTGTGATTTCAAATAAAACTGTTGGACTATAACCTGGTGTTGTGCGACTTCTCACTTTTGTCCACCCCAGTCCAACACCGGCATCTCCACATCATGAAATATATACACCTGGGTCTCTACAATGAATGTAGGTTATATGTAATCAGTGTAACAATAAGCCATTTCAGTTAAAAACATGACTTCTAAGTGATTAATGTTTTCTTTTTCTTGCACACACTACGTCAATCTGACATTAATAAGTACTGCTGATTCTAGCAGGCATCCGGACAATTACTATAAGCTGCTGGTCTCCGACATGACCTGTTTGAGTTTGTTAATACCACAGAAATGCACTGCTTCATGTTTATGATTCAGAGGTGTGGACCAAATCTGCCTGTTTTATTATTATGTGGAGAAAATATTGTCAGGTCCCTCAGCCACTACTTTATCTACTCATTTATTTTAGTGAGTACTCATCAATCTACTGTTTTCAACAGCCGCTCTATTGGCACATTCATTATGTTTGGCTTGCAATTTATAACCTGCTTTCCACTTGTTTTCTGCTGAAGGCTTCTTGAAAGATATTTTTCAGAAGCAACATACAGTGCAGTGTCTGGTACCCGCAAGATCCTGCAAATCCATTGGCAGGATAGGCGCATCAACGTCAGTGTTCTCGCTCGGGCCAACATCCCCAGCATCGAAGCTCTGACCACGCTCGATCAGCTCCGATGGACGGGTCACATCGTCCGCATGCCCGATACCAGACTCCCAAAACAAGCGCTCTACTCGGAGCTCCGACACGGCAGGAGAGCCCCAGATGGGCAGAGGAAACGCTTCAAGGACACCCTCAAAGCCTCCTTGAAAAAGTGCAACATCCCCTCTGACAACCTGGGAATCCCTGGCCCAAGACCGCACAAAGTGGAGGAGAAGCATCCGGGAAGGCACCGAACACCTCGAGTCTCTTCGCCGGGAGCAAGCGGAAGCCAAGCGCAAACAGCGGAAGAAGCGCACGTCAACCCAAGCACCCCACCCACCCGCCCCTTCAACCACCGTCTGCCCCACCTGTGACAGAGACTGTAGGTCCCGCATTGGACTCCTCAGTCACCTGAGAACTCATTTTTAGTGTGGAAGCAAGTCATCCTCGGTTCCGAGGGACTGCCTAAGAAGAAGAGATCCTTACTTGCTCGTAAACCCACATTCTAATTTTATATTATTGTCTCTTTTTATGTCTTGTTGTCGCTCAGCCGCCCTTCTCCATCTGTGTGAAGGATGGCATGTACAGACCTCCGGCACCTCACTATTATCAGTCATCCCAACACTATGATACAAGCTGTAAGCTAAACTAAATTAAAGTTGCCCCCCTAGTACCCTGACTGGCAACATTCATTACAACTATCGCTAGCAGGTTCAAGGTGCCTCTTAAACTCAAACCTTACCTCAATCAAGGCCTGGTTCACTCCCAAAAATTGTCATGGAAGAAAATATTTACAGAAACGTAAGTAAATTAATGAGAGGTCCCGTCTGCCTTCTCAGGTGGACATAAATGATCCCATTGGACTATTTTGAAGAAGAGCAGGGGAGTTATCCCCGGTGTCCTGGCCAATATTTATCCCTCAACCAACATCACTAAAATACAGATTATCTGGTCATTATCACATTGCTGTGTGTGGGACGTTTCTGTGCATAAATTGGCTGCCACATTTCCTACATTACACTAATGACTCTACTTCAAAACTACTTCATTGGCTGCAAAGCACTTTGGGGCATCCTGAGGTTGTAATTTGCTAAGACTTTTTTAACTTAAAGAAAGAACTTGCATTTATATAGCACATCCTGAGGTGGAAGGCGCTATATAAATGTAAGTTCTTTCTTTAAGTTAAAAAATTCTTAGCAAATTACAAGTTATTTTTTCAATATAGTAGAATCTGGTTATATAAAATAGAGAACTATCAAAGTAGACTGGGATGGCTACGCATCACTTTTTAAGCACGCTAAAACCACAGCGAGTGCTGTTGGGGAGGGTTTAAACTAAAATGGGAGGGGGTTGGGAACATGTGCAGGGAGACGGAGGAAAGGGAAGCAAGGATAGAAACAAAAGACAGGAAGGAGAAAAGCAAAAGTGGAAGGCAGAGAAATCAAGGGTGTAAATCAAACAGGGCCACAGTAAATAATAATTCTAAAAGGACTAAGAGTGTTAAAAAATCAAGCCTGAAGGCTTTGGGGGGAAAATTCAGTTGGTTGCGCCTCCCGTTAGTGCCTTAAGAGGGCGCTAATGGGGCGCAAAGCATCTAGTGCCCGGTCGCGGCGATGTTTGCGCCGCTCGCGAAATTAACTAGACATTTTGCGGCCGCGCTAAACACTACCGCCACGATCTCCTGCGCCGGCAGATCGTGACGTCAGTCGAGTGCGCAATGCCCCGGTATCGCCTCGGAGCGGATATTGAGTGGCGCCCCCTGCCTTACCGCCTGCCGCTAGCAACGACAGGTTGAGGGGAGCGTTTAGCAGTCAGGAAGGGACTGGGGGAGCACTATTTAAAGGCGACTGCTTCCTGCCTTTTTTTGTCGGCGACATTTTTGCACCACGCATTCTGAGAGAGAGAGAGAGAGAGACTTCTGGAGAGATTCAACGCTGTGTGAAGGAGTTTTGGGTACTGAGCAGCACTTTGCAGGTTCATTTTGATTTGACCTTCCTTGTATCGATTTAGAAGAGATTGTGGGGGCTGCACTCTGAGCTCTTTCCCTGGTACTCTCCATTGTTCTTTCCAGCAGATTTGATGTGCAGGTCTCTCCAGGCTGAATTTAAGGCTGCAATGAGCAGGATGTGGATGGAAAGCAAGATCAACCCTCCCCTTTAAGAACTGGCCCACGCCATTGTGTGTGTGTTCCATTGCTGACTGACATCACATGAGCTTCGCCAGCGCTCTGAGTTAGCGCCTCGCTCCTCGGACTTTGCGCCTTAAGACAGGCGTGAAGCGCCTGATTTAGCACTCCAATCACCTCCAGGGGCAATAAAAGTCAAGTTTGCAGTCGGTGGCGATAATTAGCGCCAGGCGCTAATCTTTGCGCCCGGCCGATAATTGTGCCCCAAATGGGGCGATACTGAATTTCTCCCCCTTTGTGTCTTAATGCAAGGAGCATTCGTAATAAGGTGGATGAACTGGCTGTGCAAATAGATGCAAACGGATATGATATAATTGGGATTATGGAGACATGGCTCCAGGGTGACCAAGTCTGGGAATTCAACATCCAGGGGTATTCAATATTCAGGAAGGACAGGAAAAAAGGAAAAGGAGGTGGGGTAGCATTGCTGGTTAAAGAGGAGATTAACACAATTGTAAGGAAGGATATTAGCTCTGATGATGTGGAATCTGTATGGGCAGAGCTGAGAAATACCAAGGGGCAGAAAACATTAGTGGGAGTTGTATACACACCCCCAAACAGTAATGCTGAGGTTGGGGCTGGCATTAAATGGGAAATTAGAGACGCGTGCAATAAGGGCACAGCAGTTATCATGGGTGACTTTAATCTACATATAGATTGGGCTAACCAAATTAGTAACAATACTGTGGAGGAGGAATTCCTAGAGTGTATACGGGATGGTTTCCTGGACCAATATGTCGAGGAACCAACTAGAGATCAGGCCATCTTAGAGTGGGTATTATGTAATGAGAAAGGATTAATTAGCAATCTTGTTGTGCAAGGCGCCTTGGGGAGGAGCGATCATAATATGATAGAATTCTTCATTAAAATAGAGAGTGAAGTAGTTGACTCAGAGACTAGGGTCCTGAATTTAAATAAAGGAAACTACGATGGTATGAGGCACGAGTTGGCTAGGATGGATAGGGGAACGTTACTTAAAGGGTTGACGGTGGATAGGCAATGGCAAACATTTAAAGATCGCATGGATGAACTACAGAATTTGTTCATCCCTGTTTGGCATAAAAATAAAACAAAAAAGGTGACTCAACCATGGCTAACAAGGGAAATTAGGGATAGCATAAGATCCAAGGAGAGGACATATAAATTGGCCAGAAAAAGCAGCAAACCTGACGATTGGGAGCAGTTTAGGATTCAGCAAAGGAAGACAAAGGGATTAATTAAGAGGGGGGAAATAGATTATGAGAGTAAGCTTGCAGGGAACATAAAAACTGACTGTAAAAGCTTCTATAGATATGTGAAGAGAAAAAGATTGGTGAAGTCAAGCGTAGGTTCCTTGCAGTCAGAATCAGGGGAATTTATAATGGGGAAGAAAGAAATGGCAGACCAATTAAAAAATACTTTGGTTCTGTCTTCACAAAGGAGGACACAAATAACCTCCCAGAGATGTCGGGGAACATAGGGTCTAATGAGAGGGAGAAATTGAATGAAATCAGTATTTGTAGGGAAATGGTGTTAGGGAAATTGACGGGATTGAAGGTCGATAAATCCCCAGGGCCTGATAATCTACATCCTAGGGTACTTAAGGAAGTAGCCCTAGAAATAGTAGATGCATTGCTGGTCATCTTCCAAAATTCTATAGACTCTGGAACAGTTCCCATGGATTGGAGGATAGCTAATGTAACCCTACTATTTAAAAAAGGTGGTAGAGAGAAAACGGGGAATTATAGACCGGTAAGCCTGACATCGGTAGTGGGGAAAATGCTAGAGTCCATTATAAAAGATGTAATAGCAGAGCACTTGGAAAACAGTAACAGGATCGGACAAAGTCAACATGGATTTACAAAAGGTAAATCATGCTTGACTAATCTACTGGAATTTTTTGAGGATGTAACTGGTAAAATAGATAAGGGAGAACCAGTGGATGTGGTGTATTTGGACTTTCAGAAGGCTTTCAATAAGGTCCTGCATAAGAGATTAGCGTGCAAAGTTAAAGCACACGGGATTGGGGGTAAGGTACTGTCTTGGATAGAGAACTGGTTGGCAGACAGGAAGCAAAGAGTTGGAATAAACGGGTCTTTTTCTGAGTGGCAGGCAGTGACTAATGGGGTACCGCAGGGATCGGTGCTAGGACCCCAGCTATTCACAATATATATAAATGATCTAGACGAGGGAACTAGATGTAATATCTCCAAGTTTGCAGATGACACAAAGCTGGGTGGGCGTGTGTGCTGTGAGGAGGATGCAGAGAAACCCCAGTATGATTTGGACAGGTTGGGTGATTGGGCAGATGCATGGCAAATGCAGTATAATGTGGATAAATGCGAGGTTATCCACTTAGGTGGCAAAAACAGGAAGACAGATTATTATCTGAATGGCAATAGATTGGGAAAAGGGGAAGTGCAACGAGACCTGGGTGTCCTTGTGCACCAGTCGCTGAAGGTAAGCATGCAGGTGCAGCAGGCGGTTAAGAAGACAAATGGTATGTTGGCCTTCATAGCGAGAGGATTCGAGTACAGGAGCAAGGATGTCTTGCTGCAGTTGTACAGGGCCTTGGTGAGACCACACCTTGAGTATTGTGTACAGTTTTGGTCACCTTATCTGAGGAAGGATGTTCTTACCATGTAGAGAGTGCAGCGAAGATTCACCAGACTGATACCTGGGATGGCAGGAATGACGTATGAGGAGAGATTGGGTCGATTAGGCTTATATTCGCTAGAGTTTAGAAGAATGAGAGGGGATCTCATTGAAACTTATAAAATTCTAACAGGACTAGACAGACTAGATGCAGGAAGGATGTTCCCGATGGCGGGGGAGTCCAGAACCAGGGGTCACAGTCTAAGGATAAGGGGTAAGCCATTTAGGACTGAGATGAGGAGGAATTTCTTCACCCAGAGAGTGGTGAACCTGTGGAATTCTCTACCACAGAAGGCAGTTGAGGCCAATTCATTAAATATATTCAAGAAGGAGTGAGATATATTTCTTAAGGCTAAAGGGATCAAGGGATATGGGGAGAAAGCAGGGACAGGGTACTGAATTTGGATGATCAGCCATGATCTCATTAAATGGCGGAACAGGCTCGAGGGGCCGAATGGCCTACTCCTGCTCCTATCTTCTCTGTTTCTATGTTTCTATGTAACCATATTATTATTTCCAGAAGGTGAAGTGATCCTCCCGTTGCTTGGTTTGAATATTCCACCTAGTCGTCGATGGCAACACCAGTTCCCTTCTCCCTGTGACCTGACAGTGGTTCAGAAATGCAAACGAGTATCAGAAAACTGGACTTGGTCATAACAAGACAGTGATAACATATATACATGCATGCATTTTCAGAAACAATATGGATTTGATTGTAATTCCAATTCATTGACAATACAATTTCAGTGATTATATAGTGAATAATTATATAGTAGTGAGTGACTACAAGATTGTAATATTATGACAGTCTACAGCAATATTCAAGTGGGTTTTGAATGTCATTTAACCCTAAAGATGAGAATTCTTTAAAAGTTACTGCTTTCTCCTTGTTACTTATAATGGGTCAGAATTTGCCGTAGCAGGGCATCTAATGGAGTCCGCCATTAATTAGACTTGCCACTACACCTTTCAGCTCAAAAATGTTTTGCCCACTAAGTGGCTGAAAGTGCGAGCTGATAACATTGCGGTGAGGGAAACAGGGCATCTGGGACCTGAGTGAACAGGGCAAGCAACAGGGTATCTCCTTAACCAATCAGGTTGATGGATTGGGAGATAAACAGTGGAAGGACTGACAAGGAGGTTGAATTAAAGGGGGTGAATTCAATGTTAAGTCAGGTACAGAAAGAGAAATAAGAAGAGGGAAAGAAAGATTGTATTAAGAGAGAGAGAAAAAAGAGAGAAAAAGGAAAAGTAAGAAAAAATCTAAATTTAAAATTTGGCATTTTTTAAATCTCCTAAAACAATTCACAACCTGAATGAATGAGATGTCACACTTATAATAGTTAATTTTTGGTGCTAGCGAGGTTGATTGGCAAGTATCACATCATTAAAAGGGTACTTACTCCTGTAATTACTAGCCCTGAATATCTGTGGTGGGGTTAGTTCGTATCTACTGCGGAAATACAGCAACTTCACGCCATTTAATGTGTGTCAATGGTGAGGCAGCCAGCAAAATGCCGTTTGCGAAGCTAACAGTGGTGCGTCACAACTCGGGCATCAACTTTTAGATATTGGCGTTTAACTGCACATCTGCCCCTCGCCTGAAGTTACTGTACCATTTACGCATAAAGAACGGCAAGCGTTATTAGCCTCACTGTCCTTTTGAAAGCAAAATCTAATCTTATATCTAGTGGAGATTTTTTTATTATTATTAAATGGATTAACCTTGCCTTTTTCACTTGATGAGTATGTGAAAACTATGAGGTAAAGAATTTTGTATGCATTTCAGTTGCAAACTTTTTTCTTTTAAACTGCTTTGCCGTTCTTACACTTCTTAAAATGTGTTTTTCCCTTTTTTCCAGTAACTGTTATTGAGTTACACAAGATATTAAAATGCCTTCTCAGGTAATGATAGAATACAGAATAACGGTACAATGAAATATGCTGATACATAAAGATTTCTGTACTTCTATACAGTTCTTCACAGCCTTGACAGAAATCAACACTCATTGCACAATTTCCTACTCTTAGGGCTGGATTTTGAATCTGGGGTCGGGTTGGGGTCGGGAATCACACATTCTGGCCTGTGAACCCACCTCCATCGAGATGTGGCTAACCCACTGTATTTTCCCTTGATTGACCTTGTTGAGCCCGCCCAGTGGGCTCAGCAGGCCAATTAAGGGCCACCCGGCAACAGGTGACGTCACAGACTGACATTTCATCTGTCAAGAGCTTTTGACAGATGAAATATCAGCGTTTGACAGCTCTGTGAAGCTGTCGAACACTCACAATATGATTTCTAACTTCAGTCCTTCCTCTCAGGCTGAGTTAGAAATCATTCCAGCACAGAAAACAGAAGGCTGCAGTTTCTGACAGAACCACGGCTTTCCTGCTTTCTGTGCCGGGAAGATTTCTAACTCCCGAGAACTGAAGGGCTGACACCTGCAGGAGGAAGTTAAGGTAAGTAAAACTTTTTCCAACACTTAGCACTTACCTTACACACTTACCTCTGCACACATGCACCCATCACTCACCTGCCCACCGGACATATCGACCCCTCCAACCGCTGCAGACCCACGGCCCGCCCCGATAACTTGGCGTGGTTGCCACCTGTTGGGAAGCCCACACTTTTCTTTTCAAAATAGGGATTATGCAAAAAACTGCCTGTTAACTACCTGTTAACAGGCAGTTAATTGTCACTAATCCCTTCCCGCCTCGGGGAGTCGGGTCTCAGCACAGGTCGGGTACCCGCCACCAGAGAAACTGGCATGGAGGCGGGTTGGAGGCGGGATGGGGTCGGGACCTCCGAATCTGCAACTTTAACCCCCCCCCCCGCCAGCCCGCCTCCAAACCCGACTCCACGGGTCATTGAAAATCCAGCCCTAACTCTTTCTTTCACAAGACCTCAAACTGTGGAACTCCCTACCTCCCTTAACCTTTCCTTCTGCCTATAATTCACAGGTTTATCATCACTTAACCACTGTTGATTTATTTTCTCACTTTATTCTTTTCAAACTTGCTGGTGTTCTGCACAATGGGCCTTGGTCTTTCACTGAACTCTCTTAAAATAAAAAAACTCCTTTGAAAATCAGGATTGCAAATATATGGATTTGACTTTAATTCTAATTCATACATAATATAATTTTAGCAAATATATGTATAAATAATAATTATGTACTAAGGAGTGCCCACAAGACTATATTCACTCCCTGTGTTATTATTCTCTTTCTATGTCACTATATAATCACAAAAAAATTATTATAAAACATTTTTTAAATGCTATGATGATAGATGTACTGCTTTTTAGTCGGATATTAATGGAGGCTACTAATCATATTTATGAGGTAAGTCCTGTATTTTTACTAACAAATAATCTATGACTGTGAGATTCCATGTTCAGTATATAATACAAGGGACTCCATTGCACAGTCTCTGGAATACTGCTCGACAGCATTCCTTTACTAGAATACTGCTCTACAGCATTCCTTTTCAATCTCTAGAATACTATTTCAAAATATAACACAAGACAAGTCAGATAACAAACTGCTCAGTGTGACAATCACAAGGCTCCCAAATGAAATGGGCCTAGTCAGTGGCAATCCAGTTTTCAGTCACTGCAGTACTCCAATATATTTCTGATTGAATTTAGTAACACAAAACATTAATTTATTGATTATTCTCTCAGAAGCCAAATAACAACTCATTTTGTGCTAGGTAAGGAAGGCTGCTCCCAAGTTGGGATGGGATATGTCATTAGGATAATGCCAAGCAAACATGAATTATCTGACTAATTTAATCTCCAGCCAACCACAGGTGACATTTCCACGGTAAAGATTATGTCAAATGTCTCTGTTTCCTAAAGATAATGAAATGTGTCACTTTTGCCGGAGCTCAGAGGGCGGGTTTGGAGGCGGGTCATAGGTTAAAATCGTTTTGATTGACGGCGGGTTGCGATCCCGCCGTCAACCCGCCTCCAAACAGCATTCCCAAGTGTCGGGTCCCTGATTTGCGAATGGACCCGACACCTAGCGGCGGGAAGAGGATTAAAGTCAATTACCTGCCTATTAACAGGTAGTTGCCGGTAGTTGCCAGCCTATTTTTGAATTTTGCCACTTCTGACTCGGGTTTCCCGATGTCCGAACACCACGCCAGGTAAGTGTGGCGTGTTGTGAGTCTGCTGTAATGTTTCTGGATTGATGACAGCTGCAGAAGTGGTGTAAAGGATCCAATGTTGCACTGGTGAATCTCAGAGGAAAGAAAATGTTGGGTACTGCATTTTTAATACATTTACACATTTCTTTAGGTTAAAAGTTTTTAAATCCATGTCCAGTGCCACCTCATTGGGAGAACCTCTCTCACCAGTGACAGATCGCTTCTGTCACCTCACCTGCAGCTACCATCTATTCCAGCCTATGGAGGGAGTCATTGGAGAGCCTGGGTACAAGAGGTCACCTTTGTGCAGTGATTGTCAGTGTTTTCAGCACCTCAATGCTGTCAAACACTGAGAAATCAACTGTCAAAATAAAATTGTGCGTGGTCCCTTTAAGAAAACCGGCAGATGACGCGTCATCAAATGACGTTATCAGACCGGCTTCCTGTTAATTAGCCGGCAAGCCCGCAGGGTGGGCTTAACAAGGTCAATCATGGTAAAATCATGTCTGTGGGCCGGAAGCAGCTGGGGGTGGGACTGGAAGCCGGAAACCACCTGAGCCGCACCCAACCCGCCTCCATTAATAAAATCGCGGCCTCTGTCTCTGTTGGTAGCACTTTTTCCTCTGGGTCAGAAGGTTGTAGATTTGAGCTCATAGTCTCGGCTGACACCCTAATGTTTCCTTTACCCATCATACTTCTAGTTAAACAATCCTACCACCAGCAGAAACTATACCACCTGATTAATGTGGTCTTGTGTGTCATTACCATACATCATGCATCCACAGTGCCATTGTGTCCAGTTCTGCTTGGTTGGGCAATCTTAGCCCACTGGAGGAAAATAAACAGATCTTAAGAAATATGCAGAAACTAGTCAATGTTGCCAGTAATTGCTACTTTAAAGATTACAGCTCCAGCTCCAGCTCCACAAATGGCCCAGTGCTTAAAGGCACTGTGGGTGTAATACTAGGTCATAGAGACCACAAGGTCACAAGTGCAATTCCCAATCTGTACTGAGTTAGCTGTTCTCAGTCAGGGCACTCTTGGGTGAAGGGGGTGGGGGGTGGGTGGAAATCAGCCAGGGTTCCTGCTTCTGATCATTATTCATTAAATCCCACTGGCATACATGAGAGCATCTGAGTGTGTGTGTGTGTGTGTGTGTGTATAAACGCTCATTGTCTCGGCTAACACAAGAGAAAATAGTATAACACTTTCACCAAATGTAATTCCAGTCAATAGAGGAGTAAGAACGGAAAATGCTGGGAACAGGTCAGGCAGCATCTGTGGAGAGAGAAACAGAGTTAACGTTTCAAGTCAATGACTTTTCATCAGAACTGGAAGATGTTAGAGATGAACAGCTTTTAAGCAATTGCAGAGCCAGGGGAGCAGAGAAAGAACAAAAGGGAGAGGTCTGTGATAGCGTGGAGTGCAGGAGTGATTAAATTACAAAATGGAGGAATAAGCACTGATTCAGGACTTGGCTTAGTTTTGCTGCTTCACATGACTTTCGATTTGGATCATTTCAGATGCTTGTTTTTACCAGCCTTCTAGCACGGAAAACCTGCCTGTACAATATGTACAGGTAACTGGATCGATCAGCTGGTTGTGGACAGTCATGTGTGGTCTGCACTGGTTTGTCATTGGTTGACTGTGAGGAATAGCCCCCATATGACCACAGAAGCTTCTGGATGAGTTGTGTCCATAGGGTGTGTTCTGTGCTGCTATGAAAGAAATCTGAAGTGTGTGTGGGCGCGGGGGAGAAAGAAACAGAGAACAAAACAGAATGAGATAGTCAGCTAAGCTGCCATACCTTTGGGGTTTTAATATCCACAGTGTTTTGCCAATTTTTATTTCTATTTTGATGTAGGATTTCATGGAAGCTTCATGGACCTGAGTTAATGATTGAGAAAATGGTCACTGGAAGAGCTCATTTAAAGTTATCCTTTATACGTTCGTTCAAAAGGACAGTTTTTTTAAAAAGTTTAAATAAAACAAAAATTGGAGAAGAACTTTTCTGCAGGCCATGTGAGGGAGGGCTCTTAAGAGTCCCACTTGTGTGGGATTATTTTTGGAATATAGTTGCATTGTTAGCTTGTGTGGTGTGTTGAAGAAAACATTTTTCCTTGGCGTTGGATGCTCCTGATTACCATCTGTTTGCTCTCTGTGTATGGCTGATAAGCATAAAGAACTTGTCCCAAAGAGAGCTACTTACCTTTGTAAATCCCCTTAAACAATTAAGCTATCAATCAATATGCAACTCACATGCACATTTGAGCCCAGATTTTGCTGCCAAAATAACGGTGAATTTAATGTCATTATTAATGTGTAAATCGGCCAGCAACTTGTGGCGAGGAAGAGATGCCCCGTGAATTGAGAATCGCCACAAGTTGCTGGATGATTTGTTCCGCCATCAGCCTCGCAAAAGCGGCAGATCAACCTCAACCTCCGTGAATTTCAAGAAATTGCTGCATTTGCATATTAATTACCAATTAAACTCATCGCAGAAAGTTAGAGCTAGTATTTAACAAGCTAAGTGTCTTTTTAATGACGAGATTTATGTTCCTGCTATGACAATCCCCAAGGTCCCAGATGCCCCGTTGCCGTTATCAGCTGGCATTTTCAGCAACGTGCAGGGCAGAAAACTTTTGAGCTGAAGGGTGAGGGAAAAAGACTAACTAATGGGTTATGGCGCGAGATGTCCTGCTCCAGCAAATTCTGGCCAACATAGTCTACCAGACATCCTCTGAATAGGGCTCAGCAATTTTCGTTCTCTATTGGAGCTGTATTCCAGTTGAATTGTAATTCTTGATTTGTCTTCTCTCCCATATGAATAATTTGGCACGTCAATTCTCTGTTGCCATTTTGCCACTGGCCCTTAAAATTACGACGAAATCAAATATAATGGAAAATCCTGACAAATAGCTTAAGTCAGAGACTTTTCATTGTTTGCTGCATGTACTTGATGTACTGCATGTGCATGTTCTATACCTGAAAATGCTGTCATTCCAATGTTAATAAAGTTCTGCTCCATAATCATGTTTCAACACTTCTGAAGTAGTTATCAAGCCACTTAATCTCTGTAAATGTTGAAAAGTTTATTAATGCAGCTGTAAAATGTGCAACTTTTGTGAAAATGGAGATAATCCTGATTTATCCAAAAGAAACTGTTTCCACTGGCAGGGGGGCCGGTAACCAGAGGACACAGATGTAAGATCATTGACAAAATTGCCGGAGGTGAGATGTGGTGACATTTTTCTATGCAGCGAGCTATTATGATCTGGAATGTGCTGCCTGAAAGGGCACTGGAAGCAGATTCAATCGTAACTTTCAAAAGGGAATTGGATAAAAACTTGAAGGGGAGAAGAATGCAGGGTTATGGGGAAAGAGCAGGGGAGTGTGACTAATTGGATCGATCTTTCAAAGAGTTGGCACAAGCACGATGGGCCGAATGGCCTCCTTCTGTTCTGTAAGATTCTATGATTCTATAATGTCATGGTAAAGTTAAATATTTTTGATCAGAATAACTGTGCATTCAGATTTCCTGTAATAGCACCAGGTGCAGTTCAGGGGCAAACTGCTCCCAGATAAACCTGTTGCAGGTATCTATCTTAAATGACCTGCTGATACTGTCAAGGAAGGTCTTTATTTTTGCCTTTTTGGAAAAAAAAACGGTTTTGCTGCTTCGCGACTTGTTTTAAAATGCTGTTCGTCATTTAGACATGATGGCCCGGATTTTGCGGCTATCAGCGCTCACCATTATTAAAGAGTAAATTGGACAGCAACTTCCAGCGACCGCTCATGTACAATTAAGGGGGGTACTTAAAAAATAAATTAGGAGAGCGAAGAGGGGGCATGAAATAACACTGGCGGGCAAAATAAAGGAAAATCCCACGGTGTTTTATAAGTATATTAAGGGCAAGAGGATAACCAGGGAAAGAGTAGGGCCCATTAGGGACCAAAGTGGCAATCTGTGTGTAGAGCCAGAAGATGTAGGTGAGGTTTTAAATGAATATTTTGCATCTGTGTTCACTATGGAGAAGGACGATGTAGGCATAGAAATCAGGCAGGGGAATTGTGATATACTTGAACAAATTAGTATTGAGAGGGAGGAGGTACTAGCAGTTTTAGCAGGCTTTAAAGTGGATAAATCCCCAGGCCCAGATGAGATGTATCCCAGGCTGCTGTGTGAGGCAAGGGAGGAGATTGCAGGGGCTCCGACACAAATTTTCAGAACCTCTCTGGCCACAGGGGAGGTGCCAGAGGACTGGAGAACAGCAAATGTAGTACCATTATTCAAGAAGGGTAGTAGGGATAAACCAGGGAATTACAGGCCATGAGCCTAACATCAGTGGTAGGGAAATTATTGGAAAAAATTCTGAGGGACAGAATTAGTCTTCACTTGGAGAGGCAAGGATTAATCAAGGATAGTCAGCATGGCTTTGTCAGGGGGAGATCATGTCTGACCAATTTGATTGAATTTTGCGAGGGGGTGACTCGGTGTGTGGATGAGGGTAGTGCAGTTGATGTGGTCTACATGGACTTCAGTAAGGCTTTTGACAAAGTCTCGCATGGGAGACTGGTCAAGAAGGTAAAAGCCCATGGGATCCAGGGCAACTTGGCACATTGGATCCAAAATTGGCTTAGTGGCAGGAGGCAGAGGGTGATGGTCGAAGGTTGTTTTTGTGACTGGAAGCCTGTGTCCAGTGGTGTACCGCAGGGATCGGTGCTGGGTCCTTTGCTGTTTGTAGTGTACATTAATGATTTAGATATGAATACAGGAGGTATGATCAGTAAGTTCGCAGATGACATGAAAATTGGTGGAGTGGTAAATAGCGAGGAGGGAAGCCTCAGGCTACAGGACGATATAGATGGGTTGGTCAGATGGGCAGAACAGTGGCAAATGGAATTTAACCCTGAAAAGTGTGAGGTGATGCATTTTGGGAGGACTAACAAGGCAAGGGAATACACAATGAATGGTAGGACCCTAAGAAGGACAGAGGATCAGAAGGACCTTGGTGTGCATGTACATAGATCCCTGAAGGCAGCAGGACAGGTAGATAAGGTGGTTAAAAAGGCATATGGGATACTTGCCTTCATTAGCCGAGGCATAGAATATAAGAGCAGGGAGGTTATGATGGAGCTGTACAAAACGCTAGTTAGGCCACAGTTGGAATACTGTGTGCAGTTCTGGTCGCCACACTATAGGAAGGATGTGATTGCATTGGAGAGGGTGCAGAGGAGATTCACCAGGATGTTACCTGGGCTGCAGCGCTTCAGCTATGAAGAGGGACTGGACAGGCTGGGGTTGTTTTCCTTAGAGCAGAGAAGGCTGAGGGGGGACCTGATTGAGGTGTACAAAATTATGAGGGGCATAGATAGGGTAGATAGAAAGGAACTTTTCCCCTTAGTAGAGGGGTTAATAACCAGGGGGCATAGTTTCAAGGTAAGGGGCAGGAGGTTTAGAGGGGATTTGAGGAAAAACTTTTTCACCCAGAGGGTGGTTGGAATCTGGAACTCACTGCCTGAAAGGGTGGTAGAGGCAGGAACCCTCACAACATTCAAGAAGCATTTAGATGAGCACTTGAAATGCCATAGCATACAAGGCTACGGACCAAGTGCTGGAAAATGGGATTAAAATAAACAGGGCTTGATGGCCGGTGCGGACACGATGGGCCGAAGGGTCTCTTTCTGTGCTGTATAACTCTATGACTCTATGGGGGAGAAATTCAGTATCGCCCCATTTGGGGCGCAATTATCGGCCGGGCGCAAAGATTAGCGCCTGGCGCTAATTATCACCACCGACTGCAAACTTGACTTTTATCGCCCCTGGAGGTGATTGGAGTGCTAAATCAGGCGCTTCACACCTGTCTTAAGGCGCAAAGGCCGAGGAGCGAGGCGCTACCTCAGAGCGCTGGCGAAGCTCATGTAATGTCAGTCAGCAATGGAACACACACACAATGGCATGGGCCAGTTCTTAAAGGGGATGGTTGATCTTGCTTTCCATCCACATCCTGCTCATTGCAGCCTTGAATCTCGGCCTGGAGAGACCTGCACATCAAATCTGCTGGAAAGAACAATGGAGAGTACCAGGCAAAGAGCTCAGAGTGCAGCCCCCACAGTCTCTTCTAAATCGATACAAGGAATGGCAAATCAAAATGAACCTGCAAAGTGCTGCTCAGTACCCAAAACTCCTTCACACAACGTTGAATCTCTCCAGAAGTCTCTCTCTCTCTCTCTCAGAATGCGTAGTTCAAAAATGGCACTAACAATAAAAGGCAGGAAGCGGTCACCTTTAAATAGCGCTCCCCCTTTCCCTTCATGACTGCAGAACGCTCCCCTCAACCTGTCGTTGCTAGCGTCAGGCGGTAAGGCAGGGGGCGCCACTCAATATCCGCTCCGGGGCGATACCGGGGCGTTGCGCACTCGACTGACATCATGATCTGCCGGCGCAGGAGATCGTGGCGGTAGTGTTTAGCGCCGCCGCAAAATGTCTAGTTAATTTCGCGAGTGGCGCAAACTTCGCCGCGCCTGGGCGCTGGATGCTTTGCGCCCCATTAGCGCCCTCTTAAGGCGCTAACGGGAGGCGCAACCAACTGAATTTTTCCCCCTATGACTCTAAATGCTGTCTGGGTTGCCCTGCTCTTCCAGAAGCTGCACCATACCAGTTCCTCGCCCAGAGTCATGCCACTGAAACACATGGAAAGGCATGAAGTTGCAGAACTTACTCAGTCAAACCAGTAGCTTCCTTCTGTTGCCTTATTGTAATTCTCCAAGCCCACACTTGCTTTCTCCGTTCCTCCAGCTACTGTCTGGCACCATCTTACCAGCTCCCATCGACGGACGAGGAAAATCAGCCCAGGTTTATACACGTTTGCATAAATAATAAATCATGGAAACCCTCCCAAAATCTTCTTTTATTTACTGAACTATATTCCAAGAATCGGACCAAAAAAATTGAAATTTTAATATGCGAAATAAGAGCAAAATCAAAGAAATGCTGAGCTCGATTAAAATGGATATTTCCATTGAACTCATCCAAAAGTTAGCTGAAAAATTGAAGAGTAAGTTCTCACAGAAAATGTTAGCAGCCTCTCCTGATAATGCAGAGTGCTCCAGGCAGCTACTGATCTGTCACTAGAGCCACCGTTACTTAAGTGAATCCAATCAGTAGGTCCCCTGTTTCTGTCTGGAAACGCACAGGTTATACACTTATATCTCATCCAATAAAGTTCCTGCCAATGGCCCTGGTAATGCTGTACCTTCCTCAAAACCATTCAATTTGGAATCAGTTCTATTTTTCACTGACACTTCTGAGCTGCTGTGCCTACATTGTGATTTATTTTATCAGGTTGTAGTTATGCTGCGGCTCCTGGTTTCAGACCAGTATCTGTGAGTGTGACGCTCTGTCAGCAGAGCAGAGTTATACCTCGCTGTGGTTTGTGAAAAAAAAACAGAGAAGTGCTCACTGGACGACTAATTTTTAACGTTAGGAGAGAACAAGCAGTTGTTCTGGTATTAAAAAGATTCTAAACTTACTTCTCCAAGTTTCCAGAGATCCAGTGTACCACTTTTTAAAATGCTTTTGCACTGGACTGGAGCAATACTGTATTGATGTGAACTCAAAGTGGTGTAAAAAGGCCACCTGGGAGGGGTCTCACACGCTTGGCTTTAGTACACTCTGGAGTAAGATTGGAGCCTGACTCTTGAGTTATACTACCACCAACTTGTTGATACACAACCAAAACCATTTTGTATCCATGTGAAAGTGGCAGCATAACCGTACCCTTAACTACAGCAGGGCCAGTTATTATAATCAGGGTTCGCCATGATATTTATAGAAAGGAAGAAAGAACTTGTATTTATATAGCGCCTGTCACAACCTCAGGCCATCCCAAAGAGCTTTATAGCCAAACAGCAACACGTTGCTAATAATGATGTCCACATATGAATCACAGGAGCAAATTATCTGCTTTCAAACAGATCCTACCACTGGCAGTACTTTCCTCCTCACGCACAACCCTCTTCTCCCCACACACTATTTTCTCTTGAAAGTGCTGACTCTTGCTGGACTATAGTTCCATGGGCACAGGGAGCCTTCCTGCATTGGCATACTCTGGGTATGATGCTTAACAATGAGTGTTGGGGTGGGGGGGTGGGGCGGGGGGTTAGTCAACAGTGAGGAGTATTACAGCGAAGTTCAATACTATCCTCACCCGACCGACACCCATGCATGCAAAGCGGGGAAGTAGAACAGGAAGGGGAGGTAGAATGGAGGGAGCAGAGGTGGGGAAATTAGTCTAGAATTAAGCAAGGGGGGAAATTAAACCAAATGGGGCGAAAGCAAAACAAAAGTTGAAGAAAAACAACAATCAGATACACTGGTGGCTGTAATTGAGTCTCCTTTTCACCCAGTTTCATTCCAGTTCAGACTGCTGACCTGAAAGCGGTCTATAATTTGGCAGCCAAAGGCACTACATTCATGGTATCAGTCAGAAAGGTTACAAGACCAGATGATGTGGTGGATGGAAATGTCACGCAAATGTATCAGAGTGTATTCCACTAAGGATTTAGGTTAAGGTAGATTGCAGATACAAAGTAAAGGGAATGTTACTTTGCATTGTAACTGCTTGATTCTGATGCCGGAAATTCAAAACTGGAAAAGTGTTCCATTCCCTTGCACTGACACCTCTCACTGCAATAAGCACAAAATACCATCCAAAAGCATAAAATTAGGCAGTGGGAGGGGAAAAAACAAGCAGCAGGGAGGGACGTTTTAAGCAGAGACCTTTGTCTAGCCGGATAGCTGACACTAAATATATCGCCTTTAGAAGTTGTTATAGTGGTTCCAAGCTGTGACATCTGCTGCTAACAATAAGCATCTGTTTTCGATCCTCTAAATGTGAGGGATTCCTGTTCCTTCTTCCTGTGTTTCCAGAGTATAGCACAGTGGGAAAGCCTTATCACAGGCTACTCATTCCTTATTTTCCTCCGGATGTGGCTCTAGGTGTTCCTGTGACCTCCGGGAAATACTTAAAAGGAACAAATGTAAGGAGTTGTTCCTGCAGCTGTGAGTAAAGCTAGCTGATGTACAAACTCGTAACAGCTGCTCCTTTTCCAGAGGAGATGAAGGCTGTTCTGGAAGCTTTAATTAGTGATCCACAAAAGTAAGTGTAGTCATTAAATACACGTATTAGGTTGCAGTGTACGTGTCTCACAGAACAGAGAAACTTGATTGAAACAGTATTTAACATTTACAGACAAGCTTCCCCTGATGACTCGGTTGGTAACGTAAGGGGTATATACAGAAAAGTCCCAGGTTAAAAGTCAAATCTGTGCTGAGTTAGCTAAATCATGAGGGTTCAAAATCATGATGGGTCTGGACAGAGTAGATAGAGAGAAACTGTTCCCATTGGTGGAAGGGTCGAGAACCAGAGGACACAGATTTCAGGTGGTTGGCAGAAGAACCAAAGGCGACGTGAGGGAAAACTTTTTTACGCAGTGAGTGGTTGTGATCTGGAATGCACTGCCTGAAAGAGTGGTGGAGGCAAACTCAATCGTGGCTTTCAAAAGGGAATTGGATAAGTACCTGAAGGACAAATATTTGCAGGGCTACTGGGAAAGGGCGGGTGAGTTTGACTAGCTGAAGTGCTCTTGCAGAGAGCCGGCACGGGCTCGACGGGTCAAATGGCCTCCTTCTGTGCTGTAACCATTCTTTGATTCTATGATTTGGTCCATCAGTGGAAGGTCACAACATTTGGCTTCAGTGCTCCTGGGTTAGGGAGGGGAAAATCAACTGGGATTTTTGATTCTAGTGACAATCCAGTGATCCCATGCTGTAAAGTGTATGCATGTGGAAGTCAGGTGAAGACAGAAAGAAGCTTGACTGTGATATTCCCCACCCCCCCCCCCATGGTTAAATAGACTGTCACCGTTCACTGTCCAGGCTCATACATGAAGTCTAAAAATTAGAGCCAGACCTTTCAGGAGTGAAGTCAGGAAATACTTCTACACGCAAAGGGTGATAGAAGTTTGGAACTCTCTTCCGCAAACGGCAATTGATGCTGGGTCAGTTGTTAATTTTAAACCTGAGATTGATAGACTTTTGGTAACCAAAGGTATTAAGGAATCCGAAAACACAGCATCAGTTTCCACATGTACGCTGACGACACCCAGCTCTACCTCACTACCTCTTCTCTCGACCCCTCCACGGTCTCTAAATTGTCTGACTGCTTGTCCGACATATAGTTCTGGATGAGCAAAAATTTTCTCCAATTAAATATTGGGAAGACCGAAGCCATTGTTTTCAGTCCCCGCCACAAACTCCGTTCCCTAGCCACTGACTCCATCCCTCTCCCTAACATCTGTCTGAGGCTGAACCACACTGTTCGCAACCTTGGTGTCATATTTGACCCTGAAATGAGCTTCCGACCGCATGTTCGCAGCATAACTAAGAACGCCTATTTCCACCTCCGTAACATCGCCCGTCTCCGCCCTTGCCTCAGCTCATCTGCTTCTGAAACCCTCATCCATGCCTTTGTTACCTCTAGACTTGACTATTCCAACGCACTCCTGGCTGGCCTCCCACATTCTACCCTACGTGAACTTGAGGTCATCCAAAACTCGGCTGCCCATGTCCTAACTCACACCAAGTCCCGTTTACCCATCAACCCAGTGCTTGCTGACCTATATTGGCTCCTGGTTAAGCAGCGCCTCGATTTCAAAATTCTCATCCTTGTTTTCAAATCTCTCCATGGCCTCACCCCTTCCTATCTCTGTAATCTCCTTCAGCCCCACAACCCTTAGAGATATCTGCGCTCCTCTAATTCTGCCCTCTTGAGCATCCCTGATTATAATCGCTCAACCTTTGGTGGCCTTGCCTTCTGTTGCCTAGGCCCTAAGCTCTGTAATTCCCTCCCTAAACTTCTCCGCCTCGCTACCTCTCTTTCCTCCTTTAAGACACTCCTTAAAACCTACCTGTTTGACCAAGCTTTTGGTCACCTGCCCTAATTTCTCCTTATGTGGCTCGGTGTCAAATTTTTTGTCTTAAAATACATCTGGGACATTTTACTACGTTAAAGGCGCTATATAAATACAAGTTGTTGTTGTTGTTGATATGGGCAAAGGCGGGTATATGGAGTTAGGTCACAGATCAGCCATGATCTCATCGAATGGCGGAACAGGCTCGAGGGGCTAAATGGCCTACTCCTGTTCCTAGGTTCCTATGAAAGACCACTTGTAAGAGGTACCAGGGAATAGCTAACATTTATTGAATGTGGAGAGAACAAAACTTGCGTTAAATTGGCTTTACCTATTTACATAACATCACGGTAAAACCCTTACCCAGCAGGCAGTCTTTCAACATAAAATCTTTCTAGAATGCAGAGCTTGGGATTAATTTTAACCTGCCAGCCCAGCAGGAAACTGACGGGATCAGATCTGCCACCCGCTTTACACCAATCCTGAGTTTACTCTCCATTGACTTCAGTGGAAAGTAAATTTGCACAAGGTGGAAAATGGGCGGCTGATCTGATCCCATCAGGAGGCTTCGGTTAAAATGACCCCCTTTGTCTGTTGTTGCTCGTGTATTTATTTACCTGAGATATGATTGCTCACACATTGCACTGATGAGGCTCTTTCATGTTAGTTTCTCTGAGAGGCTTGTTATTACACTCAGACTATTGATTACATCTTGATTGAATAGCATGAGGAAAGATTGCAAGAATCGAATCAGAATTATTGCACAGCTAGACTCCTCTGAATTATCTTTCAAACCACATCACAGATTGCAAGTGTGGAAAATTACAGTATAATGAAGAACAGAGATGTTTTGCTTTAAGATTTTTCTCTTTGGAAAGATAGTTTAATACATAGAGAATAGCACATACCTGGGAATGATTACAAGTCAAGGGCTTTCGGATGATGGTTATATATCATGAAAATCTTAAAGTTACTTGTACGTATGCACTATGAGGTGATTGTTTCTCTGTTTTTTTTGCTGGCAATGGTTGGTATGACAGTGTCAAATTCCAATGCATGTCACTCATAGATTAACAATTGTATTTACTGTAAGTTTATCAAGTGATAGTACACAGCTGACTGGGGTTGATTTTGACTTTTGGGCGAGTGATTGGCAGAGCGCGCTGGTTGGCCGCCCGTTCTGGCAGTGAAGAACACCAAAACCTGGACACGGTATTCTAACTGCAGCCTAACTAATGATTTATATAGGTTTAGCATTACCTCTTTGCTTTTGTACTTTATGACCCTATTTATAAGTACCGATGATCTCATATGCTTTATTTTACAGCTTTATCAACTTGTCCTCCCCCTTTCAAATATCTGCATTTCTTAACTCTTTAGTCTCTCTGCTCTTCCACTTAAGAAAAAAATTATCATTTAGTGTATATATTTCTCTCATTCTTCCTCCCAAAATGTAACACCACACATTCTTCCACATTAAATTTCATCTATCTACCCAATCTACTAACCTGTGGTTTTCCTCCTGCTCACAATCCACTTCACAGTTAACCACACACTGTGTATTCTGTCCTTTAGCCAATTTCCTATCCATGCTGGCCAATGCAGGACCTAAGCACATAATCTAGGTTGACACTACAGTGCAGTAACAGTTGGTTACAGAGAAACTCTCATTTCTTGGTTTTCTAATAAGCAAAAGACTAAATTCTTTTCCTTTGATCCTTTATTGTCTTCTATAATACCATCAAGTATTATTTTCATCAATCCTCAGTCTGTGCTGAAAGAGCTGATCAAAATGGGGCCTCAATATAATTGGCCTCAGTGGTCCTGGATTAGGCAGGGAAGAATTGACCAGGGATCTGCTTCTGATTGCTATCCAGGAACTCTTGCTGGATGTTTTGCATGCAGACGTCAAGTGAGGACAGACTGTGATGTCACCCATAGTCAAACTGTCTGCACTCACTCACTACCTAAGCTCATATTGTAATATATGTGGGTAGAACAAATGAAGGACAGAGACAGGATGAGTTGCTAGTCCATGTGCTTGCTTTATTAGGCCAGAGCGAACTGAGCATGCTCATACCAAACCATGTGACAAACCATGTGATAATACATCACACATTTGAAGATTGGTCACTTGAGTGAGGGTCATGGGGCAGCTTCTGCCCATACCCCAGCAAGGGACAAGGGCGTTCGGGAGAGGAGAGGAGGGAACTGGCAGAAAAAGGAGGGGATATGCTCATATATTATTTTCAGTAGAAAAGCAGGTGAATTAAATTGCAACAAGAAAATTAAAGCAGGACATGTTCTGAGTGCAGAGATTGAAGTTGTTTGCATATCATGATGTTATGAATGCATTTTCTTTGTGATAAAATTATTCCATGATGCCATAAACTGATAGAAAGAATACTGATGAGAAATTATTTGGGCCGCCAACACTCAGAAAATAAATAAAACAACTTTTCTTAACTAGCAGTGCACCCATTGATGCCCCCATCTTGGTTGTTCCAATGTGTTTTGTGTAATGTGCACCCATCTGGCATTCTCCACTGCTCTGTAGTTCACGGAGATGTTGTATTAGAGATCTAGGGACAGCTGATAGCAATGGGATCATGAAGGGCTACAATCCTTCTCCTCCTGTTTCCCCATGAGCAGCAAAGTATTAGCAACAATTTATATGAAACAGATTGAGTAAAACTGAATTCTCAAAACCTCTCTAACAATCTGCCTTTGACAAAATGGGATTTGTTTTCTAACTTCAACTGTAGATTGGTTGGTTAGATGGATAATGGTTCTCACATTTTTCTTTTCTGGAAAATCAATCTTTGACTAAATGTACTTTAAAATTGATCCAAACCTCAAAGATAATTAGATTGTAAGATTGTATATTGAGTACCTATATTTATCCGAACAGTCCTTTGGAACTTTTTAAAAGTACAATCTATTGCTTTGGACAATGGAGCCAGAGTATTTTTGTCAGCACTTGTTGGGCTTTCACCATATGTCTGTTTAACAAGAATTAATTGACTCACTCAAATTAAACAGAAACTAAACCCTAGTGGTGAAGTGATTCCTTTCATTACATTGCTCAATCTTGTCTCCATTTAATTAACATGAAGACTGGTCAGAATACATTGAAAGTCACATTTACTTCACCTGGGTTACCACAACATCTTTTTGTGCTGAAAATTAATGATAAACTATGTAATGAAGATATTAAACTATGTAGGACATCACCGCTAAACCCAATCCTCCCTTCATCCAATTTCCACATACACATATTTTCTGACAAAGGTTGTTGGATAGAAATCAGGAACAGGAAGCCTATCTGATTTAATTCTCTGATTCTGGATCTAGACAATAAGGCCAATGTAGTACCCCTACCACCAACCAGCTTGAGATTAGCCAATGCAGCACAGCGTGGGGATTAAACCTAAAACATCCTTGTCTGTATGGTGAGAGTTTAGGAAAGGGTGCCAGATAAATACAGGTAAAGTCCGAGACGAAGAAGCACAGCTGTAAACAAGGTTAAAGAACTTTACTAATCCCAATGAAGTTCCAAGAAAACTGAACAGGAAAATTTAAGAATGATATGCATGTAACAGTCTCATACAGAATGAATAGGGCCACTTAGGAAAAATGTCCTGCTGGAATCAAGTGTCAAATGATGTGTATGGAAGACACAACCTGAGCATCCAGGATATCTTTCAGAGGTTCAATCAATATAAACTACTGAATGTAAATAAGAGCAGGGCCTCCAAGGAGTGTAGAGTCTAGATAGATGTGGAATGTAGGATGGATCTGGGTGAGGTAATGACATTGGCGGAGGAAAAGGAGTTGGGGCACCTACTTGGGGCCAGCACCTGCAGCTCGTAAGTGTATAATCCTCTGGGTAGAGTGAAGCATGTACGTGCTGGGCTGACAAACTGACTCCGACCTGCATGTATTCAGCCTGGAGGTTTGGAACAGAATCTGCCAAGAAACCCAGCTTTTCTTGTTCTCCCCCATTTTTTTCAAGAACTGCCAAATGATTTCCTGCCAGTTAAAACGAAACGGTAAACCTTGGGCAAGAACACAAAATAGTTTGCAATTTACTAAGCATATGACAGAAGAGAAAAGGGCAACACCTAAAGCAACTTAATGTTTCGGTTCTGGTTCTGATGGGGATAGTAGGTAGGTATGGTCTGGTTCCTAGGTGCTTTTTGTGAGAGATATACCTAGGAATTTAGAAACAGGAGTAGGTTATTAAGCCCCTAGAGCCTGTTCTGCCATTCAGTTAAATCATGGCTGATCTGAACCTCAAATCCATTTATCCGTCTTTGATCCATATCCCTTGATACCCTTACCTAATAACAACCTGTCGACCTCAGTCTTGAAAATTTCAATTGACCCAGTATCTACAGCCTTATGGTGGAGAGAATTTCAGATCTCCACTACCCTTTATGTGCAAAAAAGCTTCCTGGTTTCACTTCTTTTTGTACCTGTGCACTAGCTTTTATTGATTTGTGTACCTGAACACCCAAATCCCTTTCCTCCTCCACAGTTCCTAGTCTCTCACCATTAAGAAAATATGACATAAATACCTATGTACCCTAGTGGTATTAAGGTAACTTGTGCACCAGATTCAGTTATCATAATCATCTTTAACTTTATGCGGAGCCACACTTAATGGGCGTCTGATAACACAGCCAACCCCTCCCCTCCCAAAACAAGCTTATTTCGAATCTCTATGTCTCCCTCTCCAGGGTTCCGTTTCACTAACAATGACAAATGACAGCACTGTGCATCACTATCAATTAATATCACTGTCCCATGCCAAAATGCATCTTTCTGTGGAATGTCTATTAGACACTGTAATTAATTACGAGCTTAAGTATGCAAATATACTGAGCGCAACATGCTTCCCTTAAATGGTAATGACCATTTTATTACACGAATTAACGGAGGTGTTAGCCAGTAAGTCCGTAGATCTTGCAATATTCTGTAAAAATGCTCTTGATGTTGCAATTTCTCTTGAAATTTATTGGGCCAATTGTAACTGAGTGTCTCGTGGGGATGTCAGTCATGTAGAGGATAAACAATCATGAATGGGAGTTTGCCAGCCACTGACATTGGACTGCCCTTCCACACTGTCAGTTATGCAAAGCAGTTTCATTTAATTTTAGATAAACCACCAGATGTGACTTATCTTTATTTAGCACATTTTCTATTTTGATGTTCAAATAAAATTATGTGTTTTTTAAAAGAATGTTTTCTTTTAAAATTCGAATTTTTGTCCATGAGTCTACTTAGTGGCCATCATATTTCCTTTGGATCATCAGTTGTCCTATTAATAAAATACACACGACTCCTCTCCCACATGCAAGATGTAAACCAGAAGATATGCGTTAAATTTGTGACTGACAGCATATTATTTCCAAATATGACCTTTTTTTCTGAAATTTTCTCCCCTTCAAACCTATTCTTACCTGACAAACACACGAGAGATAAACACACGAGTGACCTTTCCAGCAGCAGTCAATGGAACAAGAAATCCTGACTAGTTTTCTCCTCTTTAGCCGAGGAATGCTGAGGCCAACTGAAGCACTTCTCCTGCCACCCCAATTGGGATCATCTAACTGAGCACAGATCAAGGGTCCAACGTGGGATCTTCCTGTTATACAGTCATAGAGTCATAACAGCACAGAAGGAGGCCATTCGGCCCATCCAGTCCGTGCCGGCTCTCTGTAGAGCAATCCAGTCAGTCCCATTTCCCCTGCTCTATCCCCGTAGCCCTGCAAGTTTATTTCCCCTCAACTCTCTATAGCTCACTACTACACTAAACAGGCAACAAAAGATGATCCAAAGTTTTGTTCTGTGAAGAAAGGCTGAGGGAGCAAAATCTATTCTCATCAGAAAAAAGACTGGGCACGAACAGGACCCAAGTTTTTAAAATAATGGAAGAATCAGTCAAATGGTGTAGAGAAGATTTTATACAAAACCAGAGAAGAAAAAAGGATTCTATGAATTGTGGTTGAAGCCATAAGCTAAGGTTAATAAAGGGAACAATCTGCCACCAACTGGTCTAGGGAGATCCTCCGATTCTTCCTCCAGCCTGTCTGGAGCTCAGAAAATGAAGAGTCACATTCGTGAACCAACGACCACCACAGCATGGTGTTGGATTCTGTATCATTTCTGTATCGGAGGGGGGACACGGTAACATAGTGGCTATTTAACTGGACTAATAATCCAGAGGCCTGGACTAATGATCGAGAGACATGAGTTCAAATGCCATCATGGAAGCTGAGGAATTTAAATCCAGTTAAATAAATCTGGAATAAAAAGCTAGGAGCAGTAATGGTGACAATGACACTACCGGATTGTCGTAAAAACCCATCTGGTTCACTAATGTCTGGCCTATATGTGACTCCAGACTCACAGAAATGTGGTTGACACTTAATTGCCCTCTGAAATGGCCAAGCAAGCCACTCAGTTGTACTAAACCACTACGAAAAACAATATTAAGAATAAAACTGGACGGACCGACAACGGCACACCCAGCCCAGTCGACCCTGCAAAGTCCTCCTCACCAACATCTGGGAACTTGTGCCAAAATTGGGAGAGTTATCCTACAGACTAGTCAAGCAACAGCCTGACATAGTCATACTCACAGAATCATACCTTTCAGCCATCACTATCCCTGGGTATGTCCTGTCCCACCGGCAGGACAGACCCACCAGAGGTGGCAGACAGCTGGTGTACAGTCAGGAGGGAGTGGTCCTGGAAGTCCTCAACATTGACTCCGGACCCCATGAAGTCTCATGGCTTCAGGTCAAGCATGGGCAAGGAAACCTCCTGCTGATTACCACCTACCGCCCTCCCTCAGCTGATGAATCAGTACTCCTCCATGTTGAACACCACTTGGAAGCAGCACTGACCATAACAAGGGCACAGAATTTACTCTGGGGGGGGGGACTTCAATGTCCATCGCCAAGAGTGGCTCGGTAGCACCATGACTGACCGAGCTGGCTGAGTCCTGAAGGACATAGCTGCCAGACTGGGCCTGCGGCAGGTGATGAGAGAACCAACATGAGAGAAAAACCTACTTGACCTCATCCTCACCAATCTACCTGTCGCAGATGCAGCTGTCCATGACAGTATTGGTAGCAGTGACCACCGCACAGTCCTTGTGGAGACGAAGGACTGTGCGTCTTCACACTGAGGAAATTTTCCATCGTGTTGTGTGGCACTACCACCAGTGCTAAATGGGATAGATTCAGAACCGATCTAGCAGCTCAAAACTGGACATCCATGAGGTGCTGTGGGCCATCAGCAGCAGCAGAATTGTATTCCACCACAATCTGTAACCTCATGGCTCGGCATATCCCTCACTCTACCACTACCATCAAGGAGTGTAGAAGAGCATGCCAGGAGCCACACCAGGCTTACCTAAAAACGAGGTGCAAACCTGGGGAAACTGCAACACAGGACTACATGCATGCTAAACGGCGGAACCAGCATGCTATAGACAGAGCTAAGCAATCCCACAATCAACGGTACAGATCAAAGCTCTGCAGTCTTGCCACATCCAGTCGTGAATGGTAGTAGACAATTAAACAACTAACGGATGGAGGAGGCGCCATGAATATCCTCATCCTCAATGATGGTGGAGCCCAGCACGCGAGTGCAAAATAAAGGCTGAAGCCTTTGCAACCATCTTCAGCCAGAAGTCCCGAGTGGATGATCCATCTCGGCCTCCTCCTGAGGTTCCCACCATCACAGAATCCAATCTTCACCCAATTCGATTCACTCCATGTGATATCAAGAAACGGCTGAGCGCACTGCAAACAGCAAAGGCTATGGGCCCCCAGACAACATCTCGGCTATCGTGCTGAAGACTTGTGCTCCAGAACTAGTCCTCCCCCAAAATCTTCCAGGCTACGATGGATAAGATTTTGCAAGGAGTTCCAAATTGCTTATGCAATCAAGGCGATGTGCTGATCGCAACAAGCAGCGAGGAAGAAAATCTAGAAGTGTTAGATATAGTGCTTCAAAGGTTGAATGCCCACAATGTCAAATTGAAAAGGACCAAATGTGCTTTTGTGCAGCCCGAGGTTTTGTACCTTGGTCTGAAAATTGATGCAAATGGCTTGCAACCAGTGAAGGAAAAGGTTGATGCTGTCATCAATGCTCCAAAGCCACAGAACATGTCTGAGTTAAGATCTTTCCTTGGAATAGTCCAGTACTATGCATGTTTCTTACCTGAGTTAGCGACCATGTAAGCTCTATTGCACGAGCTCCTCAAGAAGGATGTCCAATGGAAGCGAACGAAAGCGCAACAGGAAGCTTACGATGCTTGTAAGAGAAGTCTCTCTAGCGATGCTCTACTTGTGCACTACGGCACAGAGCATGAGATTAAGTTAGCGTGTGATGCTTCCAGCTACGATGTGGGAGCTGTCATAAGTCACGTAATGGATGACGGCCAAGAGAAACCAAATGCATTCGCATCGCGAACCCTCACAAAGAGCGAAAGAAATTACACGCAAATTGAAAAGGAAGCACTCGCCATAGTGTTTGGAATCAAGAAATAGCAACAGTTCCTGATCGGCAGAAAGTTTACCCTGATAACCGATCAATTAGCAATATTGGGGCCCAAATCTGCCATCCCTGCAATGGCTGCATCAAGAATGCAACGTTGCGCAGTGTTGTTGTCACAATATGACTACACGATTGAATATCGCACTTCAAAGCAAAACGCAATCGCAGATGCCTTGTCCAGGTTGCCTACACGAGGACTCGTGTGTTGGAACTGAAGGTGCAATTTTCACATTAGATGCAGTTGACAAAGACTTTCCCGTGAATGCAACTGAGATTGCAGATGAGACTCAAAAAGACTCAGTACTGAAAAGAGTCTGTGAAAACACCTTGAATGGATGGACTGATCAGTGTATGGACACAGAATTGAAACAATTCCATAACCGTCATACTGAATTGTCTTGTGAGCAAGGTTGTATCAAGTGGGAAAACAGACTGGTGGTACCTACTTCTTTGAGAGATACAATTCTGGCCGAACTTCATACTGAACATCCAGGGGTCATCAGTATGAAATCAATTGCAAGAAGCTTTGTTTACTGGCCTGGATTGGACAGTGATCTTGAATCACTTGTCAGCAAATGCAGCGTTTGCCAAAAGTGGAGAAACAAACCACCCAAAACTCCACTACAACCCTGGTCATGGCCAAGTAGACCTTTTCAGAGAGTACATGTAGACTTCTGTGAGAAAGCAAATGATTATTTCCTGGTACTTGAAGATAGTCACTCAAAGTGGATTGAAGTTAAACATATAGGTTCAAACAAGTCTGAGATAGAAACAGAATCATCTTTGAGTTCGGAACCACAACAAAACAGCTCGAAAATTGGTTCAAAACCAAAACTTTCTGTAAGGCGATCAGGAAGGCTCCGCAAACCTGTTTTTAATCTGGATTTGTAGTTCTTTTAAAAGAGACAAAGCCAGGAGGTTTGATATAGGGGGAGAGGAGCTAAACACGATCAAAATCACTAAGGAAGTGGTACTCGGTAAAATAATGGGACTCAAGGCGGATAAATCACCTGGACCTGATGGCTTACATCCTAGAGTCTTGAAGGAAGTGGCGGTAGGGATTGTAGATGCATTGGTAATAATTTTTCAAAACTCCCTGGATTCCGCTAAGGTCCCGGCAGACTGGAAAACTGCTAATGTAACACCCTTATTTAAAAAGGGCAGTCGACAGAAGGCTGGTAACTATAGACCGGTTAGCCTAACATCTGTGGTAGGTAAAATTTTGGAGTCCATTATTAAGGAAACAGTAACAGGACATTTGGATAATCATAATTTAATAGGACAAAGTCAGCATGGTTTTACGAAGGGGAAGTCATGTTTGACAAATTTGCTGGAGTTCTTTGAGGAAGTAACATATAGAGTGGATAAAGGGGAACCAGTGGACGTAGTGTATTTAGACTTCCAAAAGGCATTTGACAAGGTGCCACACAAAAGATTATTGCTTAAGGTAAAAAATCACGGGATTGGGGGTAATATTCTGGCATGGATAGAGGATTGGCTATCTAAC
The DNA here is from genome assembly GCA_030390025.1 of Squalus acanthias. Classification (NCBI taxonomy): domain Eukaryota; kingdom Metazoa; phylum Chordata; class Chondrichthyes; order Squaliformes; family Squalidae; genus Squalus; species Squalus acanthias. The sequence continues at coordinate 178,013 of JASTWF010000543.1, read as the reverse complement.
AGAAAGCAAAGAGTTGGGATAAATGGTTCATTCTCAGACTGGCAATCAGTAACTAGTGGTGTTCCACAGGGGTCAGTGCTGGGTCCCCAACTCTTTACAATCTATATTAACGATTTGGAGGAAGGGACCAAGTGTAACATATCAAAATTTGCAGATGATACAAAGATGGGAGGGAAAGTAGTGAGTGAGGAGGACATAAAAAACCTGCAAGGGGACATAGACAGGCTAAGTAAGTGGGCAGAGATTTGGCAGATGGAATACAACACTGGAAAGTGTGAGGTGATGCACTTTGGCAGGAAAAATCCTAGAGCAATTTATTATCTTAATGGCAAGAAACTGGAGAGTACTGAAGTGCAAAGGGATCTGGGGGTCCTGGTGCACGAAACTCAAAAGGTTAGTATGCAGGTGCAGCAAGTGATTAAGAAGGTAAATGGAATGTTGGCTTTCATTGCTAGGGGGATAGAATATAAAAATAGGGAGGTATTGCTTCAGTTGTACAAGGTATTGGTGAGACCGCACCTGGAATACTGCATACAGTTTTGGTGTCCTTACTTAAGGAAAGACATCCTTGCTCTCGAGGCAGTGCAAAAAAGGTTCACTCGGTTAATCCCGGGGATGAGGGGGTGGTCATATGAGGAGAGGTTGGGTAGATTGGGACTCTACTCATTGGAGTTCAGAAGAATGAGAGGCGATCTTATTGAAACATATAAGATTGTGAAGGGGTTGGATCGGGTGGATGCGGGGAGGATGTTCCCGATGACGGGTGAGACTAGAACTAGGGGACATAGTCTTAGAATAAGGGGCTGCTCTTTCAAAACTGAGATGAGGAGGAACTACTTCACTCAGAGGGTGGTAGGTCCATGGAATATGCTGCCACAAAAAGCTGTAGAAGCTACATCATTAAATAAATTTAAAACAGAAATAGACAGTTTCCTAGAAGTAAAGGGCATTAAGGGTTACGGGGAGCGGGCAGGAATTTGGACATGAGTCTAGGTTCGGATCCGGTCATGGCCCTGTGGGTAGTGGAGCGGGCCCAGGGACCGTGTAGCCTGATTCTGCTCCTATTTCATGTGTGCAATTCTGTTAGATGCAGGAGATGGTTCTGTGATAGGAGATAGTAGATTGGCGGTTAGGATCAGATCAGCCATGATCTTATTGAATGGCGGAGCAGGCTCGAGGGGCCGATTGGCCTACTCCTGCTCCTATTTCTTATGTTCTTATGTTCTTATGTGGTACATGTAATGCTGGGAAAGGTGGGAATATGGTTTTGTTGAATTTGAGAGAGGAATACATACTTTTTTTTAAGGGGGAAAGCAGTGTAATGTATTATCACATGGTTTGGTATGCGCATGCTCAGTTCGCTCTGGCCTAATAAAGCAAGCACATGGACTAGCAACTCATCGTGTCTCTGTCCTTCATTTGTGCTACCCACATATATTACACTCCTGACTCCTCAAAGCCTTTCCACCATTTACAAGGCACAAGTCAGGAGTGTGATGGAATACTCTCCACTTGCCTGGATGAGTGCAGCTCCAACAACACTCAAGAAGCTCGACACCATCCAGGACAAAGCAGCCCACTTGATCGGCACCCCATCCACCACTTTAAACATTCACTCCCTCCACCACCGGCATACCGTGGCTGCAGTGTGTACCATCTACAAGATGCACTGCAGCAACTCGCCAAGGCTTCTTCGACAGCACCTCCCAAACCCGCGACTTCTACCACATAGAAGGACAAGGGCAGCAGGTGCATGGGAACACCATCACCTGCAAGTTCCCCTCCAAGTCACACACCATCCTGACATGGAAATATATCGCCGTTCCTTCATCGTCGCTGGGTCAAAATCCTGGAACTCCCACCCTAACAGCACTGTGGGAGTACCTTCACCACATGGACTGCAGCGGTTCAAGAAGGCGGCTCACCACCACCTTCTCGAAGGCAATTAGGGATGGACAATAAATGCTGGCCTTGCCAGCGATGCCCACAACCAGAAACAAATAAATAAAACATTTGTAATTTTCTTAATGGTGTGTTATAGTTTCTTCCTTTACAACCACAGGCCTTTTGAAGGGCAAAGCCTTTACCTGCGTCTTTCAAGGACAGGAGCAGAATAAATATTTAAATGCATTTTCCTCCCCAGACTGGCAAGTTGCGCCACAATTTTCAGCCCATGGGGGCAGGTGAGCACCCTAGATGCATCCCTAGTAGTGCAGGCGCCCACCAATGGCATTTAAATTAAGTGAGCTCCTCCTGTCCCCGTGAACTTTGGCAGGGTCAACAGCAGAGGTCAGGGAAGGTGCGTCTCAGCACTTATGCCAGGTTCTGCCCCCCTGCAGACTTTTGGCCCCTCATCTTTATAGATTCAAATTTTTATACCTGCCCATTGGCCAATAGGATTGTTAAGGAGGATGATGGATTGATATGAACTTTGAAAAACATGAATACAATATTTATTCATATTTTAATAGAAATTTTCTGGTAACTGTTTAAATCATGACTTTTTGTGGTTTGTCATATTCCCCCTCCCCCCCCACCACACCCACCAACATATCAAGGCTACCTCCTGTTTTAGGAGAGTAGGACATCCTGCCCAAAGATATTGTCTATCAACAACATCTTACATTTATGCAGAGCCTTTAATTTAGAAGAATGTCCCAAAGGCCCTTCACAGAGACATGAGGAAAATGTCAGTACTGCTTCCAGCGAGGGCTTTTCACCGAATAACTTAACTAAGACTCACCCTCAACCTGAAGCTTAAGTGCAAATATCAGTCAAAACTGATTTAAACCTGGGTCACCCAGCCATGAAGTCAATACAGCAGTGCTATCAAAGGTGGAAGACCTTCTGTAGGAAAAGCTCAACCATAGGATATTTTGATACTTAATATTTATACTTAAAATAGTGCAATTAGATAGATTATATGATAGGAAGCATTTCTGAATGGTACCAATAAAGAGAAAAGTCAAATGCTGAAACCCCTAATTCCCTCAAAGATGCGTGAAATCATACTGATATCTTAAAATCATATTCCTTCTATTGGATTTTAGAATCTCCTCTTTAAGTGTCCAAAAGACTGGATTAATGTTTTCTGGCACAGGCCCACACAGTTTTTCACCAACTGCTGTAATGGCACAAGACATATCTGAATGTTCTTTGGGTTATAACCTTCTAAGTTATTTAATACTGAATAGGCACAATGCCACCAAAGTCTGTCACTCACTGCCCATCTGCTAAATGCAGTTGTGGGAGGAGTCAACTATCAAACACCATTGTCTCTCATCAAACTGTAGAACAGGCTAATATCAGGAATAAATCCAGAAAACTGACACACTTTATTGTTTAACTACTGTTATAAAAAGTGTTCTATTATTTGTTAATTTTGCTTAAAAATAGCTCGATGATTAATGGATCTCTACACTAATTTTACGGTTAAGGTTATTGATCCATTTCTGCCATTTTTGTGATAATCATTGAATTTTATTTCAATAAATGCACCAGAGCAGTGCACCAAAGTAGTGTATGTTACTGTATTGCAACATTTTGAAGTATGGCCTTTGTCTGGATTCCTAACAGCGCAGAGGAGCAATCTGTCCACGTTCATTCATATTAATTAAACAAGTCTTTAAATGATTGGCTAAACATGTTATCCATGCTGATAGAGCGAGGAAGGGACTCACACTATTCCCTTGGGACAGGAACTAATGGCTTTACAGGGATCTATTGTTTGGCTGTTTCCTCTGTAGGCTATTCAAACCTCAGCATTTCATTTTCTACCACAAACATACAATTAGGTCAAATCCTCAAGGAAAAATCCAAATGTGCAATTCTCCACAAAATCGCGAGTTATTTCCATAGATACCACGTACAACTCTCTTTCTAAAAATGTTCTCATTAATACTTCTTCCACACACACACACCAAGTTCTATCAAAGAAGTAAACAATACTGAGCCAGGCTTCAATCTACCTAATCTAGCACTCAATCTCAGAGTCCTATCTCAGAATTTTGTGGCAATCTGAAATGTATTAATTTAAGTTGCATAACCCCAGAGTTACTTTCATCTGTGTCCAAAAACATGATTTCACATTTTTTTTCTTTCAACATTTGAATGACTCTATGCTCCAATTTTCAATCAGTTATAATGTAAATATTAGAAGAACAAGATGACTTTTGGCCAGGGCCTCCATCAGGAAGGATGTTTTTATTTAGTCATCCTAGCAACAGGATGCCCCGATTGTCTGAGGGGCAGTAGCAATCTTATTGGAGCAAGTGTGCCCAAGGAGGCAAATCATTTATAGACAGATGTTTGGCATGTCTGCAGACTACGATGATGTGGAAAACATTGCCTGGGCTACAGTGAAGGACATCCTCTTGTCCATCTGGGCATCTGGACATTTGACGTGGCTCATGACTCCGGTCCAGAACCACGCACACGTGCACGGCAGGCCTACAATGAGAGCTGCCTGGACCGCTCTGGAGGAGCCCTGCAGTACCCAGCTGAACGGGTATCAAGATTTGTGGTAGTATGCTGCATTCTGCACAACCTGGCCATTATGAGGGAACAGCCCTTGCCACAACCTATCAGGTGAGAAGCTGAGGAGCAGGAGCACGAGGAAGAGGAGGAGTAGGAGGAAGAAGTGGAAGAGGAGGAGGAAATGCAAGAGGACGTCGAGGAAGAGGAAGGAAGGCTACATCGTAGACAGCCCCTTTCTGCCCGGGCTCTGTGTGATCAGATTAATCATAAGCGATATAACCTCAGCTACACCTCCCCATTCACCAACAGTCCCACACTTCTTACCTTTCCTCTGTCACTGACCATCACATCATCCTCTTTCTGACAACACAAAGGTAAAAACCACCAGCAAATGCAAATTCAAATCCAATTTTATAAATTCACTCATTAAATAATGCATACAAAATGAAACTAATCACCCTTGTGCATTCCATTAGTGCCTGTCTTCCATGTGCCTTTGCCTGTCCCAGTGCTCCTATGAGGTGCTTTCCCAGTGCCTGCAGTATGGGAGGTGGAAGGCTGTTGACCTTCAATTGAGGAGACTGTAGGTGTCCTTGGAGGACAACCTCGAGCAGCTCTGGGCCTAGAAAGCCCGTCTTCAGACTGCACCACCTTCGGCCTGGGCGGCAGCAATCTGGAGCTGGCCGGTTGACAGGCAAGAGCAAGGGCACTGGCGGAATGGCAGGGGTAAGAGCACGAATGCTGTCATCCTGAGAGAGGACAGCAGGTTTGTGCTCCATGGAGCCACTGCCACTCTCCTGGAGCAGTGTGTGTCAGCAATCCTGGTGATCTTTTGGAGAACAGATTGATGGACTGCTATGAGCCCTTGGTAACCTATTTGAGCCGTGGTATCCAGAGCCATGGTGACAGTAGTCTGAGCTTTCAAGGCAGTACTCAGACCTTTGATGGAAGCAGTTTGTGCTGCAATGGAAGCTTTGCCATCTGCCATAAGATGCTGCATTATGGTGGGGTCCACAGGTGTGCTGAAGGAGGTGACCATCCATTCTATTATACGAAAGGATAGGCTCCAAGCTCTGCGCAAAGCCCTTTGCCAAGTTGGAGCTGGCCTCCTCCATGCTCCTTGACATTGTGCATAGGCTTTCTGGCAGGCTTTCCAGTGCACCAAGCATTTGGTTGTGTACGCCCATCAGCCTGGCCCATCGAAGTCCTCAGCTGACTCCTCTGCAGCAGAACTAGTGTGCGACCTCACACTCTGGCAAGCTGGCACCTGCGCTATCGTTTCCCCCCTGCCCTGGCTTCTGCGCACTTATGCCTGGTGTCTCACCACGTGCAGATCCCTCCTCTATCCTAGCCTCTAAAATACGCGCAGTATCAGTCTCTGAGTTGGTGGCTGCGAGTGTAAGATCGAGTGACGGTGTCTCTTCACCTTCACTGTCTTATTCCTCTTCCTCCACTGATTGGGAAGGCTCCAGTTCTTGGGTATCTGAAATGAAAAAGGGACAAGGGTTGGGTTGAGTTGTGATGGGGGAAGAGGAGAAAGTAAGAAGTGCGTGCTTACACCAACTGCAGCTTCTCTGTCAGAAGAGATTCTGGGATGAGGGAGAAGTGAGAAGAGAGAAGGAGGATTAAGTATGCAAAGACCCTAATCATCGAACCCTCCTGTGCCGCCAGTGGCCACGGCCTCGAGCAATGCCCCTTCCTATGATGGCCAGAACGGTCTCCTCCATGGGGGTTAACACACGCAGGTGCTCTTGTCCTCCTCCAGTTCTTTCCTGCTGCCTCCTGTTATGCACCACCTTCTCCTGCAGTCAGTGAGTGTCCTGCAATATGTTTGGGTGATGTGGCTGTCATAGTTGAATATCTGCCACTGTGTGTGAGTTGTGAGTTTTGGGTGTGAGGTTTGCAACAGCGTGTGAGGGTGAGATAAAGCATATGAATTGAAGGGTTGAGTACTGATTGATAAAGATTGTTGGTAGGTGAATGATGGGGGTGTAGTGAATTGAGCAGTGGATGAGGCTAGTGGTACAGTTGGTAGGATATGCCATTTGAAGATTGAACTCCCTCACTTTGATAACTTGCGTGAGATTGTTAAATTTCTTCCTGCACTGCATCCATGTTCGTAGAGCTATACGACTGGCATTGACCTCTGCCATTATTTCCTCCCACTGCCTTCTGAGCATATGTCTGAAGGACCTCCTGTCCCCCTGCAGATACAGGATATCTCTCCTTCCCTCCATGTCTTGCTCCAAGACCTCCAGTGTATTGTCAGAAAACCTTGGTGTTCACTCTCTCACACATTCAGCCATTCTGCAATGTATTACAGCACAGATTCGGTTCCCAAAGGACTTCCACTATTTCTTGCAGCCACAGTGTACCTCCCCTTTAAGAGGTGCAGGCTGCCTTTAAGTAGCTCTAGTCACCCATGATACCAGGGCCTCCTGCTGATGCGTGCAGCCAATGAACAGCGTGGGTAGTGCTGGCTGCACGAATTTTACGTGCTGCCTTCAATGCTATGAAGTGGGGTTTATACAGTTCAACCCCCCACTACTCCACAGCTGCCAAACAGGAAAAAAGGGGCTTGTGATGTAAGGAGTCATTCTCTTCTTCCCACCCCACCCCCACAACCCCCACCCCTATAAGGTTTGGTTGGATGAGAACTCAGAATCAAAATGTGAGTCAAATGCCAATGGAAGGACAACAAAACAGCATTTCTTCGTTTGTTCTCTAGTTGTCAGTGACGCTGGCGAGGTCACATTTATTGCCCATTGTAGATACCTGAGAAGGTTGTGGTGGGCCATATTCTTGAACCACTTGTAGCAATTGTTGTTACAACTGAGTGGCTTGCTAGAGGGCATTCAGAGTCAACCACATAGGCTGCGATTTTGCCGGCACTCAGAGGGCAGGTTCGGAGGCGGGTCCGCTGTCAAAATCGAAATGATTGACAGTGGGTTGGGAGCCCGCTCCGAAACCGCCTCCATGTAAGTTTCCAAAGTGTCGGGTCTGCAATTTCAGAACAGACCCGACACCAAGCAGCGGGAGAGGCTTTTAAGATACAGGAAACTTTTGTTTATCCGGCACCCAAATATCCGGAATTCTCGCTTAACCGGCAAAAATCATCCTCCGAAAACTCCTCTCAAATAACCGGCAATGTTGCCGAGTCGCAGTCGAGTCTCCGCGAACGCCGAGTACTCCGAAAACTCCTCTCAAATAACTGGCAATGTTGCCGATCCCGAGTCCGAGTCCGAGAACGCCAATTTAGTCAGTTGGGGTAGTTTTCAAAAGTACCCAAATACTGTATACTGCACATTTCTTGATTTATTTATTTTTCTTTGTTAAAAATAGCCTCGGTAGATATAACTCTCCGTTATCCGGTACTTTCGATAAACCGGCACCACGCCGGTCCCGTCGGTGCCGGTTAATAAAGAGTTTCCTGTAGTTAGATGCTTGTTAAACGCTTGTTAACTACTATTTTGCCAGCCTATTTCTATTTTGCCACTTTTTTAACAAGGTTCACGTCGTTCGGAGATCACATCAGGTAAGTAGGTCGGGTTCTCTATGTCTCTCCATTGCTGTGAATAGGTGACAGCTGCAAAAGTGGTATAAAAGTTACCATTTCACAGCTGTTCACTTTCCAATGTCAGAAACTTGAGCCTTCAGAACTTGGAAGACACTTTTGAGCTGTATGCAGGTTGGAAGTATTTAGAGTAAACTCTCTATCCACTGTCACCTCCTTGGAGCAAACATTCTCACCATTGACAGATCGCTTCAGTCATCTCAACTTCAGCTGCCATCTATTCCAGCAACATCGGTGCCCTTGAACAAATCTCACCTTGGTCCTCTGAATCCCTCCACGATCAGCCCCAACACCAACATCACCAAAAACAAAACCAACCTTCTCCGCAATCACCTGATGCTGCACAGGACACAGGGCATCAGCACCCGACAACATTGCTGCCCGGGAGGCCAGCGATGGCATCATCATGGCCAGATTTATTTCACTTGATGCTGTACACCCTGGCTGCCACATGATGCGCCAGGTTGACACCATCCCACGCCAGCACCATAAAGCATCCCTATAATGTCCAAGCCATTCCTTTCACACTCATCACAATTGGCGGGGGAAGTTATGTCTCAACATTCACTGGAACTCACTAAGACACTTTCAAAGGTGAGCACAGATCTGTCCAATAAGGTAAAGTGTTGAAAATAAAGATTTCAATGCTTGACAACACATTAACAGAAAATTTACATGAACATTGCATAAAGCACCCAAGTGCCAACCCTTGTGTGCTGTTAGTTGGTATGATTGCACTAGGATGAGGGCGAGTGTGAGGGGTGGCTAATGAGATGGGGGAGTGATAATGTAGATAGAGAGGGATGGGTGGAGGTGCAAGGTAAGTTGGTGTGAGTAAGGATGTGCAGGAGTAGGGTAGGGAAGGCAGAGTGATGTGGAAGTGATGAGTGGCACAGCAGGATGAGGTTGAGTGTGGCTTTGCAGTAACATTTCGTGATCTACTGAGATCATTGAAAGGTTTGCACCACTGCAGCCTGGTCCTCCTGACGACATCCCTGCTTGTGCCCTCCTGTGCAATGTGCAACCAGGCCACGTTGATCTCCTGGGGAGGTCTCTTCCGCCCATGGGAAGGGAAGAGAACCTCCCTGCGTGCTGGGACTCCCTCCATAAGCATATGGAGGGAGTCATGGGAGAGCCTGGGTGCAGCCCTGCACCTTTGTGCAGTGCTTGTCATTGTTTGCAGCACCTCAATACTGTAGAACACTGACAGAACAACTGTCAAAATCAATTTGAACGTGGCCCCTTTAAGGAAACCGACTGATGACGCGTCATCGAATGACGTCATCAGACCCGCTTCCTATTACTTGGCCGGGAACATCGCAGGGTGGGCTTAACAAGCTCTATTAATGTAAAATCACTTGGAGAGTGCGGGCTGCAGTCGGCAGTGGGCTGGGACCACGACCCTGACCCCGGCTGCCCCGGACCCACCTCGGTCGGTGAAATCGCAGCCATAGTGTGGGACTGGAGTCACATGTAGGCCAGATCAAGTAGAGGTGGCAGGTTCCCTCCCCTGAAGGAAATTAGTGAGCCAGTTGGGTTTTTACAACAATCCGGCAGCATTCATTCCAGGTGCAAGCCCAATACTATCCATCTGAGGAATTCCAAGAGATCCTGGCTTACCATGCTGGGGGCAGAGACCGGGCGTAACTTAAGTCTTGGTCCCTTGTAATTCATTGCTGTACCTCAGAACCAAGCATTCCCCAGGCGCTGTGATGAGGAAACTTTTCTCCTTCTTCACCTTCTCACCTTTATCTCACTGTCTATGCCTGAATATTTCTCTTCATAGGTTTTGCAGGTGCCTGCAATAGATAGTGTCACTACTAGCAAAGCTAGCGTAGTGGTAATGTCACTAGGCTAGTAATCCAGAGGCCTGGACATAATGATCCAGAGACATAAGTTCAAATCCCACCACTGGTAGCTGGGGAATTTAAATTCAGTTAATTAAATAAATCTGGAATAAAAAAGCTAGTATCAGTAATGGTGACCATGAAACTATCGGATTGTTGTAAAAACCCATCTGCCATCCTTACCTGATCTGGCCTATATGTGACTCCAGACCCACAGCAATGTGGTTGACTCTTAACTGCCCTCTGAAATGGCCTAGCAAATCACTCAGTTGTAACTAACTGCTACGAAACGTAATAAGAATGAAACTGGACGAACCACCCAGCCTTGGCACCGGCTATGGACACGGACATGGCAACGGCACACCCAGCCCAGCTGACCCTGCAGAGTCCTCCTCACCAACATCTGGGGACTTGTGCCAAAATTGGGAGAGCTGTCCCACAGACTAGTCAAGTAACAGCCTGACAATGGCCCGAAAATTGAGGTCGCTACGCGAGAGTACGCACTTGGTACTCTCGCGTATTCCTTCTCCAAGTGCCGGTTTTCTGCATGCACTGCTCATGCACTGAAAACCGGCACTTGATGTTTGGAAAAGGGGGCGGTTCCTAAGTGCACCGCGTGCGCGCTACAGGCTGCGTGCACGCAGTGCACTTCATGGTTTGCACGCGCAGGTAAGTACTGAAGATTTTACACATAAAAAAGGAGGCGTAGGAGCCTCTTTTAACAAGGTAAGTACTTAATTAAGTAGTATTTTGATTTTTTTTTACAGGTATATCTTTTTTAGAGAGTTTAAAGACAGGTAAGTTTATTTTTATAACATTTTAAAAGATTTTAAATTTTTTCAAAAATTTATTTTTTTGTTTAAAAAGGTTAATTTATTTAACTACACTTATTTTAATAATGTGATGGGTTTTTTTTAAATTTAATGGAGGTTTAGCTCTTCTTTTGGGCTGTTGTAGTATTCATAGCTTTCACAGCAGTTCTGTGAAAGCTATGAATGAAAGCTTGGTGTGCTGCCATTGGCTGTAACTCAGTCACGTGATCCCACAGCCCGCACGAATTAACTGCGCACTGTGGGATACCAAGCACTGCGCAGCAGATGGCCAGAACATCAAGTTCCAGCGAGCTGGGACTGAAAAAGCCAGCGCGCAGTGAGAGATCGCGTGGAGGGCTTACCCTCGCACGAACGCTCTCACTTCAATTTTCGGCCCATAGTCATACTTACACAATCATACCTTTCAGCCAATTTCCCAGACTCCTCCATCACCATCCCTGGGTATGTCCTGTCCCACTGGCAGGATAGACCCACCAGGGGTGGTAGTACAGTCGGGAAGGAGTGGCCCTGGGAGTTCTCCACATTGATTCTGGACCCCATGAAGTCTCATGGCTTCGGGTCAAGCATGGGCAAGGAAACCTCCTGCTGATTACCACCTACCGCCCTCCCTCAGCTGATAAAGCAGTACTCCTCCATGTTGAACACAACTTGGAAGAAGCACTGAGAGTAGCAAGGGCACAGAATGTACTCTGGGTGGGGGAACTTCAAAGTACCACAGCTGGCCGAGTCCTGAAGGACTTAACTGCCAGTCTGGGCTTGCGACAGGTGGTGAGAGAACCAACACGAGGGAAAAGCTTACTTGACCTCGTCCTCACCTGTCGCAGATGCATCTGTCCATAACAGCATTGGCAGCAGTGACCACCGCACAGTCCTTGCGGAGACGAAGTCCCGTCTTCACACTGAGGACACCCTCCATCGTGTTGTGTGGCACTACCACTATGCTAAATGGGATAGATTCAGAACAGATCTAGCAGCTCAAAACTGGGCATCCATGAGGCGCTGTGGGCCATCAGCAGCAGCAGAATTGTATTCCACCACAATCTGTAACCTCATGGCCCGGCATATCCCTCACTCTACCATTACCACCAAGCCAGGGGACTAACCCTGGTTCAATAAGGAGTGTACAGGAGCAGCATCAGGCGTACGTAAAAATGAGGTGCCAACCTGGGGAAGCTGCAACACAGGACTACATGCATGCTAAAAAGCGGAAGCAGCATGCTATAGACAAGGCTAAGCGATCCCATGATCAGATCAAAGCTCTGCAGTCCTGCCACATCCAGTCATGAATGGTGGTGGACCATTAAACAACTAACGGGAGGAGGAGGCTCCATGAATATCCCGATCCTCAATGATGGTGGAGCCCAGCACGTGAGTGCAAAAGACAAGGCTGAAACGTTTGCAGCCAGAAGTGCCGAGTGGCTGATCCATATCGGCCTCCTCCTGAGGTCCCCACCATCACAGAAGCCAGTCTTCAGCCAATTCGATTCACTCCACGTGATAACAAGAAACGGCTGAGTGCACTGGATACAGCAAAGGCTATGGATCCTGGCTATTGTACTGAAGATGTGTGCTCTTTGAAATAGCCATGCCTCTAGCCAAGCTGTTCCAGTACAGCTACAACACTGGCATCTATCTGACAATGTGGAAAACTGCCCAGGTATATCCTGTCCACAAAAAGCAGGACAAATCCAACCCGGCCAATTACCGCCCCATCAGTCTACTCTCAATCATCAGCAAAGTGATGGAAGGTGTCATCCATAGTGCTATCAAGTGGCACCTGCTCACTGATGCCGAGTTTGGGTTCCGCCAAGACCACTCGGCTCCCGACCACATTATAGCCTTGGTCCAAACATGGACAAAGGAGCTGAATTCCAGAGGTGAGGTGAAAGTGACTGCTCTTGACATCAAGGCAGCATTTGACTGAGTGTGGCATCAAGGAACTGAAGTCAATGGGAATCAGGGGGAAAACGCTCCACTGGCTTGAGTCATACCTAGCACAAGGGAAGATGGTTCTGGTGGTTGAAGGTCAATTATCACAGCCCCAGGACATCGCTGCAGGAGTTCCTCAGGGCAGTGTCCTAGGCCCACCCATCTTCAGCTGCTTCATCAATGACCTTCCCTCCAACATAAGGTCAGAAGTGGGGATGTTCTCTGATGACTGCACAGTGTTCAGTGCCATTCACAACTCCTCAGATAATGAAGCAATCCATGCCCGCATGCAACAAGACCTGGACGACATTCAGGCTTGGGCTGATAAGTGGCAGGTAACATTCGCACCACAGAAGTGCCCGGCAATGACTATCTCCAACAAGCGAGAGTCTAACCACCGCCCCATGACATTCAACGGCATTACCATCACCGAATCCCCCACCATCAACATCCTGGGGGGTCACCATTGACCAGAAACTTAACTGGACCAGCTACATAAATACTGTGGCAACAAGAGTAGGTCAGAGGCTAGGTATTCTGCAGCAAGTGTCTCACCTCCTGACTCCCCAAAGCCTTTCCACCATCTACAAGGCACAAGTAAGGAGTGTGATGGAATACTCTCCACTTGCCTGGATGAGTGCAGCTCCAACAACACTCAAGAAGCTCAACACCATCCAGGACAAAGCAGCCCATTTGATTGGCACCCCATCCACCACGTTAAACATTCACTCCCTCCACCACCGGCGTACCGTGGCTGCAGTGTGTACCATCTACAAGATGCACTGCAGCAACTTGCCAAGGCTTCTTTGGCAGCACCTCCCAATCCCGCAACCTCTACCACCTAGAAGGACAAGGACAACAGACGCATGGGAACACCACCACCTCCAAGTTCCCCTCCAAGTCACACACCATCCTGACTTAGAAGTATATCGCTGATCCTTCATCATCGCTGGGTCAAAATCCTGGAGCTCCCTACCTAACAGCACTGTGGGAGTACCTTCACCACACGGACTGCAGTGGTTCAAGAGGGCGGCTCACCACCACCTTCTCAAGAGCAATTAGGGCTGGGCAATAAATGCTGGCCTTGCCAGCGACGCCCACATCCCATTGTTGGTATTACTTAGCATTGGATTCACCATCTTGAGTCTGACCATGGATTGCGATTTTAAAATTGCTGACCTGTACGGACATTCCCCTGCATCAGTAGACTGGAAAAGTTGTGGATGTGACACTGCAGTGCTGCACATCCCAAGGTTCGCACATGTACAGTCAGATTAAGGTCATGTTCGTGACTCTGGAGAGATTGTACATGTGTGAATTTTGGCGTATAGACAGTTTTCTTGTTGTTACTGAGTCTTCCCCATAATATAAGCTGTATTATATTGGTTCAGTGGCATGCTGGTGCTATTGACTCCCAACGGTGGGTTTTGTACACTCAGCAGTAACCTCCACATAACCTTGTCAGATTAACTAAGGTTGGTCACGGGTAAACTCTGTTTTACAAGGTCTTTTCAGAAGCCAGCTTTAGTAAATTCAGCAAGTTTACATTGGGGATACCACTGGCTGTGCGAAACCCTTATGTTGGACGTCAGTGGCACTAACATGCCATTAAATCAATATAAAAGCAGCTTAAGCACCTAGGGAACCAACTCAGTTACTGACTTACTTCAATTAGTATGAGAAGGGCATCAAACAATGAGATGTTAAATGAAACACTTTACAGAACGGTCTCCTCAATATATTAAATGGCATAACTGGGTTAGATTGGATGCTAAATGGTTACTTATTATCATGGCTGAAACCCACAATTACAGATTTGGGCCATTTTGCCCAATTTCTTGGATCAATGGTTTGCTGACAGTTTCTGCAAGTGGATCATGCCCCTTTTCACTTTCTACCCCTGCAGAATTCGCAGTGTTCCAACAAGTATCCCAGTTGCAATGCTGCCATTGGATTAAATGTAGCCTCATGCTGCACTCCCACTCTTACATCAGAGAGACAGAAACAACTACATGCATAAAGAAGAGAATCATAAAATGTAGCGAATTAGACTAATAGAACTTGGATTTATAAGATACAGTTCATCTGAGCTCTCACAAGCCCCTCTCTAGCAGTTACATAGTATTACATAGTATTTACAGCTCAGAAACAGGCCATTCGGCCCAGCAGCTCCATGCCAATGTTTATGCTCCACACGAGCCTCCTCCCACCCTTCTTCATCTAACCCCATCAACATACCCTTCTATTCCTTTCTCTCTCCTGTGTTTATCTAGCTTCCCCTTAAATGCATCTATGCTATTCACCTCAACTACTCCTTGTGGTAGCGAGTTCCACATTCTAACCACTCTCTGGTTAAATATGTTTCTCCTGAATTCCCTAATGAATTTATTAGTGACGTTCTTATATTTATGGCCCCTAGTTCTGGTCTTTCCCACAAGTGGAAACATATTCTCTACATCTACCCTATCACACCCTTTCATAATCTTAAAGACCTCTATCAGGTCACCCCTCGGTCTTGCTTTTTTAGAGAAAAGAACCCCAGCCTGTACAATCTTTCCTGATAGGTATAACCTCTCAGTTCTAGTATCATTCTAGTAAATCTTTTTTGCACCTTCTCTAGGGCCTCTATATTCTTTTTATAATATGGAGACCAGAACTGTTCACAGTACTCCAAGTGTGGTCTCACCAAGGCTCTATACAAGTTTAAGTTAGCATTTTCTATTGGAATGAAACAGATAGATTCACACCATGAATTATAAAAGCTCAGCCTTCTTGTGCCTCTTGGTAATAGTATACTATTTGAAGCTATATTCCTCACACAGAGTCCCATGTGAAATATGTGAGCTCCTTTATCTAACCTTCTAACAAGAGTACGACTGGCATTTTATTTTAAATAAGCCAGCACAAATTCCACAATTTATAACATCTACACAGAGACCTGACACAACTCCCACAACTTTCACACCAACACTGCAATTTTGCTGGATTTTGGAAAAATGAACTCTGGTGAGTTTGATTGACAACCTATTTACCTGTTTTCTCAGTAAAAATAAGGTACAGAGACAAGAGGTTTTGGGAACTGGCAGAAAAGGGAATTGGATAAGTACCTGAAGGAAAAAAAATGCAGGGCTACAGGCAAAGGGCGGTGGAGTGGGACTAGCTGAGGTGCTCTTGCAGAGAGCCGGCACGGGCTTGATGGGCCAAATGGCCTCCTTCTGCGCTGTAACCATTCTATGATTCTATGATTCTAAGAGAAATTGGCTCCATGCACTTTGCTGCTCTTGATTGTTGACTTTCACTCCCACTGCTCCTTGCTCCTCTGGTCCATTAAATCCGCATTTGCGCAGTTGCCAACACCTGAGGCCACTACACACTTCTGCTGAACCCAAGGGTCAATCTCTGCTGGCTTCTGGTCAACTGTCCACTGCTTCTCAGTTGTCTGAATCTACTGGACAGCCTCCACCAGCATGTCAGCTAGTACTCTGCCCCTCCAACAACTAGTGAATCCACCCCCTCTCCACTACTGACTCTGAACTTGGACATTGATAGTAGCTGCTCCTTACTGACTCCATGCTGACTACAAGTGGACTTCATCCTACAACAACCCTCTGGCACTCAGACCTGAACTTTGGACTATTTCATATTGTCCACTCCCTAGCTGTCTGCTTACAACCACTACATTACTCACCTAATCACAACCATGCCTATGTAACTCAAAATTTCCCTTGTGTCCATCCGTGTGCATATTTTGGCTGCTACTTCAGAGCCAAGCCCATTACTGCTATCTCCCTTCTTTTCCAGGTATTTCTCTCTTCTCTTTCCCCTCACCCACCCCGTTACCTTTCCTATCTCACCTCTGCTTCTTCCCCCTCTTCCCCTCGTCCAAAAATCCAAAGTTACCCCCAGTCCCCACCTACCCCAGCCCTGGATTCCTGTCTCTCTCTATTTTCTCTTCCTCTCCCCCATGCCCTCTCCAAGCTCACCTTGTCCATGAAACCTATCTCCTGCTCCCTCTATCTCAATTCACACTAAACTCCTTATCACCCAACTTTCGTTCCTGGCCCCCATTCCAGCTGACATTGTAAATGGTTCCCTCTCCTCAGGCACTGTCCCTCTCCCTTTCAAAACTGACGTCATTACCCCTCTCCTCAAAAAAGCCACCCTCAACCCCTGTGTCCTCACTAACTACTGCTCTATTGTCAACCTTATTTTTCCATCCAAAGTCCTTGAATGTGTTGAAACCTCCACGTCCATGCCCATCTCTCCCCCAACTCCCCGTTTGAATCCTAGAAATTGACAGAACTGAAGAAAGTCCAAAATGGAGAAAAGGTACAAGCTTGAAGAGAGACAGGAAGCAACCAACAACAACAACAACAATTTGTATTTATTTAGCGCCTTTAACGTAGTAAAACGTCCCAAGGCGCTTCACAGGAGTGTTATAAGACAAAAAGTTTGACACCGAGCCACATAAGGAGAAATTAGGGCAGGTGACCAAAAGCTTGGTCAAAGAGGTAGGTTTTAAGGAGCGTCTTTAAGGAGGAAAGAGAGGTAGAGAGGGGGAGAGGTTTAGGGAGGGAATTCCAGAGCTTAGGGCCTAGGCAACAGAAGGCACAGCCACCAGTGGTTGAGCGATTATAATCAAGGATGCTCAAGAGGGCAGAATTAGAGGAGCGCAGATATCTCGGGGGGTTGTGGGGCTGAAGGAGATTACAGAGATAGGGAGGGGCAAGGCCATGGAGGGATTTGAAAACAAGGATGAGAATTTTGAAATCAAGGTGTTGCTTAACCGGGAGCCAATGTAGGTCAGCGAGCACAGGGGTGATGGGCGAACGGGACTTGGTGCGAGTTAGAACACGGGCAGCTGAGTTTTGGATGACCTCAAGTTCACGTAGGGTAGAATGTGGGAGGCCAGCCAGGAGTGCATTGGAATAGTCAAGTCTAGAGGTAACAAAGGCATGGTAACAAACTAGAAGAAAACAGCCATCAGCAGATATACAGGGAGGGACAGCTGATTCCATGAAGGCTGTGACAACATTGTCCTGCTGGTCAGCAGTCCTTTTTCCTATCTACATTGCACTGAAAAATTCAGTATCTTACTAAATGAGCCCTATAATGCCTTTAGCTGCTTTTCCATTGGGTTAAATTGTGTGCTAGTGCCATCGCCTCCTGATGCATGGCTCTCATACAACTTATCTCGCAATTCCAAAGCAAATTTGCAAGATAGGTACTTGGACTTGTTCTTATAAGTTGAACCAAGTGTCTAGGATTTAAGTGAGCCCCATAAAAAATAGCGCTCCTGTACTGTGCACATAGTTGTGGGTTGTCATTTAGTTTTTGAAATTGTTTAAGCTAACTCACTACCAGTGTGAAGGGAATCATGGTGAGATACACTGGCTCGTCAGGCAGAATCCATTTGCCTTTGCGCAGTGGCAGTATCGTTGTCCATGAGGTCTAACCGAGGTGCAATTACTGCTTTTTAAAAACTTTTCCTAATACCCTACTGTGGTGACTTGAAATATAGTCAGCACTGGCAATTTTTGATGGTCTTCTTGTTTTAACTGGGTCTTCCCAACAGCTAGTGAATCTGTTAAATTTAACTTGGGGTTACCGCCAGTGACTTAACATTCACACATCAGGTGCTGGCAGCACTTGCAAGGGTCTCGCACAATGTAGAAGCAGCTTTTCTCACTTCACACAAGCTGCTTTTAAAATGGTGCTAATTTATTTCCAAACCAGGAGACCAGCATCTGTGAGCTGGCTCCCTATATTTCCACTGGTAAATCTGGCTCCTTTGTCACGGAGCAATCATAGCCCCACAAAATAACTCAGTCTACGATTTTGCCGCTGGCTCAAGGGAGCCAGATTTAACAGTGTAAACCCAGGGAGCCGGGGAAAACACAGAATCTGACCTAAATGAGCAGCTTAACATTGCGTCACAAGAATCTGAGGCAGCTCAAGACAGATCTCAAATCTTATACCAACAAATCACTGGCTATTTGCAAGTGTTACAAGTAACATTTACAGTCATGCATAAAGGGCAATCCAATATAAGGAAGGATTACACCGAGAACATTAGCCTGGTGTCTCTCTTTACAGATGCTAAAGAATGTGCATTTCCAGCATTTTTTGTTTTTGTTATAAAAGCATAAATATAACCCAGAGAGTAAAGTGTGGCTGGAATGTGCTGCGAGGCCATTTAAAAAAAAGAAAGACTTGCATTTATATAGCATTTTTAACGACCTCAGTACACCCCAAAGTGCTTTACAGCCAATGAAGTACTTTTGAAGTGTAGTCACTGTTGTAATGTAGGAAACACGGCATCCAATTTGTGCACAGCAAGCTCCCACAAACAACAATGTGACAATGAACAGATAATCTGTTATTTAGGGATGTTTGTTGAGGGGTAAATATTGGCTAGGACTCTGAGGAGAACTCCCCTGCTCTTCTTTGAAATCGTCCCATGGGATCTTTTACATCCACCTAAGAGGGCAGACGGGGCTTTGGTTTAACGTCTCAACTGAAAGATGGCACCTCTGACAGTGCAGCACTCCCTCAGTACTGCACACTTGAGGGATTCAGGTATCACCATAAAAACCATGAGAGTAGAGCTCAAGCTATTCACAAGAACTCCAGTAGTGTCTGAATGTGCTCCCCAGTAGAACTTTTTAAATAATGTAAAAATACACTTTCACAGATGTATAACAATCTTGTGTGTATATTAATTTAAAGGAAACTAGTTAGGTATATGAAATTTAAAGGCAGTTACACAAATCCTCAGGTTCAGGTAAAATATATAAATCACTTAACTTGGATGGTTTTCTGACATCTTATACCATGTCAATCATGCTAACTCCATTCTTTTTTTGTATTTATGGAGTTGATGCCACAACTGAGAATTGACAGTACTGAGGAAAAAGTGATGTGAGTCGAACCACTACGCAATCCACAGTCAGTTTTCAAAGTTACAGTTATATTTCATTTTTATCATCAATAGAAAATTCACGATGAGGAGATGTAGGATATGATATATGTCCCAGTCATAATGCTGAGCATTACTCATTTGTGACTGTCACAGTGTGTTTCCAGGTCAGTCCACGAGTAGATATAAATCATATTCCATTGGTTCATCAATGTGTATCATTTATATCTGAAATCAAATAACTGTTTTCTAACCTCCCCCCTCTATTAATCAGTGCATATTTATGGCTTATCCAACCCTTCATAATTATGACGAAGAGTTCATAACCAAACTAAAGCTGAATTTTGTTACAGAAATTTGCAACAATAAGCAGCTCCAATGTGCATTAATATTTCAGGTATTTGCATTCAATGCAGGCAGACGAAGTATTGTAAGGGAGGTGGTGTGGCTGCTATTAATTAACTACCCGATGTCTATTATGCGTGTATGGATTTGATGCACATTCAAGCTCCCTGGCTGGTGAAAGCCTTTGCCTGATATGGCAGGAGTTCTGAGGGAGCCCTTACTACCACTAGGGACCTCCCTTGCCTCATTGTATTCCATCAGAGCTGTGCATCAGCTCGTGAGAAGGCAGTAATGTCACACTGGCAGTAGCAGCTGCAGGGGGTTGTGTGGTTGCAAAGGGAAAGCAGAGGCTGTGAGGCGTGGTGGGGCGGCGTGTGAGTGTAAACAGCCTGGATATGCAGAGACAGCTTCCTGACTAAAAAGCAGAGCCGACAAACAAGCTGGAACCTCACATGTTGGGAAGGACTGAGGAGCGAGAGAAAGGAAAAGTGAAGAATTAGCAGAAGGTTTTGTTGTGTATGGGAAGCCAGTGTCCTGTGTTTTATCTGGAGAGGCGATACAAAAAAAAATAGGAGAACGACTGCACAGTAAACAAGGCATCCCCTGAGAAAGGTGAGCTTTATCTCTAACTGTATTTTCAAAGGTTGTTTCTCTGTTAAATTTTGAAACTGTGGTACGCACAATACACACAGACAGTTTGCAGCATGAATTATAGCCACAGGCAAAGCTGTGGACAATTAGCCACTCACAGTTCTGCAGCTACAGCCGACTGAGATACTAAACTGTCTAGTCAGCAGTAACCTTAGAACTGAAACAATGGGAAACACTTCTGGTTTAAACTTCTGTTTGAATATGGGTCTGTATCTAGAAAACAATGGGGTTCTCTACAATGGACTAGCTTTTGAACGACACGTAATTAAACCTGGTGTGCTCTGCAGCTGGCCTGTTTTCTTTTGTATTTATGTATTATTGATACAATTTCTATAACAAATAAATCAGACTATACTTTGTGCAGGAAAATATTCATAGTAATTTTAGTATATGGCATGCTGATATCAAAGATACTCTTACTGGTCTTATTTTAGTTGGCATGTGTGCTGTTTAGGATTCCAGTCTGGGTGAAGGGTTTGCAAGAGGTTTATCTGACTGCAAAGGGAAAACTATGCAGCCTCCTCTGTGGGAATACCATGGTATTAAACCGATTTAGCTGAACTTGGGGTGGAGGTAGTTTAATATCTGCACTTAAACAGGGCCAGCTGTGATATTAAAATAAGCTCAACTTTGTGTTGATTTATTCATTTAAATGAAGCTCATTAATAATTTAAAGCATTATTTGAATTCCCTTTATAATGTGAAGCCATTACTTATTTATACTCTTGCTGGCGTGCATAAAAGGAGTGATTTTTAGAAAGCATTAAGAGATTCCCAATGTGTGTTGTGAAAATTCAGCTCCTTGTCTAGCACGCAAATTGGAAAGCTGTGTGATTATTATGGTAATGCTCCAGGGATAGCTAAAGGAGTTCTTTGTTTTAATTGCCAATCTCTATAAAGCCTTGTGCACTTGCAATTCCATTTTCTTGCAAGCACCTGTGTGATTAATTGCATCACCACGTTCGAGGTAAACATAACTGGAGTTTCATATTGTTTACCTGAGGCATCACCAAATGCAGTCCGTGTCCAACGGATTTTAACCATGAAAGGGGTTAGATCTTAACTAGCAGAGAACAAAGCATTGGCTGAGCAGCAAGAAGAGAATCATTTTGTAGCAGTCAGGGGGTCACACTGTATCTTTATTGGTATGAGCATGGTATATGTTATTTGGATTATATCAAAGGAAGATTAGAGATTGTGTCACTGTTCAGTATTTGTACCCAGGCTCCTTTAAAGCAGACAGGACTTTTAATTTTTACAGTGCTGGAGAATGGTGCAGGATTATTGGAGGTTTGCTTTGCTATTGCTAGTGCTTTGCGCTCACATGACTCAAAGGAACCACCTTTCCAACACTGCTATTCAGACTGTGTCCAGCAGATCCACGGTTCTCCACATAAATTACAGGCTTCTTTCCGTGCAGATGTATAACTCTGATTAGAACAATGTTAATGAGATGTACATTAACCCCACAATTATAATCATCCTGCCAAACACTCGTGCATTAATTTTCTTCATATTTTCTCCCCTATAAAATAATGTTATAGCTAAGAAAGATAAGCTAAAACATCTATTATACTAATGTTGACTGAAAATAATTGCAATCAATAATAAAAAAATAATTGCAATCAAAAATCTGGCCTTTTGTGCCTTCCTGTCCATTAATTTTAAAGAGAAACTGCCTTAAAAACCTGCACAGCATAACAATGAGTCTGGTGGTTTGTTTATTTGTGAGGTTTTTTTTCTAAATTCTTCAACTGTATGGTATACAGTCATTAATCATTCTGCAGTGGAGTGATCAGGACAGCTTTACCAGAGACTATGGTAAGGCAGAAAAACCGAGAGCAGGTAATAATAGCCTAGAAATTACTTCTGGTGATGTTGACAGTCAAATGCTTAACGCATTTGTGAGACACTCCTTTGTCCTATATTTTAATGGTGTTTATTTAAAATGGGTTTGCACCTCCACTAAAATAGGGTACAGAGTCACAACATTCAAACAAATTAAGTATTTGTCGGCGAATATCACCAACAGTAATTTCTAGTCTAACGTGTTCATGCAGTTAAATCCCTCCTTTACTTTTTTTAATGTTGTCATTAGAATCTGCGCAAAGGCTAGATGGAGAAGTAATAAAGGAAGCGATTTATACAAGTTCTTTATTGGTGAATGCGCCATGATCAGCGTGCATTCAAAGCAGATTTAGCAGGAGCACCATAGTTGTGCAGGGAATTGAAGCATCAACATATGGTACAGCAGTGCCAGAGTGTGGGTTCAGATACACAATCTTCCATACTGCTGAGTTCCTGATCTCAGCCAGGCTGACACTGCACCAGAGAGTCATCTTGGATCACCCTTAAACATTTCCTGGCAGTGAGGCACAACTATATCTGTCAGGCACCACAACTATCATGTCCCATTACCTCCTTTACCTGTCAATACAGGACACTATTCAGAAACCAACTAAAAAAATAAACAAACTGGAATAACAACTTGCATTTGCATAGTGTCTTTAATATAGAAAGAAAGAAGAAAGAAAGGCTTGCATTTATATAGCACCTTTCACAACCTCAGAACGTCCTCAAGTGTATTACAGCCAATATAGCTGCTTCACAGAGAATTAAGGAAAAATAGATGGCAAGTCAAAGAAAGAGTGGGTTTCAGTGAGAGTGGTATAGGAAAAGAGGGAGGTGGAGATGCAGAGGGGTTTAGGGAGGGAATTCCAGAGCGTGGGGAGTTGGTGTCTAAAGGCACAGCTGCTAATGATGGGGCAAAAGAAGGTGAGTCTGCACAACGCAAGAATGTGAATTTTAAATTTGAGGCGATGGTGACCAGGAGCCAACGGGGGTCAGTGAGGGCGGGGTGATGGGTAAGCAGCATAGTTTTGAAGGAGGTGAAGTTTATGGAGGGTGCAAGATGGGAGGCCAGTCAGGAGATAATTGGAGAAGCCCCATAGTACATGTGTATCTTATGTATGTAATGTTTCAAGGAAAGTAACATCAACTGTCATGAACTTTTGCACTTGTGCTGATACAGGCACATATGGGATCAATGGCTCAGTATTGAGAAAAACACATAACTGGCTCAGAACATTCAATGGCTGACAAACTGTCAGCTCAAAACCATTTGTCATTTACAGTATATAAATAATAGCCTGAATACTGTATGTACACAAAATTGAATGGTACGTTTTGTATTGCAGATCTGCTGCAGGAAGTGGTCTGTAGTATCTGCTCCAGATGTTATAGAAATGTCTATTAAAGCTGGGACAACTGAGAAACACCTGGGCATGTTCAACGGTTCTGAAGTTGTGATTTGCAACTTTCCTTCTGGCCACTGTACCTTTGTCAATGGCTAGGAGAGGTCCAGACCTTCTGATACAATGTTTTTACATTTCAAACATTAAAATGTTCACTTATTTGGTACATCATTTTATTCTATATCGGCAATGGAATTGTACAGGAGATTAGTTTACTGGCTTGGTTAAAACCTATTTACTGCACATTGCATAGGATTCCTATCAATATAGATTGATAATGGGATGGACGTGTCTTCCTGCCAGTCACTTGGATAGATCAACAAAGTTTGGAAGAGTCTTGTTGTTCCCTTTAAACTGCTTTTATATTGCTCTTTGGCTGCTGGCTCCTGTGGTATGGGACTCCCACAGTCGATGGCCACAACCTACTGGCACCAAGGAAGACCCCTCTTTCACTAGGCCTTGGTGGTTGCTGCCGGTCATATTGGGCTTATTGTCTTGAAAGACGACAGTTCCACACTCCATTTGGCTTTGGAGTGGCAAGGTTTACATTTGTTTTACATTTTATTCAAGAAATTGGCAGTTGGCACCAAGAAGGTAGTAAAATCTGTTTTTGAATATGTTCTAAAGCACAGTAAGAGTTTTTAATAAAATCATGAATCAGAAGAGTGCACGGCCAACATTGATTCAGGTTGCCAGTGCACAGTTATATTTTTGAGTCAGAGAATATGCCAGCAGGCTAGTCTCATTGATTGCTGATTATATTATTACTGTTGTGCTGGGTCCTGGTTTATGTTCACCTAAATCAATCTGTGCAGCACAAAGACAAAAAGCCGAGCCTGGAAATACATGAGCGCTGGATCCTTGAAAGGAATATCTTATTGTACTTCCCTGGCAGCTGCAAACAATAGTTGTAATCTTTGCACCACAGTTGTGTTTCATATTACAAGGAACATTCAACCACCCTCTCTCCAGAGAACAGTTTTGCAAACTAAGAAAGCAAACACAGCAACCACACTACTACACCTGAAAACACAAATGTGTCCTTAGACTGTGAATGTGGAATTGATATTAATGACATAAACCTGATTTTATTCACACCTTAAAAATATTAGCTTTATTGGTAATATGCAAACTGTCATTGTGCGATTGTAATTGGCTGTGCATCATCATGCCTGTAGTCAGGGAGGAACAGGAGATTGCACCTATTGTTAGGGGTGCACTTTATTATTTGCAGTTTCTGGCCCTTCCAGCACACTAGATGAGTTCATAAAGAATGGTAGAGCAGGAATATGTGTCAACTTCTGTGAACTCATGCATAACTGCAGCCAACATCCACAAATAGTGGAGCATGCCAGGGGATCTCAGAGACGCCGTAATTGTGACCACCTTCAAGAAAGGTGACAAGTCCGATTGCGGTAATTACAGAGGAGTTTCCCTGCTGTATGCCACAGGGAAAGTCATCGCAAGAATCCTCCTCAATCACCTTCTCCCAGTGGCCGAAGAGCTCCTCCCAGAGTCGCAATGTGGATTCCGCCCACTAAGGGGCACAATGGACATGATCTTCACCGCACGTCAATTACAAGAGAAATGCAGGGAACAGCATCAACCGCTGTACATGGCCTTCTTTGATCTCACAAAGGCCTTCGACACTGTCAACTATGAGGGATTATGGAGTGTCCTCCTCAAATTCGGCTGCCCTCAAAAGTTTGTCACCATCCTCCGCCTACTTCACAACGACATGCAAGCCGTGATCCTGACCAACGGTTCCACCACAGACCCAATTCACGTACGAACCAGGGTCAAGCAAGGCTGTGTCATCGCACCAATGCTCTTCTCGATCTTCCTGGCTG
This sequence comes from Squalus acanthias, assembly GCA_030390025.1. Classification (NCBI taxonomy): domain Eukaryota; kingdom Metazoa; phylum Chordata; class Chondrichthyes; order Squaliformes; family Squalidae; genus Squalus; species Squalus acanthias. The sequence goes on along the minus strand of JASTWF010000543.1, from coordinate 152,335 downwards.
CAATGCTCCATCTCACCCTCAGTAAGCTCCCCGCTGGAGTGGAGCTAATTTACAGAACAAACGGGAAACTGTTCAACCTCCGTCGCCTCCAATCCAGATCCAAGGTCGTCCCATCCTCTGTCATCGAATTACAGTATGCAGACGAAGCTTGCGTCTGCGCTCACTCGGAGGTCGAACTCCAAACTATCGTCAACACCTTCACCGAAGAGTACGAGAGCATGGGCCTTACACTAAATATCCGTAAGACAAAGGTCCTCTACCAACCTGCCCCCGCCACACAGTACTGCCCCCCCGATTATCAAAATCCACGACAAGGCCTTGGACAACGTGGACCACTTTCCATACCTCGGGAGCCTACTGTCAACAAGGGCAGATGTCGATGACGAAGTCCAACACTGCCTTCAGTGTGCCAGTGCAGTCTTCGGTCGCCTGAGGAAGAGAGTGTTTGAAGACCAGGACCTCAAACCCGGCACTAAGCTAATGGTCTACAGAGCAGCAGCGATACCCGCCCTGCTGTATGCCTCAGAGACATGGACCATGTACAGCAGGCACCTCAAAGCACCGGAGAGGTACCACCAACGCTGCCTCCGCAAGATCCTGCAAATCCATTGGCAGGATAGGCGCATCAACGTCAGTGTTCTCGCTCAGGCCAACATCCCCAGCATCGAAGCTTTGACTACACTCAATCAGCTCCGATGGACGGGTCACATCATCCGCATGCCCGATACAAGACTCCCAAAACAAGCGCTCTACTCGGAGCTCCCGCACGGCAAGAGAGCCCCAGGTGGGCAGAGGAAACGCTTCAAGGACACCCTCAAAGCCTCCTTGAAAAAATGCAACATTCCCACTGACACCTGGGTATCCCTGGCCCAAGACTGCACAAAGTGGAGGAGAAGCATCCGGGAAGGTGCCGAACACCCCGAGTCTCTTCACCGGGAGCAAGCGGAAGTCAAGCGCAAGCAGCACAAGGGGCGCACGTCAACCCAAGCACCCCACCCAACCGCCCCTTCAACCACCGTCTGCCCCACCTGTGAAAGAGACTGTAGGTCCCACATTAGACTCATCAATCACCTGAGAACTCATTTTTTAATGTGGAAGCAAGTCATCCTCGGTTCCGAGGGACTGCCTAAGAAGAAGGATATCATACCTTGGTGTTCAGAAATAGCCGGTGTGCTGCACTCAGTGTGTGACAGGACTGCAGCTGTGGAGGCTGAGTGGGGCTGTAGCAAAGATAGGTGAAGGGAAGGAGTTAAATATAAATTCCACCCTAGTACTCTCCGCAAGTTATTTCTTCCAGGCCCAAAAGTTATACTTGAAAAGTCAGCAGGGGTTTTAGACGTGATAACATGTCATTTTGTGTCTTCTTGAAAGCACTTCCCAGAACTGTTGTTTATTTTGTGTTGTTTCTTATTTCTGGAATGACCAGCCCAAAGCTGTGGAATTGTTGGACTCTTCAACCATGGTAATTTTCTGGTTATATACGGTGACTAAAATATGAAAACAGTGGAAAAAATGCTGCCAACTGAACTGTCTATGACAATGATGCGGAGATGCCGGTGTTGGACTGGGGTGGACAAAAATGAGAAGTCGCACAACACCAGGTTATAGTCCAACAGTTTTATTTAAAATTACGAGCTTTCGGAGCTGCTGCCCCTTCATCAGGTAGAGGTACATTGAGAGAATCTATTACACCGTATATATACACAGAAAGCAATTTGTCAGCAGCGATACCATCTGTTAGGAAGGCATTACATCAAAGACACATCAGAGTACAGCTAAGACAATGAGGTGGGTCACACTGAGACAACGTATGAACGGACACCGCGCAACAATCGCCAGGCAGGATTGTTACCTCCCAGTCGGGGAACACTTCAGCAGTCAAGGACATTCAGCCTCGGATCTGCGGGTTAGCGTTCTCCAAGGCGGCCTTCGAGACACACGACAACGCAAAATCATCAAGCAGAAACTGATAGCCAAGTTCCGCACCCATGAGGACAGCTTCAATAGGGATCTCGGGTTCATGTCACGCTACAGAACGTGACTCGACATCGTTGTCTGTCTTTCCAGTTTTAAAAAAAAACACAAAAAAAAAACAACCAAAAAAAACAACCAAGGAAAAAAAAAGTTAAAAGCTCAACTGCAGACGGCAACATTTGACACGTTGGACCCCCTGTGACCCACCTCATTGTCTTAGCTGTACTCTGATGTGTCTTTGATGTAATGCCTTCCTAACAGATTGTATCTCTGCAGACAAATTGCTTTCTGTGTATATATACTGTGTAATAGATTCCCTCAATGTACCTCTACCTGACGAAGGGGCAGCAGCTCCGAAAGCTCGTAATTTTAAATAAAACTGTTGGGGGGAAAAATTCAGTATCGCCCCATTTGGGGCGCAATTATCGGCTGGGCGCAAAGATTAGCGCCTGGCGCTAATTATCGCCACTGACTGCAAACTTGACTTTTAACGCCCCTGGAGGTGATTGCAGCGCTATATCAGGTGCTTCACACCTGTCTTAAGGCGCAAATGCCGAGGAGCGAGGCGCTACCTCAGAGCGCTGGCGAAGCTCATGTAATGTCAGTCAGCAATGGAACACACACACAATGGCACGGGCCAGTTCTTAAAGGGGATGGTTAATCTTGCTTTCCATCCACATCCTGCTCATTGCAGCCTTGAATCTCAGCCTGGAGAGACCTGCACATCAAATGTGCTGGAAAGAACAATGGAGAGTACCAGGCAAAGAGCTCAGAGTGCAGCCCCCACAGTCTCTGCTAAATCGATACAAGGAATCGCAAATCAAATGAACCTGCAAAGTGCTGCTCAGTACCCAAAACTCCTTCACACAACGTGGAATCTCTCCAGAAGTCTCTCCCTCTCTCTCTCAGAATGCGTAGTTCAAAAATGGCACCAACAATAAAAGGCAGGAAGCGGACACCTTTAAATAGCGCTCTCCCTTTCCCTTCAATGACTGCAGAACGCTCCCCTCAACCTGTCGTTGCTAGCGTCAGGCGGTAAGGCAGGGGGCGCCACTCAATATCCACTCCGGGGCGATACCGGGGCGTTGTGCACTCGAGTGACGTCATGATCTGCCGGCGCAGGAGATCGTCGCGGTAGTGTTTAGCGCCGCCGCAAAATGTCTAGTTAATTTCGCGAGCGGCGCAAACCTCGGCGCGCCTGCACGCTAGCTGCTTTGCGCCCCATTAGCGCCCTCTTAAGGCGCTAACGGGAGGCGCAACCAACTGAATTTTTAGCCCTTGGACTATAACCTGGTGTTGTGCGACTTCTCATTTTTGTCTATGACTGGCTGAGACAGAGGAATTTCTGATACAACAACAACTTGCATTTATAGTGCCTTTAACAAAGGAAGATGTTCCAAGGCGTTTCACAGGAGCATAAACAGATAATACTTGACAGCCAACCAAAGAAGGAGATATTAGAAGGGGTGACTTCCAGCATTGTCTGTTTTTATTTCAGATTTCCAGCATCCGCAGTATTTTGCTTTTGGACTAAAGAAAGAACTTGCCTTTCTATAGCACCTTTCATTACCTCAGGACGTCCCAAAGCATTTACAGCCAATGAAGTACTTTTGAAGTGTAGTCTCTGTTGTAATGTAGGGAACTAAAAGCTTGATCAAAGAGGTAGGTTTTAAGGAGGGTCTTAGAGGAGGAGAGAGAAGTGGAGTGGTTTAGGGATGGAATTCCAGTGCTTGGGGCCTATACGGCTGAAGGCACGGCTGCCAATAGTGGGGCAAAGGGAGCAGAGAATTCATAAGAGGCCATAGTTGGAGGAATGCAGAGTTCTTGGAGGGTTGTAGGGCTGAGGAATTTACAGAGATAGAGAGGGGTGCGGCCATGGAGGGATTTGAACAAGAGGATAGAATATTAAATTCAAGGCATTGGTGGACCAGGAGCCAATCTAGGTCAGTGAGTACAGGGTGATGGGTGAGCAGGACTTGGTGCAGGTTAGGATGTGAGCAGCATAGTTTTGGATGAGCTCAAGTTTATGGAGGGTGGAAGACAGGAGACTGCCCAGGGAAACATTGGAATAGTGGAGTCTGGAGGTAACAAAGTCATGGTTGAGGGTTTCAGCAGCAGATTAGCTGAGGCAGGGGTGGTGCCGGGCAATGTTATGGAGGTGGAAGTAGGCAGTTTTTATGATGGGGAGGGTATAGGGTCGGAAGCTCAGCTCAGGGTCAAATAGAACACCAAGATTGCGAACAGTCTGGTTCAACCTGAGACAGTGGCCAAGGAAGGGAATGGAAGTTTGTGGCGGAGGCCAAAGACAATGGCTTTGGTCATCCCAATGTTTAATTGGAGCAAATTGCGGTTCATCCAGGACTGGATGTCAGACAAGAAGTCTAACACAAAGGCAGTGGCGGGGTCAAGAGAAGTGGTGGTGAGGTAGAGCTGGGTGTCGTCAGTATATATGTGGAACCTAACATCATCTCTTCAGATGATGTCAATGAGAACTAGGAGGGGGCCAAGAATAGATCCTAGCGGGCTCCAGAGGTAACAGTGCGGGGTGGGAAAATAAACTAACGTGAGATATTCTCTGACTGCGACTGGATAGGTAAGAGTAGAAGCAGGCAAGGGCAGTCCCAGTCAACTGAGCCATGGAGGAGGGGTGTTGGAGGAGGATGGCGTGGTTGACCTTATCAAAAGCTGCAGAGGGGTCAGAAAGGATGAGAAAGGATAGTGCACCACAGTCACAGAGGATGTCATTTGTGACTTTGTATCGAACTGTTTCAGTGCTGTGGCAGGGACGGAAACCTGATCGGAGAGGTTCAAACATGGACTTGCGGGAAAGATGGGCACGGATTTGGGAGGTGACAACACGTTCAAGGACTTTGGAGAGGAAAGGGAGGTTGGAGATGGGGTAGCAGTTTACAAGCACATACAGGTCAAGGGTGGGTTTTTTGAGGAGGAGGGGTGATAATGGCAGATTTGAAAGGGAGGGGGACAGTACCTGAGGAAAGGGAACCGTTTGGAATGTCAGCAGCATGGGGCCAGGAAGGGAAGTTGGGTGGTCAGCAGTGAGATTTCATCAGAATAAAGTTGCAGTGGCAATCCCTTCCCCCTCCCAGATATCTAAAAGCAGAGTTTAGCCACATGGAGTATTTAATAAGAGCAGCTTCTATCTGCCTACAACTAAAATAACCAATCTATTCCTGGTAATAAGTAGAAACAAACTTTTTATTTATTTTTGAGAAATCCATTTGTTAAATTGGATCAACACATAGCAAACATCAAGCATGAGCTTCATTACCACATAATGAATATCAGCTTATTATTGCGTGGACTCATTCATTTTGTGGAAAATGAATACCACAGAATTACAGGGCTGACTTTTCCTCTGATCTGACTAAAAACAGTAGTTTAGCAGAGTGGGGATCAAGTCTACATCCAACTCCTCCATGATGTAGTCTGATACAATGCAGTAAAAATAACTTAATGAACTTTTAATTTTGTACAGACACTCCAAGAAGACTGGGTGTCGCAGTGGATCAACATACTGCCCTTTTATCTCTGGGCCCATGATTCAAATGTAAACCAGAATGATGGATAAAAGATTTTGGGCAGACCTGGGTGGCATGAGCGGGCTAGACTTTCAACTCTGGGCCTGGGTTCAAATTCAGTCTAGACCGATGGGATGAAAGTCTTCTCTTTCTACTGGCTGTAAGGGTCCTATGTGAAGTGAGTTTGAACAATCTGAGATAAAAACAGAAAATGCTGGAAATACTCAGCAGATCAGGCAGCATCTGTGGAGAGAGAAACAGAGTTAACGTTTCAGGTCGATGACCCTTCGTCAGAACAGTCATCAGCCTGAGCAATCTGAGGCTAGTTTCTAGTGTGGACCAAAGACAAAGAAGTGCCACTTCAATCTCCCAAAGCTCCTGCAGTCAACCACCTCAGAACCTCCTGATAATGTAGCACAAGTAGGAGGCTAAGATTGAAAGGGAAGGTAAGAGTAGCCACCAAGCCAGTGGCCTTAAACAGTAAGAAGGTTGTCAGACTTGCTGTCAGTGAGATGTTTTTGTTGCTGACGGAATTCTGCACACAATGACTGGGGGCAAAGTGCATGAAGGAGTTACAGAATGATCTCCAAATGGTAGTCTTGGAAATTGTAAAGGAGGGTAAATGTCAGCCAGTGACTAGTTGAGTTTGTTACCAAATGGGGACCGTGATGGCAGGACTCATTTGGCAGTAGCTTTGGATCTTAGTCAGTCGAACGTCTCCCTATGAGATATGCCTTCAACTGTCTGGCAGTTGGAAAACTTGGTTGTTTCTTTGTGGGCCTTCCGAAGCTGTGCTGAGGGGGCCACTGTGAAGTAGCCCATCTGCACCTGTAGAGAGGAAGGCATGGGTACCAGTGGGCAGGTTTGGAGGCCACCTACAGTGCCTGTTCAGTTTGGCATCCCAGAGGAATAGAAGCAGATTAAGGGAGTACCCATTGGTTCCCAAGGCCCAGTCTGGTACATTAAACCGCAAAAAAATGGCAAAAATACTTCAAAATAATTTTTAAATCCTTACAGATACTTTACAAATACTTGAGAGAAATTTTAAAGAAACATTGGGGGGAATGTTTACCCTGGGTGGGTTCAGGTGGGTGGGAAGGTAAAAATTTTAAAATAGATATTGTGTGCCTCCATTTTAACTGGATTTTTATTTTTAACACATGGAGGCCCGGATTCCTGAGCCTCAGGAAACCCGGCAAGTAAAAGGAGGCGAGAAGGGCTGGATCCATGAGGGAAGTGCCTTTATTGCACTGCTTGTGGGCCAGGAGGAGCAGGAGTGTTTCCCCTAGGCTTAACAAGCTTACCTCCACACAATCGGATCCCTGCGATGTCCAACCCCCCCAATGTCCGAACCCCCCTCCCCTGTGATGTCAGACTTACCTGACATCCGCTCCCTGTTTGCTTTCCTGCCCAGCAGGCAGCCAGCCTGTCAATCTGGCTGGCTGTCAGGCGGGAATCCTGTTGAAAAAATTTAAAAGACTCCCTGAAGTTAATTTCTGCAGGATGTCCAGGAAACCCATACTTCTGGGTTTCCCATCTGAAAATCCTCCACCCCCCACTACCCCCGCTCTCTTCCCGGTCCCGAGTAAATATTGGGTTCATTGTGTGAGTTTGGGTATTCTCAATCCAGCTCCGAGTGACCAGATCCTGAAGCCAGAAACTCACTCAAGGATGGTTTGTGTGGGAAATAGAAGGCTCACAAAGCAGTACAGTGTGTTCTTCTGAAATTGGCGGTTAATGTATATTGTCATTGGGGAAAAGCAACCGGAGCTTTTACCTGCCCAGGGAACGCTTGATGCTGATATTAGGCACACACACACTCTCCAGCACTGACAACCCTCATTATAAAAAGTATAAAATTCGCCTGTGGATGTCAGGTGAGAACAGGTTTGGATTTGACTGTGCTGTTTCCAAATTCCCTACCAATACCACTGACTAGGTTTATACATGAAGAATGCCACTTGGGTGAGACATTAGATGGCTACTGGTGTCTGTGGATCAGTATTCCAGAGTGAATTACTGCACTCGGGTGGCATGAAGGAGGGATTTCCTTGTAGGATATATGCTTATCTGATGTTCCATGTGGCATTTTAAATCATTGGCAATTCAGAAGAAAGGGTTTAAGGAAGCCAGGACACTTTTCCATCTTGCTCAATTTTAAATTAAAAAAGAAACATTTTCAAATTAAAGTGCATTTGCAGTGACAGGCCCTGGCGCTTTTTCACTTTATTGAGGCATTTGCTCAGATCGATGGCATAGACTGAATATAATAGCATTACAAAATAGTTTAAGTTTATTGCATAAGCTCACAGAAATAAAGTGTCCTCAGAAATGCATTGAGCAATCATGAACTTTGGACATACGCTGGCCAGTCTGGCCCCGACTCTAACTCCAGGTGGATTCCCCGCTCAGGCCTGAGTTAAAATTACAGTCGGGTCTCAATGATGTCATCGGACCGCAACATGCATATGTAAAGAAGGACCCTGTTGGCTCCGGGCGCGAGTCCTTGCTGCCTGTTCAAGAGAGCAGGTTAAAATTGCAGATGTTGCGATCATGGCAGCTTTCGGACAGGTAAGAGCCAGGGAGATTTTAACTGCCCACCCTCCAGGTTTCTGCTTGCCGAGTAGGGTTAAAATTGCCTCAGTTTCCCTGGAAGATGGGGTCATGTTTATCTTCTGTCAGCACTCACATCCTGTTTTACTGCCACCTGATATAGAAGCTGCTTCATTCATCCATTACCTTCATAGTGCAGCTATTTCATTATTTTTAGCATGACATTATTGATTCTTACCATTGTCAATAAAGTCATCCTGGACAAACAATTAAACTGGACAGGCTTGACTTCCCATGTGCAAATGCCACATTCTTCTTCAGCATTTTACTATTTTAAACAGTAATGAGATTGTTAGACATAAAATGATGGAGGTCGGAGTTCTCCAAGTTTATAAACACCAGTGGAAACCTAATATTTCATTATTTTATGTAGTGTTTACTAAGTGTAATTTTTAAATGAAACAATGGTAAGGTACTATGTAGAGTTTTTATTGAGCTGCCGAGAAGACCAACATTTGTGAGGAGAATGTTACTGGTTGTTGGAAGGAGAGTCACATGATGTTTACACAAGGGTGTAACAAGTGATTGCAATGTCCACCAAACAGAATAACATCACACCATTCGGAGGGCTGCGTATCAAATAAAATTGAAGGTAATGGATTTTTTTAAATTAGTTCCTGGAATGTGGGCATCACTGGCAAGGCCAGCATTTATTGCCCTTGAGAAGGTGGTGGTGAGCCGCCTTCTTGAACAGCTGCAGTCCATGTGGTGAAGGTACTCCCACAGTGGTGTTAGGGAGAGAGTTCCAGGATTTTGACCCAGAGACGATGAAGGAATGGCGATATATTTCCAAGTCAGGATGGTGTGTAACTTCGAGGGGAACTGGCAGGTATTTACAAAGTGAGAGGTTCACAAGATGCCATAAACTGCAAGAGAGACATCTGAGCAATTTGTGTTCATCACCTGAACCTTGAGACTAGTTCACCATTTTAAAATCACTGAGGGATGTATCATTGTGTCTAATATTTTAGTGATAAATTTCTTTATGACTCTGTCACCCTACATTGTGCTGCCATGCTTCTGTGTTGCTGCCATTTGAAGAAATATGGCCTGAGGTTATATTGACTTTATGATGTAGCATGTAAAGGAATAATGAGCTTAAACACAGGACTTGCAGGTGAATTGAATCTGTGACTTCAGGACTTGAAACTGCATTAAAGCACATATAGGATCCACAGGACTACCAGATTGTGAGAGTTTGTAAACTGTAAATGACAGGAAATGTTAATATTTTTCTATACTCCAATTTAGTATATGCTACCCATGATAAATCCTGTTAATGTAGAATAGATTATTAATCATTAATATTCTTCTGAATGTTACATCAATACCTTTTATGAATCTTGCAGGTCATATTGTGGCTTCTGAGCTGACAGCAGTCAAAACAAAGCTTAGAAACAAAATGAAAGGCCCAGATGCAAATTAAAACATTTGTGGTTTTAAAAAAAGATTGAGAGAAGGCGTGTAGGTTGGAATCTAATTCTGGGAATTAGGAGACTGTTATATTCACTTAAACTACACTCTCAAAGTTAATGACATCTTCTGAACCCCTTGATTAGATTGCAGTCAGTTCTCAGTATTGAACATATCTTTGCTTCAGGACAAATGAATCTGTCAATATTTGACAGTAGTTGTAAGTAAAGCCAACCTGTTAGCTGCCGATTTTGCACCAATGCTTGTCCTGTATCTTTCTAAACCTGGTCTGTGAGTACTCCATAGGACTCTTGTGAAATGCTTCTACTTTTGGGAAAACTAAACCCAAGAGACCAAACCATAAACTAAGTTTGATTTATGCTTCAGTGTCTGGGACATTTCTGAGAGTGGTGTAAGTGGCAAGTCATGGTTATACTGCTTGCTCATACTGGCTTCTGAATTGGGGAAAGCAGAACGCAACATGCATTCTCCATCATCCATCACGCAGCTCTCCAACTGACAGAACTTCCAAAGAGATGCTAGATTAGTCAGCTCCTTCCTGCCATTAAGACCTTAAAGGTCAGACTACCTGATTTATTTTTAAATTTCAATTATAAAAAGGCAGCAGGTATATGGCACACAACACCAGCCCAGAAAAGTCCCTTCTTCAGCAATGTTGTAATATAGAGTTTTGATCTGCTACGCCATATTGTAGACAATAAGAGTTTTCTTTTTATTTGTTCCTGGGATGTGGGTTCGCTGGTAAGGTCAGCATTTATTGCCCATCCCTAATTGCATATGAGAAGGTGGTGGTGAGTTGCCTTCTTGAACCGCTGCAGTCCCATAGTGCTGTTAGGGTGGGAGTTCCAGGATTTTGACCCAGCAACGATGAAGGAATGGCGATATATTTCCAAGTCAGGATGGTGTGTAACTTGGAGGGGAACTTGCAGGTGATGGTGTTCCCATGTACCTGCTGCCCTTGTCCTTCTAGGTGGTAGGGATCGCTGGTTTGGGAGGTGCTGTCAAAGAAGCCTTGGCGAGTTGCTGCAGTGCATCTTGTAGATGGTACACACTGCAGCCACGTTGCGCTGGTGGTGGAGGGAGTGAATGTTTAAGGTGGTGGATGGGGTGCCAATCAAGCGGGCTGCTTTGTCCTGGATGGTGTTGAGCTTCTTGAGTGTTGTTGGAGCTGCACTCTTCCAGGCAAGTGGAGAGTATTCCATTACACTCCTGACTTGTGCCTTGTAGATGGTGGAAAGGCTTTGGGGAGTCAGGAGGTGAGACACTCGCCACAGAATACCCAGCCTCTGACCTGCTCTTGTGGCCACTTTATTTATGTGGCTGGTCCAGTTAAGTTTCTGGTCAATGGTGACCCCCAGGATGTTGATGGTAAGGGATTTGGCGATGGTAATGCCGTTGAATGACAAGGGGCGGTGGTTAGACTCTCGTTTGTTGGAGATAGTCATTGATAGACAGTTTGCTGCCATTACTGTCTCATTATCCACCCTCTGCACCTGCACTGTTTCAATATGTTTTAATATGGACACCTGCAAACATTGCAGATCTTGGACCCAACTGTACCAGTTATTCCAGGTACAAATGTAAATACAGTTGTTAAGGTACTTTGATGCCAAATCCAGCAGGGTTAGATTCTCACTGCTATTAACTCACTGGGATTGTACCCTTGCTAAGACTGTCATAAAGCTGTTTTCACCCAAGCTTTCACGCTGTAAACAAAAATGATAAAATAAGATGCATGAGATTTTAATATCTTATCCTCAAAACTTTTAATTACAAGTGATGTTGGCAAACATACAAAGTAAAGAAAGATTTGAATTTTATAGCAACTTATCATATCTCTCACAAACATCTCAGAACACTTCACGTATAATGACTTACCTTGAAATGCAGTGACTGTTGTTATGTAGCCATGGTGCATGTGGTATCTTTCAGTGATGACACTGAAGAAGCCCTCATTTCCATGATGTAAATGATGAAAGTGCTTTTACTCAGCACCAGAGAAGCAATGCAAGCCCTGCCTCTTCAGCGGTGGGTCACCAGTTTTTCCATCTGCAGGCAAGCCAAGCGGTAATCCTGCCTGTATCGGGTGAATGCCAAGCCAGCCTGCATGGGCCGAGTGTTAGGCCTGCCTGTCCAGGCCAGTGATACGGTTTCTCATTTACTGGCCTGGACAGGACCTTCTCCCACCATCTGAGAAGGTCCAGCAGCCAAAAAATTGGAACTGAAGTGCTGTGAAATGCAATGTAACCTGGTAAATTCCACATCATCCGAGCTGCTGCTTCTTCTTGTAATATAAACACCACAACAGGCACCAGTTAGCAAAAGGCAGCAATTGGGGAAAAAAGACAGGCTAGAAATTAAATGACCCCAGTCATATTTTCCATTTTCAAACACTGCACTTTGTGGTTTCAGCTATTGCCACTCAGAATCTCAGGAACACGTACTTCTGGTTTCCACGTACTCTCCTGTGTTAAGGGCAACACGGTGGCATAGTGGTTAGCACTGTTGCCTCACAGCGCCAGGGACCCGGGTTCGAATCCGGCTCGCGTGACTGTCTGTGTGGAGTTTGCACATTCTCCCCGTGTCTGCGTGGGTTTCCTTCGGGTGCTCCGGTTTCCTCCCACAGTCCAAAGATGTGCGGGTTAGGTTGATTTGGCTATGATAAATTGACCCTTAGTGTTAGGGGGATTAAATACGTGGGGTTACGGGGATAGGGTGGGATATGTGTCGGTGCAGGCTCGATGGGCCGAAATGGCCTCTATCTGCACTGTGGGGATTCTGTGTTTTGCTTCCATGTGTATGATTCATCCTCATAAAGATCAATAATTTGTGGTTTTACCCAAACTGACTTGTAGCCCCATTGTTGTGAATAAAAGTGAAGATTTGCTTTGATTGATTGTGATTAATCTTACATTTAAGGGACTGAACACAGGGTAATGTGAGCTGCTGCATACGATCAGCCAAATAGAGTGGATTAACTTCAAATATACGCTTTGGGACCTGTAATTTGTTGATATTATACTCGGCTCACTCAGTTGGCTTTTCCTTTGTCCTTTTCCTCCCCCGGTACGTACACACATTCCTATTTCCTTCCTCCAAATATAGGTTTAATTTTATTTACATCCGTGTGCATGATGATGCAAAGTAGGATCTATGCACCAAGTGTAAAAACCTGATCCTATTGGGCAGAAAGAAGCACAATTACAAACTGTGCAATTAATATTCATAATTTAAATCTGTCAGACTTTGGCAGCAGTGCACTGAATTATGATAAAACACCAGGGAGGAAATAGCCTCACATGGCACAGGAAGGTTGGGGAGGAGCCACGGGAATTTTGTCCTCAGATGCTGAACAGTGAAAAGAGAATTAAGGAGAATAGTGCTAAGGCCGTCAAGGAAGCCGTGACCTAACTACCTCTGTGGTTTGTAAATTATATTTTTTCCAACTTCTTATATTTTCCTCTCCTGAAGGTGCTGATCCATGCTGGGATCCACAGAAACGGGCTATCGGCCAAGTGGCCATTCATCTTGTGTGATCCTGACAGTGAATACCAATAGCAAATTCATACGTGGAAGGCATCACAGCTGAACCTGACCCTATCCTCACCAGGTGTCCCCACACAAGGCCCGTAATTCCCCGGGTCGCAATCCTTACCCATCTGTGGGTATTTTCTCTGCCGGTGCCATCAAGCGTTGACCCTACTTGAGTTTTTAGGGTCAACAGGAGACATCTCATTTACATGAACAGGCTGGCACAAAAGATCACTTTGGGCACATCTACAACACCTGCCTGTTCATGACTGCCGGAAACTCTGGTGCTCATCCACCCTTGTGGGAAGGGTTGTCCAGCGTCTCCCCCTGCCCGCAACCCAGGCCATGTTCCCCTGGGCCTCAAGCAAGGGGCCAATCCTGAAAAAAAAGGATTTACCTTCAGCAAGACCTAGAATGATGTTTATATAACTTGACACAAATACAATTTTGTGGCATTACTATAAAATCTAACCAATGCTTCTTCACTGTGGCTGATGATAAACAACTACATTTGCCAACAATCCCCTGACAACTATATGAGAAAGATCAGCTCTGGTTTGAGCTGAGTTGTGTTCAGTGGAGAATATTAAACTAGGCCACTCAGGGCTGTTTAGGACTCCAAGAAAGTTCATCGTGGGCAGGATGACTGTAGGCAGGTGCAAGGAAGGAGAATAAGTACAGATTAACACAGGGAGAGTCAGTTGAGGCCAGACTGCTGCAAGGAGAATTCAGTTTACCACAGGGAGTGTTCAACTAGGCCAGAACATAATAGGGTGTTGTGAGAAAGTTTGAACTCATACCAAAGTATTGTCAAAAAGCTGAGATAGATTACAATCATTCACTGTACTGTACAGAAGGGCCAAAAGGGTTTAGACTGAAAGCATCTCAGAAACACAATCCTGAAATCTGTATTCTGTTTCTCTCCAGACCTTAAAGGAAATATTCACAGGCATTATATTCACATAAGCTAATCTTGAAGACGAAAGGATTGAGGCACTGCCTACAGTCCCTAGACCAGAAAATGAATGATTCTTTTTGACAGAGAAGTGTAACAGGTGAAAACAATCCTCATTATAATGATAAACAGCCAGGGAAATAATTCCAGTATTACTGCACATGCTGTAAATTTATTACTTGGTAAATGGGCATATTTTTTCATGTATATATCATGTAGCGCATTGCAAAATTCTTTGTTACCTCTCCAATGTTCTCACTTTGTCTCCTAAGGGTGCTGACTAATGCTGGGGTACAGCTTAACAGACAGTGGCCGCACTCCAGTACTTCAGCCAAGTAGTCAGTCTTCATGTGGAGGCTGTAAATGTACTGGCTAGTGCAAAATTCAGCCCTCGATGTTAAATGAAGAAACCATTCCCTGTACTAAACAACAACACATGTTCTTCCAATTCAATGCATATCTTTCAGTGAGGAGCTTTGTGTCAAACCAAATGCTATGCAAAATGTTTCAGCATTTCTTTTACTTTATTTTGTTAACGATACATCCCATAAAACGATGTGCAGGAATTTTGTTTTTTTCACCCATGAAACTGGATGACAATGACATTTAGGCCAGAATTTTGCCGGCGCTCAGGGGGCAGGTTTGGAGGCGGGACATCTGGCAAAATCGCAAAGATTGACAGCGGGCAGGAAACCCGCTGTCAACCCGCCTCCAATCAATCTTCCCAAGTGTCGGGTCCCCGATTTGCGCATGGACCCGACACCTAGCGGCGGGAAGAAGATTATATCCACTTAACTGCTTGTTAAAGGTTGTTAACAGGCAGTTAACAGGCTCTTTTGCAATTTTGACACTTTTACTTCGGGCTTCCTGACGTCCAGACACCACGCCAGGTAAGTGTGGCGTGTTGTGAGTCTGCTGTAATGTTTCTGCATTGATGACAGCTGCAGAAGTGGTGTGAAGGATCCAATGGTGCACTGGTGAGTTTCAGAGTTAAGGAAATATTGGGAAATTCATTTTTAATGCATTTAGACTTTTCTATAGGTAAGAAGTTTTGAATTGGCTGTCTAATCCCACCTCATTGGGAGAACCTCTCTCACCAGTGACATCGCTTCTGTAACCTCACCTGCAGCTGCCATCTGTTCTAGCCTAAGGAGGGAGTCACTGGAGAGCCTGGGTGCAAGAACTCACCTGTAAACAGTCATTGTCAGTATTTGCAGCACCTCAATGCTGTCAAACACTGAGAAATGAGCTGTCAAAAAAAAATGTGCGTGGTCCCTTTAAGAAAACCGGCAGATGACACGTCATCAAATGACGTCATCTGATGGCTTCTTCTTAATCGGCCGGCAAGCCCACAGGGCGGGCTTAACAAGGCCAATTGACGTAAAATCACGTCCGTGGGCCAGATGAAGTTTGGGGCGGGACTGGAACCCAGAAACCAGTTGACCCGCTCCCAAGCCGCATCGATCGATAAAATCACGGCCTTAAAGTTTACAAATAATGTGTGTCTGATAGAAAGAGCACTCTCCTGCTATCTAACTGCTGACATCCATTTGTTTTATCGTTCCATCTGCATGCTGACAATGGCCTCAGAATTGATATTTTACAAACGCATCAGTCAGTTTTCATACCAGATAGCAATCCAATTTACAGCCTCGCCAGGCAATAGTGGAAGGAGCTTCTCACTACCCTTCATGACAGTAGCCTGCTGAGTGGACAAATTCATCTTGAGGCCATTTTTCAACTGTGTAAATGTAACAATAAAAATAGATTTATGCTAGTGTGCAGGTAGTTTTCTGTACCGAGTGTCTCATTATCCTGAACCTTTCGCCTTCATTACTCAGCAATATTGTTGTCAAAATACAAAATATAGGTCTGAAAAATTATTTTCCTGGTATATATTCTAACATTTAGCTTTTGAAAACTGGATTTTAAATGAGTTCAAAAGCTGACAACTTAAGCCTGGTTCTGTTCAACAATAGTCTTGCAACAGAGTTCAGTTTTAGGAAAGCAAAGCATATTTTAACCAAAAATTCTCCTTCTCCACAAATTTATAAGATATATAAAATCTACCTAAAACTGTAGAAGTCAGACACTTCCAGAATGTGGAACTCGCTACCACATGGAGTAGTTGAGGCGAATAGCATAGATGCATTTAAGGGGAAGCTAGAGAAGTACATGAGGGAGAAAGGGATAGAAGGATATACTGATAGTTAGATGAATTAGGGTGGGAGGAGGCTCGTGTGATGCTTAACCACTGGCATGGACCAGTTGGGCCAAATGGCCTGTTTCTGTGCTGTAAATTCGATGTGATTTGCCTTCCCATTGATCAAGCATCCAAGCTGGCAGTAGAGCCGCACAATTCCAGGCCTTCTATTTACACCATAACCAAGCGAGGAAATAGGAAAGGGCAATGTTTGATCTGTGCTAACTATTTATTCGTTAAACCCAAACCAAACAAGGTGTAAGTAATCTAAGAGGCACGCGATTTAAACAAAAAATTATATTGATGATTCTGTTTAAAGAAATCAGAAATATTCTGAAGATAAAATTAAAAAACTGCAAATGTTACAAACTAAAATAAAAGCAGAAAAGGGTGGAAATACACAGCAGGGCCATTAACATCTGTCAAGCAAAAAAAACAGGCCAGCATTTGGATGTCAGACCCTTTTTAATCTTGACCGAAACATATCAAATGCAACATAGTTGATCATGCTTCACTGTACTATTGATTAGGGAGAAAACAAATACCAGAATTACATTGCTTAAATCAACAGTGTGCTGACCAGATTTAGCGCTAGTCATACAGTTGCAAAGGGACTGGATTGGTGAGAAACTTGGCTGAAAGTGTGAGACAGCGGCACACTTTAGAACATGCCTGAGCAATCCTTGCAAAGATGCATTGCAATATTAGGTGAGATTGATGCACAGTGGGAGGCAGGAAAAGACTAATATATACTGTAGCGTGGTGCCAAAAGTTGGTTCACACTATAGGGGAGGCTGTGGAAGCAGTACAGGCTGCAGAGAGGCAGAAAGAGATTGGTATACACTGTAGCTAAAAACTGATACATATTGTAGAGAGGCGATGGGGGCTGGTACACACTGTAGGAGAAATAGTATGAAGCAGGTGGCACATGTGGGATGGAGGGGAAGAATCATGCACATTGGTCTGTGAAATTCTGACAGTTCAAGGTGAGTAGATGGTTGCTTTTCATTTATTATTATTCAGAAGGCAATGGCTGTTGTAGGAAATATAATATATTCTCATTTAAAGCAGTTCACACTATAGAAAAGCCTCTGAGAGATAAAGAAAGGTTGCTAATTTGAATGATGGTGAGTGGGAAAGTGACAGACATCAAGCTGGGGAGACATAAAAGAAAGAACTGAAGAAAAAGAAAGGATTGATTTCAGAAGAGGAATATGTTCTTTTATTGGAGCTGAGATTGATTATAATATTTAATGTACTGGTGTCCGACTGCGAGAAGGAAACTGCTGTTACTTTTGCATGATGCAATCTGATTGGGATTAAGTAAATCTCAGGTAAGGACATCCCTTAAATCAATTGCAGATTGTTATTTGGATGCATCCAGCATGCATTTGACCATATCTGATAAAAGGCTTCGCCTAGTTGTTCACTCAATTTGCTTTCTTAAGCATTTCTAACCAATGATAAAGCATCGGTGTTATTAATGATATGGCAGGAATACACTCCAGATACCATAGTCAATCTCAGAGAGCTCTTATGAAGAGAATGTCATTTTTATTAATTTTACACTTATTCCATCTGGAAGCTCTCTTACAGCAGAACATACTGTAGATGTTAGAATAGGTAGGAGAAGAAAACTTTTTCACAGTATGTAAACCTCCTTTAATTTCTGCTTCTTTTCAAATGGTATTAATCACTGGTGTTTCCTCCACTCTTATGGAGAAACAGCAGGGGAGTGGGACTAACTGGATTGCTCTTTGAAAGAGCCGGCGTAGACTCGATGGGCCGAATGGCCTCCTTCTGTGCTGTACTGTTCTATGATTCTATTATTCTTTTCTTGCTGTTACTCTGTAAGGGCTGTACCCACCCCTCCAAACACTGGCTCCAGTAACTGCCATTTGCTGTGCAACAGTACAGATATACTGACAAATTAAATGTGTATTTAACCTCCAGAGCAGTCTTCCAAATATCAACTTTTCTAACACTGCTGGGAATCCTACTGACCTTTCCATTTCCCCCATGGGGATAAGTCATCTTTATCACTTACACTCCTTGGCACATGCCTCTACTGAAAGGCTAAATGGTAAATAAAGGAGGTTAAGAAGGGCATCCTCTGTCTCTTCCTTCTTCTAAAGTTTTAGCAAAGCCATTGTCTGACTTGTTTTCTACACAAATAAATGCTTTAACATATAAATTACATTTGAAATGTCCATATGAATTAGAGGGGCATCATTAAGAATAGCGCGCGGAATCTGACAATATTGTACATTTGTGTTCTATTCATTTACTCCACTCCATGAAGAAATGGAAAATAGGAACGATCCCTAAAGTTTCACTCTTGATTTTGATACTACCAAGTCACAGGGGATAATTTTAACTTATGAATTTGCCCGGTAGGAAACTGACACGATCACATCCATTGACTTCAATGGAAAGTGAATTAGCAGACAATCTAAATACCTCAGTTTCCCGCCAGGCGAGTTGGGTTAAAATTACCCCCACAGTTTTTCTTCAGGACAACTGCTAATTCTGGAAAAATTCTAATTTCTAATGCTTTCAGCCAAATAGGAAAACTGATATAATGTACGGAACAGTGGGTCTTCCAGCTCACAGTCCGCCCTGGCTCTGACCCAGTCCCAAATCCTAGAGTTGGAGTCAGTTGAATGAAGGGATGGACGCCTGTGCCATTTCCAGCATTCCTTGGGCGGGGCTAGGAATTTTGAAGTGACACCTTGCCCCTGGATCAGGATGGTGAACCAGTTGGCTTTACATTTGCTGCTTTCCTAATGCCAATTGATCACTCTGCAATCAATTTTCATTGGTAAGCTTGCAGTGTGGGCCCCACTTACATCAGGATATTATCCTGGCATGCAAATACCTGCATCATGCAGGCGTACTATGTTTTGAGGGGAAAGGAGGCAGCACCAGCAGCATCACCCCTCCAGTCCCGCTTCTTCTTCTGATATCAGCAACATAGACGCAGGGAGCGCCTGCTGCCACTTCCATCAGGATTTTTTAACTTTAAAATAGGGGCAGACTCCTGGCAGAACCAGGTCTTGCTCCAAATTCCACTGCCCCCGCCACCCCCCACCCCTCGCCCTCCCACCCCCCAGGTGTAACTTTTCCTGACCTACCAATCACTGTGAGAGCATCGTGACCCAGAGCACTTGGAAATGCAAGTTTCTGAAAGGTCACCTCAGGCATCTTCAATAAATGAGGAGCTACCAATGTTTCCAAAGAGTTACAAAACTCTAACCCTAACCCTAACCCAAAACTCTAACCCTAACCCTAAATCTGACTCCTCCAGGAGTATTTTTCTGCTATCTTTGGGCTTAGAGTTTTCTAAACTGCTGCTTCTTAACTGTCTTTCAAACCATGATGATGGTCTCCATACCAAGCATGATGGCATGGCTCCTTTCAGAAATATATTTGAATATGTTTCTATTTCCTCGTTCCCATTCTCACCATTTGAGTAATTGAAGAGTAAATATTCCACACTACTTCAAATGTTTTTTTTCATCAACTATTAACATTCCTGCAAATTCTAGGTTATTCCATCCAGAGGTGTCTAAGCATTCCTGTTATTTCTCAAAACAGCAGCAAAACATTTGAAAATACACTCCCAAAATATCAAAGCTGGAAAATGTCTTCCTAATGCTAAATGTTAATGAGCTGAAGCACTTATAGCACTGGAGTACATGCACTAGAGGCAAATAAAATCCATGCAAGCGTCTTTTTTTTTAATGAAATCTAGCAACTCCTCAGGCTTAAACCTAAAGTTCTCTAATGGGCTTTCTGACTGGTTGATGTACTGCAATTATCAGAACAACTGCTCATTCAAATCAAATGTCCAAACATGTTTTAAAGAATCCAAGAAACTGGAAGAAATTCTGGGTAATCATTGAAGAGCAGTGACAGTACCTGTGCAGATTATAATCTGATAATTGTACAACATTACTAAAAACAATGTATTGCTGCTTATTACACTACAATTAAGGTGTAATTAATTCTGGCAAGTTTTGGGGACAAAAAATGAATTACACTTGTCAAAATGAATTACATTGGGGTTAGTTGGAGTACAAATCAACCCAGCATGACTGATACTTTGATATGGTTGTGCAGAGGACTCCTACATTACAAAATGCTATGAAAAGTCAAAATTTTAATGGCTCATATCCCTCTGTACTAATTTGCTAAGACTATAGTAGTTTAGAAATTTA
The DNA here is from genome assembly GCA_030390025.1 of Squalus acanthias. NCBI lineage: Eukaryota > Metazoa > Chordata > Chondrichthyes > Squaliformes > Squalidae > Squalus > Squalus acanthias. The sequence continues at coordinate 131,866 of JASTWF010000543.1, read as the reverse complement.
CTAAACATGTAACTTTGCATACAAAGACATTTTACGGTTAAACCTATTGTTTATTACTTGACTTCTTGAAAATCAATGATGAATATAAATGACAAAGAGCTGACAGGTATTCAAGCAGTAATAATTGTGTGAGCTGCCTGAGTTTTTGCCAGAATATACCCTTGTGGTATGACATGTGTCACCAATCGCATTGATAGACTTCTCCTCCAAAGAGCGTTTCATTCCATCCTGAGATTCATATATTAATATAAAGAGCTAGCTGTCCCCTTGGCTCCTCCTAGTACTAAAATAAAGTGTTATAGGCACTAGTGATTGGAGCTCTATGCATGCATGAAAGCAAGCATAGGCATAGCTCCACTTTCCCTGAATGGACAGTGAGATGCAGCTGACAGTATAACTTGAACCTACGGACTACATTTTATTCTAAACAGGTAACAGTCTCAAACCAGTACCTATATTATAGTTGTATCCATAGGTCTCACCATTTCTCTGCAGCTATTGAGATGGAGTCCTCATTTCCTAGGCTAAAGAAGAAAGCAGAAAGTATGTGTCACAAGGAAATGTCAAATAAATGAGAAGGTTTTCTTGAAACTAATTATGGCTCTGAGCCTCCACCTTTGTCAGGGTTGAGATGTCACAGTGATATAATGATAAAGTGTTGTGGCAAATCAACCTTGTTGTTTTCAATCTATACTAGATTTTTGAATTTGTTGACTGTGATATCTATTTTCAACAAATAAATTTGCATACATTTAATGAACTGCCTCTGAATTGCTGTAATGTTGATAAACTGTCCTCACAGAGATGCAAGTCAACAGAGGAAGTGCAGTGTTGATCTGCAATCAGTCCAGAAAAACTCCTACCAGATGTTTTGAGACCCAAGGCTCACAAATATCATTTGTCTTTGGGAATTTTACGCCACTGTGTTTAAAAAAAAACACGGTTTGAAAGAGCACCAGTGTGTACAGACTAGATTGTGATGAGCTCTTTAACTTCAACCCCATCTACAAAGAAAATGTACAAACACAGAGCCACTTAAGACAGCTTTCATCTGAAACATTGCACTGTGTTGTTCAAATTTTGTGGAGCTCCTTAATTTGGAAAAGATTCTCATCAAACTAGTGCAGAGCTTATCCAGCTTCCTGCAACTTGGATAGTCACACTGTCCACAAAAAAGTAAATCAGCAATCAACAAATAGCACGAGAATAAGATGAGTTTTACTTTTCTGTCAAAAAGGTTCAGAAAAGAATGTACTTTCTCATCCTTCCCCTCCAGTGACAGGAGCCTCAGTGTTATTTTGCACTAGCAGAGGGCAAAGATTCCTTTTCCTCTCCCTGTTCTTTAATGGTATGTTTAGAGAGAGACTCTGAGAAGTCAACAAGAGCGCAACATTGTAGACAACATTTAAAATAGGAGACTAACAGTGACTTAAGAACTATACCTTATTCACAATCTGTGGAGTTCATTTTAATTGTTATATCAAGTACTGTATGATATAAATGGAAGCTATATTGGGGCCTGTGCTACCTGTTAGATAGTCTCAATTTTGCTTTAAGAATGTTATGGGTAGCAAGCAGGATTACTTCTTTTTTAAAGGACAATTAATTCCTCTAATAGAAAATCCACAACTGTGACCATTTTTACGCAAAACTACTCATCACAAAAATCGGGTGTGAAAAATAGGTTTGCAGCCAGAATAATAGGCTAGTGATTTGCACCAGCTTCATCTGCACTGACACTGGGGAGTTCAGGATGACACAAGGGTCATAGAAACATAGAAGATAGGAGCAGGAGTAGGCCACTCGGCCCCTCGAGCCTGCTCCGCCATTCGATGAGATCATGGCTGATCATCTAAACTCAGTACCCTGTACCTGCCTTCTCCCCATATCCCTTGATACCTTTAGCTTTAAGAAATATATCTAACTCATCCTTGAATATATTTAATGACTTCGCCTCAACTACCTTCTGTGGTAGAGAATTCCACAGGTTCACCACTCTCTGGGTGAAGAAATTCTTCCTCATTTCTGTCCTAAATGGTTTATCCGTTATCCGTAGATTATGACCCCTGGTTCTGGACTCTCCGACCATCGGGAACATTCTTCCTGCATCTAGTTTGTCCAGACCTGTCAGAATTTTACTGTACTATACTGTTAGATCTGGATTTCAGCAGATATCCACTTTAGTCCTGAGAGTATTGTATAAGTGGGTTGTGAAACTCGCACTCATAACTACAGGTTCAATTGTGCTTAAAACCACTTTAACTTTAAAGCCTGCTTGTGTAATGTGTTTCTGGGAGACAAGCATGGAGCAGACACAAAGCAGCATCCAAAGTTTGACTGTACTTCCTCCTTTTGTTTCGCTCCAATTTTCTCCCTTCCTTTCCTGAAGGCACTGGCTCATGCTGGGATACAGTTGCTCAGACACTGGATGCCCTCTGGTACCTCTCTCGATGGCCATTCTTCACGTGTGAGCCTAAATAGTGAGCTATTCACGCACAGAGGACATCACAGCCAACCTTGATACGATGCCTAGAAACAATGTATGCTTTTTCTAGCAAACGTCACTGGATGGTGATCAGGAGTAGGAACCCTGGCTGACTTTCTCCCTTGCAAGCTCAGGGACATCGAGATCAGCTGTAGCCTCCCTACTGCGCAGCCCTGGTTGAGATCAGCATTCCAGGTGGTGCAATTTGCCATTACATATCTAGGACAGTCACACCAAGGACCTCACCACAGATGCACTGTGATCAATCAGCAGGAGCAAGCTGATCTTCAACATTTTTATTTAGTATTTAGGCAATGTGCAGGCATGTGTACTCTGCCAGGGAATTGTGTTGGATGGGCAACTGAAGCAGACAACACCTCAAACAGCATTCGTCCAGTACATTTTCACTTCAATGCTGCAGCTCTAGCTCAGAACCTTGTCCTACTCAATCAGATCTGGATCATATTGGGGGAAAAAAGGATCAACTTTATAAGGACTCTATTTTTTCCATTTAACGATGGCGCTGCTTTCATCACAAGATGAGAACAGTGCAATGCAAGGCACTGTGGCAGTATGAGTGTCGAGCACATACTCAATCATGTCCGGGTATCTTCAGGTGAGTGTGAAAAGGCACTTCGGAGCCTGTCAGAGTTGAGATTGTCCACTGGTATAACTGAGTCATTAGCAATAACTTTTATTAGTACAGTATTGTATTAATATATGCCATGTAAAGTAAATGATATGTTGTTTAAACTGGGCATAAAACTGAAGCATAAATCTTCATGAGTTTGCCTTTCAAAGAGCTTGCATCATTTTATTCTTTTCCACAAGGGATTTGCACAGTTTGTCCTATATTCTGTCATACAAAGATACAATCTGCTTATACAATTGTGCTTCTCAGTTTACAATCAATCAATGTCACTTCTTATGTGAGGGCCTGTTATGAAGAGAGCCCAGGTTAACTCTAATCCATGCTGCATTGTAAATAGTAGTGGGGTGGAGCTTTGTAAATTCTAAATTTGGCAGTAAAGGGTGTGATGTGCAGGAATTGAAGCTGGATTTAAAGAATTAGAATCTGATTCTATACCAACACTAAGTGGGATTGTGGAACAAAATGCAACTCCCAAAATTATTTTGATTTCTTAATGATAAACACAAGTCCAAAAAAACCGGACATGAAATTCCCCATAAAACCATATAATTTGCTGCTAGTTTTTCTGATCTTGTAAATCTAGCCTCTCCCCAAGGACCGGAACCCGAGATTTACAAGTAGCTGCCAATCTACATAATCTTCCTTCAGCAGTTCACCTCCAATTAACCTCAGGAAATACTTATTAGGCCCTTTCCCCACATGGTGTGCCTGAGCAATGGTCTTAAAAAACAGGCCAGGTTCAACACAGCTCTTAGCAGCTATCAACCATCTTCAGCTGCTTCATCAATGACCTTCCCTCCCCCAGGTCAGAAGTGGGGATGTTCACTGGTGATTGCACAGTGTTCAGTTCCATTCGCAACTCCTCAGATAATGAAGCAGTCTGTGCCCGCATGCAGCAAGACCTGGACGACATTCAGGCTTAGGTTAATAAGTGGCAAGTAACATCCATGCTACACAAGTGCCAGGCAATGACTATTTCCAACAAGAGAGAGTCTAACCACCGCCCCTTGACATTCAATAGCATTACCATCGCTAAATCCCCCAACATCAACATCCTGGGGGTCACCATTGACCAGAAACTTAACTGGACCAGCCACATAAATACTGTGGCCACAAGAGCAGGTCAAAGGCTGGGTATTCTGTGGCAAGTAACTCGCCTCCTGATACCCCAAAGCCTTTCCAACATCTACAAAGCACAAATCAGGAGTGTGATGGAATACTCTCCACTTGCCTGGATGAGTGCAGCTCCAACAACACTCAAGAAGCTCGACACCATCCAGGACAAAGCAGCCCGCTTGATTGACACCGCATCCACCACCTTAAACATTCACTCCCTCCACCACCGGCGTACCATGGCTGCAGTGTGTACCATCTACAAGATGCACTGCAGCAACTAGTCAAGGCTTCTTCAGCAGCACCTCCCAAACCCGCGACCTCTACCACATAGAAGGACAAGGACAGCAGGCGCATGGGAACACCATCACCTCCAAGTTCCCCTCTAAGTCACACACCATCCTGACTTGGAAATATATCGCCATTCCTTCATCGCCGCTGGGTCAAAATCCTGAAACTCCCTCCCTAACAGCACTGTGGGAGTACCTTCACCACACGGACTGCAGCAGTTCAAGAAGGCGGCTCACCACCACCTTCTCAAGGGCAAGTTTGGATAGGCAATAAATGCTGGCTTTGCCAGCAATGCCTCAGCCCGTGAACGAGTAAAAAAAAAAGCTAAAATCCTACCCCAGATCATCCATGAACAATGCCACAGGAGATCAACATTTAAAAATCAAGCCATTAAAAATAATTGAACAATTTGACAATATTTTGTTTACGTCTGTATTTTTTTATTATTATTTTAACAGTGACTACTGATGCTGGCTTTATGTGAATTATTCCAGCCATGTGCAGGAACTGGTGGATATAGCCTGTAACCCAAGCACTTCTGAAGTCCTGTCATATCAATGGTTCCATCAGATCAACTCTTTCCTACTGTGAGACCCAGTAGCCTACATTTTCCAATATGATACAGTTTATTCCAGAATGACTCAAAATGAGTGCAAAGCTCATCAAAAGTGTAGCGTGCTGATTGCACTTAATTTTCTGTAGTCAGCTTATTCGCATAGTTACTTATATGCATGTGTGCAGCTTTGGATATATGCAGGGAGACAGCGTAATGGTGGGCTAAAGTTCTTACAATCTTTGGAAAAGCTCAATCGGCTTTCAACCCGTTGGTAGCCTTTGCCAAGGCTGAAGAGGGAAAGGGAATGAGTGACAGACAAAAATCAAGTGAAGCGAAGGTAAATGTGGAGAATTGAAATGGATGGCTGATAGTGCTGCATGAGGTGGTTTTAAAGAAGGTGGCCCTCTTAGCCACCCCAGAATATAATTCCCATAGATCAACATTGTAGCATGCCTCGGGGAAGGTGGAGAAAGGTTTGAGGCTTCAATTGGCCACTACTGTCCCTATGCCAGATTTATGCTGCATGGCACAGCTTCCTTTTGAACTGGAGCCTGTGGATACCGTCCCTTATTGTCATTGCCAGGTAGGTGTGCCAAAGTCTGCAGATATGATTGGTGACATCTTGGTGGGTGTGGCCAATCAGACAGTCTGGCTGTTGATTATCCTGGCATGCCTTCTTTCATACAGTATCATTTAAAGGATGGCATTCTGAGTCTGGGGTGCTTCCAAAGTACCATCCAGCATTATTACTAATGAGACCTTCGCATATCATATTTTGGTTCATTTAGATACATTCACCCACAAACTGGCAGATGCTTCCCATGCATATTAAAGGTTGAAGTGTAAAACTGAACCAGCTGTAAAACTGGGTGGAGATCCAACATAACAGATTTCCAGCCAGATTCACCCGATTCATGCCCCAAAATCTGGCAAACCTGTTTGGAAAGTTAGTCTAGTAACTCTTTTATGCTTGGACTCCCCCAGTGATTTATGCAGTGTGTAACAGAGGAAATGGAAGGGGAGGCAAGAAAAATTGGTGAGAAAGGACAAAGAAAATATTTTTTAAACTCTTCCATGCTAATTCCCCTGATCATGTCACCAAAGCCTACTGACCAAATAACAATGGTCAAAACAGGGAAAAACAAAAACAGATGTTCATTACAATTATTTTTAAAACTGGGTACTGGTGGTAAAGTATCCTTTCTTATTAATCTTATTGCAGACCTAAACTCATTATAGCTGCTTTTATAATGGGTTTAGTGGGGGAGTTTGGAGAACAGCAGCCAGAAGGCTTTCAGGCCACAAACTTGTCAGGGAGGCTGTAAAGGAAGGTTCCACTTACCTGATCGGGCCTCCCTTGACTTGCTGCCTGCTCCCCTCAGATCTGAGGAGGCGTGGGTGCAAGGCTTAATGCCAGCTTCTTCGGGTATCTCTCAAAATGGATGCCCATAGGTCACAAATAGAAGAAACTGAGAACAAGGCCAAGAACGCCACCTCCTGCCTTATCTCTATACCTGCTCTTGTTCCGCTCTTGTTGTAGGCACAGGCTCAGGTCTGTCTTTTTGTGGAAGGCCCAGAAATCCCAGGGCAACGTTAGCGTGCAAAGACTTGATGGAACAGGTCTCCACCCGCTTTTCCTTACCATAGCACATGTGAACTGAGTGTTTCCCAAATGCTATAGAGAGTAATACTGGGCCAATTATAATCTGTGATACGGTGTAGTAAAAACCATGTATGATGCAGCATTAACAACTGATATAGGACTAACATTTCAAGAACATGTTATTCCCCAGAATAACGTATGGTGCAACAGACAAAGAACCAACAGGCAGTACTATTATAGCTTAGATAAGACTTGTTATAAATCTCTTTTCCCATGCATAGCTACAGCACAATGCAGGTATTCTGCTAACAACAGGGGTGAACGCATAATTAATGCTGGCTTAGTCATTACATCATACAAATAACTGCTGAAATTTCTGGACAAAATATTAATTTCCATTGTAACATTTTTTTCCTCTTTTATACTTTAGAGATTATCAAAGGCTTCTTTTCTTTAATTTTCACCAAAGAATTCAGCACACCTCTCCACCCACCTCACAACAGGGGCTAATGGTTACCGGGGTGGCACATCCCAGCGTAAATGCTGGATGCATCCATCCAGGATCTCTGCCACTGACATCATCAAAATTCACAGAAGTGTGCCGGAGGGGCCACGGCTTTTTGGCCCTATGTATGATTCTCCATAATAATATGACCTTTTTCAGTCAACACTGTGTTAGTCGTTAGGTATGGACAAATTTGCCACCCCACCACCCCCCACCAGTGTTTTTCTGGAAATACTGAAATATTTTTCCATCCATTATCCATCCTTTATGTTATCCCTCACCAGCTGAAAAGGCAGCCTATGGAGGTGATCAGAAAATGGTGCATCTCCATATAGCCAGACAGACTGTCCAAGGGGTGGCATCAACAGGTGACTTTCCAGCAGGGGTCTATCAACTTTATTGATGGCACTGACTCACGCTACCAGCCCACCAATACCTCGCCAAACTGGCCATTCTTCATATGCGAGTTTAAACTGTGAATGTTGGAAAGCTATTTTAATCAAGGGGGCGTCAACAGGTGACTTTCCATCAAGGGTCATTGGAGAGAGATCAGGAGCAGGAACCCTGGCTGATTTTCCCCCTCGGTAGCTCAGGGGCATCAAGGCCAATGGTAGCACTTCAACTGCCACCACAGCCGAGATCAGCGGATACAGTACAGATTGGGATCTTCCTGATCTGTATGGCTAAGTACCAGATCAGTGTGTTTTCCTCACTGAGCCATCAGACGAGCTATCAGTAGAGTCTTCCATCTCTTGATACCATATTACCACACAATTTTCTGAAAGATCTGCTTACTTGAGTCAAATGTTCAGAAGTCCTATATTTGACTTGTTACTTTCATGTAAGTGAGGTGATGCATTGAGAAGCAGGTGGGTGCACGCCACAAAATCAACACAATTACACGAACAACCAATCATTTCAGCATTCATCCCATTCAAACTCGAAAGGCAGCAAGTGCTGGAAATACACAATAGGTCCTCAGCATTTGGGAGTAAACACTTTATCAGAATTTGACAAAGAATCTACACCTGAAATGTTAACCTACCTATCTTCTTTTCACACGCCATTAGATCTGCTGTTTATTTCCAGCATTTTCTGTTTTTATTTCATTACCTGCAATTGTGTTTTACTTTTCTTCTTATCCCTATGATTTGCAAAGGAATCATTTAATTTTGTCTCTGCTGCCAAGACTTGTGAGGCTGCACAAGGCTGGATGCTATTACACTGGATGTGTTATCTGCCTTTCCTGACTACATTTCTCATGTAAATCAGAAATGCAAAACCCTATGCGTCAGTTCATGCAAATTTTCAACTGGTTAGCATAGATATTAATTTGAGCAGACATTTGTCTACTTCTGCATGAACCTGTTCTATAACCTTTATACGGTACACCCAACATTCTGAATTTTAAGAGGGTATTGATATGGTTTGGGGGAGTTGTTTTTGGTACATTCAATTCCTGTCACAGCCAAGAATGCGCTTCTGTCGGAACTGATATACTTAGGAAATGCTTGCTCTGTAAGAAATGTTTGTCTGCTACAGCTCGAGCTACTGCTCTGTGGTTTTTGCCAGGATGCCCTGAGCATTTCTTTAACCAGGAAATAATTGATGACTTTATGGCATCATACTAAATTATCCATCATATCAACCTGCACTTCTGTTTACAATAGGAAATGACGTACAGGTCACTTAGCAGGATGACGAGGTTCCTTTAAATCTCTACAAAACTGCCCGAAATTGGGAACTCCCGAGGGGAGAAATTCAACTCGCGCAGTCTCCAGTGCGAAACAGGTGGTACGATCCAAACATTCACTGAAGACCTCAGAGAGAGGCTCGATCCAAATTTGGAATCAGGTTTCATTTGGCTGCAGACGCCAATCAGGCCTTAGGAATTCTAACCGGCTGACGCCAAACCAGCTTGTACGTAGGCCCGGGCCTGGGGTCTGGGGTCTGGGGGGAAGATGAAGCAGAATTGGGTGAACCCGGGCCGCCAGTGACCCACAGTATTTTTTGTGGAGCCAGGAGGAGCATTCCTACTCATGCTGGCTCCACAGAAATAAACTATTAAAATGTTTTCTGGCTATTTTTTGAGTGGCCTCCAGTGATCCCTTTAAGGCTGCTTAAGACCAGAACGAGCCAGTTCCCAATTTCGGGCAGTTTTGTAGAGATTTAAAGGAACCTCGTCATCCTGCTAAGTGACCTGCACGTCATTTCCTATTGTAAACAGAAGTGCAGGTTGATATGATGGATAATGTATGGCGCAAACTCAGCCCATTTCAATCGGGTCTTACAACCAGCGTTAGGACCCCAATTTACATACACAAGGCGCCTAACGCCCGTTTCAGGCAGGCACCCTGAATACTTAGAAGTCACCGACTTCTGATTTGACAGCTGGCACACTTTCAGAGGAGATGGGGTAAAGGAGATCACAACCCAAAATTGGTGTGTCCCCCCCACCCCCAGCGTTGTTATTACGTCCAATAAACGGGCGCAAGATGTTGAATTTCTCCCCCACCCTCTAATTCTGAGCAATGGTATATTCTTACGCTGCTGAATTACATAGCTTTTAACAATAACAACAAAGCAACTTGTATTTATACAGCATCTTTAATGTAGAAAAACATTCCAAGGCACTTCACAGAGGTGACAGCATATACTATAGGTCAGTGGTACTCATAATATTGGGGTCGCACAACACCAGGTTATAGTCCAACAGTTTTATTTGAAATCACAAGCTTTCGGAGCTATCGATTGCCCCTTCCTCAGGTGAAGTCACCTGAGGAAGGGGCAATCGATAGCTCCGAAAGCTTGTGATTTCAAATAAAACTGTTGGACTATAACCTGGTGTTGTGCGACCTCTCAATTTTGTCCACCCCAGTCCAACACCGGCATCTCCGCATCATGACTCATAATATGCCCATTGGTCATTGGTTATTTATGCCTGGCTGTGTGATGTTGACCAAGCTGAGATTCAATGCCTTTTCCTCTTTTTTTCTTGTTCTCTGGCACAGAAATAAATAGAAGCTACAACTCGGAAACAAGCCATTTGGTTGATGTGTACCTCTCTGCGAGTAAAAGAAGGCAATGCAATACTGTGTGAAGGCAACATTATTCCAGTTTCCATATAGGAAGTGAAAGAGCCTGAGTAAAGTAGAACTACTTAATAGAACAATTGACCTGATAAGTTATTTTCTTCTCCACGTAATGAAAGGTGCCTGACCTCCACTTGCCAACTACCCACAATGGCATGAGTAACATTGGAAGCCAGGTTCCCCCAGTGGCTCAGTTGTTACTGTGTAATTCAGTCGTACAGACCAGGTTTAATTTTTGGTCTCTGCTGAGATTGTTGCTTTTAGCAAGTCTGGCAGTGAGGATGCTACAGCTGGCCTTAGCATCCCTGGACTAAGAAAGGAAAACGAGCCAGCGATCCTTTTCCTGACTGCTATCAGGACAGTGTGCATGTGTGGGCATTGGATAAGAACAGGATTGGGCTCAGCTAAGATGCTCCTATTGATCACGTAGCCAGCCAAAACTCATTGACTGGATTTACACATGAAGAATAGCCAGTTAGGCATGCTCAGGTCCCATCAAACCATACCCTAACTGCCTTCACTGCCTTCGAGAGAGGAGCAGGGGAGAAAATTGCTAAAAATATCAGGAGCGCACCGTGTGGGAATTGCGGGCACAAACCCACGTCCCATTGGTGCAACGAGCTGCAGCATTCCTGAGAGTAACCATCCTTCCACTCTACCTAACCCTTCTAACGAGGCTGGCACTATGATTGCCACAAAATAAATAGGGAATTGACAGGAAACAAGGCATTGAACAGCTGAACATTGAGAAATGAGAAACCCTTTCTGTTGCTGTAGGCCACAGCATTCTGGACAGAAGTCTGAATAGGTACAGGAGAGCAATCAATTGTCCCTTGTACTCCTGGAACGCCTACAGTGTTTTCGAAGTGCGCAGCCCTCTCATGCTGTTGCTGCTCAGTGGTGATATTGTGACATAAGAACATAAGAACATAAGAAATAGGAGCAGGAGTAGGCCAATCGGCCCCTCGAGCCTGCTCCGCCATTCAATAAGATCATGGCTGATCTGATCCTAACCGCCAATCTACTATCTATCACAGAACCATCTCCTGCATCTAACAGAATTGCACACACAAAATAGGAGCAGAATCAGGCTACACAGTCCCTGGGCCCGCTCCACTACCCACAGGGCCATGACCGATCCGAACCTAGACTCATGTCCAAATTCCTGCCCGCTCCCCGTAACCCTTAATGCCCTTTACTTCTAGGAAACTGTCTATTTCTGTTTTAAATTTAATTAATGTTGTAGCTTCTACAGCTTTTTGTGGCAGCATATTCCATGGACCTACCACCCTCTGAGTGAAGTAGTTCCTCCTCATCTCAGTTTTGAAAGAGCAGCCCCTTATTCTAAGACTATGTCCCCTAGTTCTCGTCTCACCCGTCATCGGGAACATCCTCCCCGCATCCACCCGATCCAACCCCTTCACAATCTTATATGTTTCAATAAGATCGCCTCTCATTCTTCTGAACTCCAATGAGTAGAGTCCCAATCTACCCAACCTCTCCTCATATGACCACCCCCTCATCCCCGGGATTAACCGAGTGAACCTTTTTTGCACTGCCTCGAGAGCAAGGATGTCTTTCCTTAAGTAAGGACACCAAAACTGTATGCAGTATTCCAGGTGCGGTCTCACCAATACCTTGTACAACTGAAGCAATACCTCCCTATTTTTATATTCTATCCCCCTAGCAATGAAAGCCAACATTCCATTTGCCTTCTTAATCACTTGCTGCACCTGCATACTAACCTTTTGAGTTTCGTGCACCAGGACCCCCAGATCCCTTTGCACTTCAGTACTCTCCAGTTTCTTGCCATTAAGATAATAAATTGCTCTAGGATTTTTCCTGCCAAAGTGCATCACCTCACACTTTCCAGTGTTGTATTCCATCTGCCAAATCTCTGCCCACTTACTTAGCCTGTCTATGTCCCCTTGCAGGTTTTTTATGTCCTCCTCACTCACTACTTTCCCTCCCATCTTAGTATCATCTGCAAATTTTGATATGTTACACTTGGTCCCTTCCTCCAAATCGTTAATATAGATTGTAAAGAGTTGGGGACCCAGCACTGACCCCTGTGGAACACCACTAGTTACTGATTGCCAGTCTGAGAATGAACCATTTATCCCAACTCTTTGCTTTCTGTTAGATAGCCAATCCTCTATCCATGCCAGAATATTACCCCCAATCCCGTGATTTTTTACCTTAAGCAATAATCTTTTGTGTGGCACCTTGTCAAATGCCTTTTGGAAGTCTAAATACACTACGTCCACTGGTTCCCCTTTATCCACTCTATATGTTACTTCCTCAAAGAACTCCAGCAAATTTGTCAAACATGACTTCCCCTTCGTAAAACCATGCTGACTTTGTCCTATTAAATTATGATTATCCAAATGTCCTGTTACTGTTTCCTTAATAATGGACTCCAAAATTTTACCTACCACAGATGTTAGGCTAACCGGTCTATAGTTACCAGCCTTCTGTCTACTGCCCTTTTTAAATAAGGGTGTTACAATGTTGCCTCTCCTGTTACCTCCTTGATGCATCTGTGGGCAATGAACTGAGTAACACTGGATATATCCCCAGTGTTAGCCTGCAAGGAACCAAAAAATTAAAAATTACAGGCTGTAGTGATCACAACGAGATATTAATAGATTATGCGAATGAGCAAAACTGGCAAATGGATTTCAATGTAGGCAAATGTGAGGTCATCCACTCTGGACATAAAAAGGATAGAGCAGAGTACTTTCTAAATGGTGAAAAGCTAGAAACAGTGGAGATTCAAACAGACTTGTGTGTCCATGTACATAGATCATTAAAATGTCATGGACAGGAACAGAAAATAATCAAAAAGGCTAATTGAATGCTGGCCTTTATAGCAATAGGTCTAGAGTACAAGGGGTTAGAAGTCATGCTTCAGCTATACAAGCCCTGGTTAGACCACACCTGGAGTACCGTGAGCAGGTCTGGGCACCACACCATCAGAAGGATATATTGGAGGGAGTGCAGCGTAGGTTTACCAGAATGATACCTGGACTCCAAGGGTTAAATTACGAGAAGAGATTAGACAAACTAGGGAATTTAGAAGATTAAGTGGCAATTTTATTGACGTTTTCAAGATATTATGGTGAACTGATAGGGAAGATAGAGAGAAACTATTTCTGCTGGTAGGGGCATCTAGGACTAGGGTGGCATAGGCTTTTCAGGGGTGAAGTTTGGAAACACTTCTACATGCAAAGGGTGGTAGAAGTTTGGAACTCTCTTCTGCAAACGACAATTGATGCTGGGTCAATTGTTAATTTTAAATCTGAGATTCATAGATTTTTGTTAACCAAAGGTATTAACGGATATGGGGCAAAACTAGGGAAATGGAGTTAGGTCACAGATCAGCCATGATCTCATTAATTGGTGGAATAGGTTCGAGGGACTAAATGGCCTACTCCTGTTCCTATCTTCCTACCTTCACAGCCACTGGCCAGGCTGTCCACGTTGCAAATATTATTTAAATTTCTTCCTGCAGGAGTTGGTACAGTTTGGTCGCTGTCTCCCTTTTAACCCTTATCCTGAGGCACTGCTCTTCAGCCAATCCCAATGGGCACAACAACAGGCCTTTGGTGCCATCTTGCATCTCTGCCATCCCTTTCTGTTCCTGCAGATATTTCTCAGCCCAATGAAAGTACGAGCATTGAATACAGCCCTCCATTGTATTATGAATACAGAATATAGAATAATGTCTGGAAACTCAGGAAAGCAACCGTTTCCTGCTTAATTCCCACAGCAACAATGCTGGCTCAGCTGCAACGCCCAGGTTATATGGGCCGCAGGAATACATTTGCTATTTAGTTCATCCCTAGGTCATCCAGAGTTATGCCAGCTTAAGCCTTTGCCCAGAGACATCTACTTCCATAGTCAGAAATTCTGGAGTGGATCGGAAATATGTGCTACACCATACTCGCAATTTTACTACCTCATTGCCTTGAGTTACTGCTGATGTAAAATAGGTGGAGCTTATCAATCAATGAGATCAGATGCCTTGGGGGTAATTTTAACCTAACTTACCGGGCATGAAACCCACAGGATCGGGTGGAACGCCAGTTTGAAACCCAATATTATTTCCATTGACTTCAATAGAGAGTAAAATCGGGTGGGGTGTAAAACCAGCGTTGCACCCAATCTCGTCAGTTTGGCGATGAACGGTTTGCTTGTCTCAGACCTTTGCTCAGCTAGTTGTCAACCAGCTATTGAGTATGGGCAGGGATAGAGTGTAAAATAAGGTAAATAGGCTCAATGTGATGTTGTGAACATTACAGTCCAGAGTAAATTGCGTTCACGTGTAGCAATGATATACTTTAAAATGTAACCTGATAAGATTCTACAACACGTATGTGTGTTCTTGTACTGAAATGATTACACAGTGACTTATAAAACACACAATACAAACCAAACATCTGTGAACCTCAAGAGGGTAATCTGCTGCGGATGTACTTGTTAAGATAAAAGCAAAAAGAAAGAACTTGCATTTATATCGCACCTTTTACAACCTCAGGACGTCCCAAAGCGCTTTACAGCTAATGAAGTACTTTTGAAGCGTAGTCACTGTTGTAATGTAGGAAACACGACAGCAATGTGATAATGACCAGGATACTGAGGAAACCTCCCCTGTGCTTCTTCGAAATAGTGCCATGGGATTTTTTACGTCCACCTGAGAGGGCAAATGGGGCCTCAGTTTAACGTCTCATCCGAAAGACGGCACCTCCAATAGGACAGCACTCCTTCAGTACTGCACTGGAGTGTCAACCTTGGTTTGGTGCTCAAGTCTCTGCAGTGGGACTTGAACCCACAACCTTTTCACTCAGAGGTGAGAGTGTTACCAACTGAGCCAAGGCGGACACACACTCAGATAAGGGGCAGTGACTATATTCAGAACATATTTGGTAGTCAATGCCAGTTTTTTGCTATGTGGAGGCCCAGAAAGTTTTAGTGTAATCTGAAACGCTGTAAGATGTGTGCTGAGGGACATTTTGTCCCTCCAATGATGCATACCAATTCCCTTTTATTTAAAGAGGCGTATTACCTCAAGCGCACCTGAATCCAAGCTGGTTATGCAGAAATGCAAATCAGCGCAATCCAGGTTAACCCTTTGGATTCACTGCTCCTCTCTAATGATTCATTCTTCTTTCTTCTGTCCATTCTCAAGCATAGTAATTATGGCAACAATATATACAGCACACCTTGAGATTTTCGCACTGAGTGCACAGCTATTGCTGCAAAGTTCAGTAATCATATTCAGTACAACACAGTACAGCCAACATTGCACATTGAGAGTGAAACCATTCCATAATTGCTGTAAGTTACAGAGTAGTTTCACTCTTGCTGAATAGTATATTTAAGTCCTGCCTTAATACAAAAATATCAATTTGTACAGCTAGGAGAAAAAAAAAGCAAGCAAGACAAAAAGTGTCAGAAAGCAAAAAATTAGAAGTGAAACAAAACACGACCTTCATGAGGTGTGTAGTGGGAGGCAATTCCCACCATTACACTGTACCAAATTCCCAGTGACAAATTTGGGCATATTTTCACACAAATCATAGATGATTCCGAGATTTCAAAATCTCTTGCCCATAAGTCCAGTTTAAGCGCTCTCTATGTGGTTATTTCTCTCTCATTACATTTCTTAAATCTCCTGCTTTCAGAATAACTTGAGCTATACAAGGATTTTGTGTCTTGATTTAATATAAGTGACATACAGAATGATGGAGTTGAATAAACCTTCATTAATGCGCTTGGGAACCATTCAAAACCCACTTGTCACTTTTTTATTCATTCTTGGGATGCAGGCGTCCTTGGCAAGGCCAGCATTTATTGCCCATCCCTAATTGTCCTTGAGAAGGTGGTGGTGAGCCGCCTTCTTGAACCGCTGTAGTCCGTGTGGTGAAGGTACTCCCACAGTGCTGTTAGGGAGGGAGTTCCAGGATTTTGACCCAGAGACGATGAAGGAACGGCGATATACTTCTAAGTCAGGATGGTGTCTGACTTGGAGGGGAACTTGGAGGTGGTGGTGTTCCCATGTGCCTGCTGCACTTGTCCTTTCCTTCTAGGTGGTAGAGGTCGCGGGTTTGGGAGGTGTTGTCAAAGAAGCCTTGGCGAGTTGTTGCAGTGCATCTTGTAGATGGTACACACTGCAGCCACGGTGCGCCAGTGGTGGAGGGAGTGAATGTTTAATGTGGTGGAAGGGGTGCCAATCAAGTGGGCTGCTTTGTCTGGATGGTGTAGAGCTTCTTGAGTGTTGTTGGAACTGCACTCATCCAGGCAAGAGTATTCCATCACACTACTGACTTGTGCCTTGTAGATGGTGGAAAGGCTTTGGGGAGGCAGGAGGTGAGACACTCGCGCCGATTACCCAGCCTCTGACCTGCTCTGGTAGCCACAGTATTTATGTGGCTGACCCAGTTAAGTTTCTGGTAAATGGTAACCCCCAGGATGTTGATGGTGGGGAATTTGGCGATAGTAATGCCGTTGAATGTCAGGGGGTCGTGGTTAGACTCTCGCTTGTTGGAGATAGTCATTGCCTGGCACTTGTGTGACGCGAATGTTACTTGCCACTTATCAGCCCAAGCCTGAATGTCATCCAGATCTTGCTGCATGCGGGCATGGACTGCTTTATTATTTGAGGAGTTGCGAATGGAACTGAGCACTGTGCAATCATCAGCGAACATCCCCACTTCTGACTTATGATGGAGGGAAGGGCACTGATGAAGCAGTTGCAGATGGTTGGGCCTAGGACACTGCCCTGAGGAACTCCTGCAGTGATTCCTGGGCCTGAGATGATTGACCTCCAACCACCACAATCACCTTTCTTTGTGCTAGGTTTAACTCCAGTCAGTGGAGAGTTTTTCCCCTGATTCCCATTGACTTCAAATTTACTAGGGCTCCTTGAAGCCACACTCGGTCAAGTGCTGCCTTGATGTCAAGGACAGTCACTCTCACCTCACCTCTGGAATTCAGCTCTTTTGTCCATGTTTGGACCAAGGCTGTAATGGTGTCTGGAGCCAAGTGGTCCTTGCGGATCCCAAACTGAGCATCAGTGAGCAGGTTATTGGTAAGTAGGTGCAGCTTGATAGCACTGTCGACGACACCTTCCATCACTTTGCTGATGATTGAGAGACTGATGTGGCGGTAATTGGCCAGATTGGCTTTGTCCTGCTTTTTGTGGACAGGACATACCTGGGCAGTTTTCCACATTGTCAGGTAGATGTCAGTGTTGTAGCTGTACTGGAACAGCTTGGCTAGAAGCATGGCTAGTTCTGGAGCACAAGTCTTCAGCACGACAGCCGGATGTTGTCGGGGCCCATAGCCTTTGCTGTATCCAGTGCGCTCAGCCGTTTCTTGATATCACGTGGAGTGAATTGAATTGGGTGAAGACTGGCTTCTGTGATGGTGGGGAGCTCAGAGGAGGCCGAGATGGATCATCCACTCGGCACTTCAGCCTTGTCTTTTGCACTCTGATCTGATCCGTTGGTTGTGGGATCGCTTAGCTCTATCTATAGCATGCTGCTTCCACTGTTTAGCATGCATGTAGTCCTGTGTTGCAGCTTCCCCAGGTTGGCATCTCATTTTTCGGTATGCCTGGTGCTGCTCCTGGCATGCTCTTCTTCACTCCTCATTGAACCAGGGTTGGTCCCCTGGCTTGGTGGTAATGGTACAGTGAGGGATATGCCAGGCCATGAGGTTACAGATTGTGGTGGCATACTTCGTCCCCACAAGGACTGTGCGGTGGTCACTGCTACCAATACTGTCATGGACAGATGCAGCTGCGACAGGTAGATTGGTGAGGACGAGGTCAAGTAGGTTTTTCCCCTCGTGTTGGTTCTCTCACCACCTGCCACAGGCCCAGTCTGGCAGCTATGTCTATCAGGTCTCGGCCAGCTCGGTCAGTAGTGGTGCTACCGAGCCACTCTTGGTGATGGACATTAAAGTCCCTCACCCAGAGTACATTCAGTGCCCTTGCTACCCTCAGTGCTTCTACCAACTGAAGGCCACATTATAAGCAAAATCTATTGGAGGTGAAAGCTGTCTTGGACAGTCGTGTAACACGGCTGAGAGTGCATCGGGAGCCCGTTTTACACTCCGCCTAGTTTTCTTTTCCAGATCCATCCTTGCCCTCCTCTTCTTTCCCCTCGATATGCTGTCCCTCAATGACATCAGGCATAGGCATGGAGTCATGATACCCAATTATAACACTCTACCATTTCCCTCAACCCTACAACCACCTATGCCTGATATTCAGTTATGGATGAGCCAAATTTTCCTTCATTGAATATTGGAAAGGCTGAAACCATAAGTTTTAACCCCTGCCAAAATCTCTGCACCCTTGCCATTCTTCCCTCCCGGGCTCCTCACTCAGGCTGAACCAGGCTGTACGCATCCTCAACCCTGATCTAAACTTCAAATTCCATACCCTAGCCATCACCAGGACCGCTTAGTCATCTCTGCAACATTGCCCACCCCTACCCCTACCTTACCCCCACTGTCACCAAAAACCTTATTTACATCTTTGTTACCTCAAAATCTCCAATGGTCTCTTTACCAACCTCCCAACCTCTACCCTCCATAAACTCCAACTCATTCGAAGATCCGCCACTCATGTCTTGTCCCGCACTGAGCCCCATTCACCCATCACCCCCGTCCTTACTGGTTCTCTGTATCTCAGTGTATTGAAATCTCAGCTGCAAACCCCTACACTACCTCTCCCTACCCTACCACCGCGTCCAGCCTTACATCCCCTCCCATGCCCTTCAGTCCTCTAGCTCTGGCCAACCCTGCAGCCCTAATCACCCTCGCCCCACCAACCCCCCTCCCACCCCCCACACTCCACTTTTAGTGCCAAAACCTTCAGCTATCTCAGCCCTACTATTTTCAACTCTCTTCCTAAACCTGTCCACCTCCCTATCTGCCTCCCTGCCTTTGAAGCCTTCTTAAAACCCTTCAGTCATTTCTTCTATCCCTCCCACAAAAGCTCCTTTTCTCCTCTGTAAAATGCCTTGAGGAGTTTCTCTACATTAAAAGCTTTGTATAAATGCCGGTTGTTTTATATAAAGGTGATGAAACCTTGGCTGCTGGTTTACAGCACTTTGCACCATAAACCCTGATCACTATTCCATAGAGTGATGCTGTTTGGCACAGTTGCTTTTTAAAAATAGTTACAGAATTGATGTTATGCTCACTTCTGTTAAACTATCACGACCAACTCTTGGCATGATATAAACTTGCATTTAAGTTTGTACTATGAATAGTGCATCAAGTACTGGCATCAGCATTCCTGCCATTATGAAGCTTGAATTTTTAGGATTATATCTGTGCCGCTCCAGTTTAATTCTCATTGGAGAGTTGCATTTGTGTGTATGATATCTTTTAGTAGTATTCAGCTGAGCTGCTTTGTTAAGCATTCCTCAAGGTTATCCTGTCTGACTTCAGACCAGAGAGTCTGATTTTGAGCCGAATTTGTGGAAATTTCTTTAATCTATGCATCCATCTCTGATTTTTGAAACAATTATTAAAGTTTCTAAGGTTTTTAATGAATTTTCATCAGAAAAAAACACAAACACCATAACTGAAGCCATGATGTTAACCCATCTCATTCCTACACTACCACTTGTCTAGTTTTGAATTGGCAAAAGATGACTTCTTAGGAACAAATCGAATGAACACAGGGAAGCATTTACAGACAAAAGATCAGTAAAAGAAACCAGCAAAATCTGAGACGATTTTTCTAACCATTATAATCGTAGATATTTTTCATGAATGAACAGGCAGTCATATAAAACTAACTGTGAGAGTTCCAGCAGTGGTTTATGATCGATACTTTCTGTGTCCAAAGCTGGAATCAAAATATCCCAATGGGACACAAATCAATACAAAGCATTCTAGAATCCATGGACATAAGTGTCCCTAAATCAGATGAAAAACCTTAGAGGCATAAAGAACAATGTCGTGCAAGAGTCTATTAAATGTTTCACTTGGTTCGAAGGTCCAACTCCCTCCTGCCATATGTTTAATTCAATGCACAGACAGTAATACTTGATTCTATTTATGCGTAAATTTTTTTATCAGTTTTTAGAGGTCTGCTACTTTGCCAGCGTAAAAGGTCTCTCTGCGTTGCTTTGGTCACAACAAACTTGTGCTGGTTTGAGAAATTTTCAGGGCAAATTTAACTCTCCCTGATTGGCGGGGAAGGAGTTAAAATGGAGCAGCTCCATTAATCGCTCCATTCTCGCCGATCTGCAATTTTAATGCCGTTGGTTTTGGCGGTAGATGAGTTTCCTTCATGGCCATGCTGCCAGGTAAAGCTGTCGGGAAACCAGGGAAACCACTTGAGGCAAGTTCAAACAAAACTTTCCTTAGTGGGACCTGGAGGAACAGGAGTACTCCTCCAGACCTCGCAAAGAAAGTCTGGGCCCGGTCTACTACCCCGGTCATCCCCACCATCCAACCACCCCCCCCCCACCCCAGCCATGAGCCCCCTACCTTGCTGCTGGCAGCCTTCTCCTGATCCTAGCCTGTGGCCTCCGGGCTGCCCATTCTTTTTCATCCCTCACCGGCCAAGCAGTTGACCTGCGGCAATTCGAATCGAACGAGCTTCTGACGCAAACTCCTGCGCGGGATTGCCGCCTGCTCCTGCCGACCTCCCCCCAGGAGTTAAACTTGGCCCTGTTGGGTGGAGGGACATTGGCGATAGGGTGAGGTGCTTTTGAATTTTCTAGTCTACTGGTTCCAGGAATATATTAATTTGGTTGCTAGGAAACAGGATTTGGCAGGGAGCAACAGTAGTATCCATTACAGTCAGAGGATAAACAACGATAAGGGCATCACCTGTATTGAGCGAACACAGACAGTTTGCAACATTTGCTGAAAATAGTTATGGTTATTATGCTGTTTAATGAAAGTGCAGACAGGCATAAATTGATTTCTCACCGATAGAATGTAAAAATACTATGAACTACAAAATGCCAAGGGCACTTGATGGATTATGGAAAATAAAGCATGATGCAATATACATACCTCATGTACACAAGTTAGTGAGCTCAATGTCACTCACTTATTTTCCAATAAAGCATTTTCTAAATAACTGAGCAAACCTATGCAAGCAAAAAATGTGCTATGGTCCCTGGAGAGGATACAGCAGCAATCTCTTGTTTATCTAAAATCTGGACTACAGGAGGATCTGGATTGCAGAACCGAGCAAGCAGTAATCTGACCTACATTAAATTACTATAGGACAAGCCAACATCCGTTTTTTGGAAGATGTAAAAAGAGACTTTCTCCATCATGTACATAGTCATAGGGGGGAAAATTCAGTTGGTTGCTCCTCCCGTTAGCGCCTTAAGAGGGCGCTAATGGGGCGCGAAGCAACTAGCGCCCGGGCGCAGCGATGTTTGCGCCGCTCACGAAATTAACTAGACATTTTGCAGCGGCGCTAAAAAGTACCGCCACGATCTCCTGCGCCAGGCAGATCGTGACATCAGTCGAGTGCGCAAGGCCCCGGTAGCGCCCCAAAGCAGACGCCCCCTGCCTTACCGCCTGCCGCTAGCAACGACAGGTTGAGGGGAGCGTTTTGCAGTCAGGAAGGACTGGGGGAGCACTATTTAAAGGCGAACGCTTCCTGCCTTTTTTTGTTGGTGACATTTTTGCACCACGCATTCTGAGAGAGAGAGAGACTTCTGGAGAGATTCAATGCTGTGTGAAGGAGTTTTGGGTACTGAGCAGCACTTTGCAGGTTCAGTCTGATTTGCCCTTCCTTGCATCTATTTAGAAGAGACTGTGGGGGCTGCACTCTGAGCTCTTTCCCTGGTTCTCTCCATTGTTCTATCCAGCAGATTTGATGTACAGGTCTCTCCAGGCCGAGATTCAAGGCTGCAATGAGAAGGATGTGGATAGAGAGCAAGATCAACCTTCCCCTTTAAGAACTGGTCAGCACCATTGTGTCTGTGTTCCATTGCTGACTGACATCACATGAGCTTCGCCAGCGCTCTGAGTTAGCGCCTCGCTCCTCGGCCTTTGCGCCTTAAGACAGGTGTGAAGCGCCTGATTTAGCACTCCAAACACCTCCAGAGGCGATAAAAGCCAAGCTTGCAGTCGGAGGCGATAATTAGCGGCAGGCGCTAATTTTTGCGCCCGGTTAATAATTGCGCCCCAAATGGGGCGATACTGAATTTTTCCCCCATAGAGTCATAGGGGGAAAAATTCAGTTGGTTGCACCTCCCGTTAGCGCCTTAAGAGGGCGCTAATGGGGCGCAAAGCAACTAGCACCTGGGCGCGGCGATGTTTGCGCCTGCTCGCGAAATTAACTAGACATTTTGCGGCGGCGCTAAACACTACCGCCATGATCTCCTGCGCCGGCAGATCGTGACGTCAGTCGAGTGCGCAACGCCCCGGTAGCGCCCCAGAGCGGATATTGAGTGGCGCCCCCTGCCTTACCGCCTGCCGCTAGCAACGACAGGTTGAGGGGAGCGTTTGCAGTAAGGAAGGGACTGGGGGAGCGCTATTTAAAGGCGACCGCTTCCTGCCTATTATTGTTGGTGACATTTTTGAACCACGCATTCTGAGAGAGAGAGAGAGAGAGAGAGAGAGAGAGACTTCTGGAGAGCTTCAACGCTGTGTGAAGGAATTTTGGGTACTGAGGTGCACTTTGCGGGTTCATTTTGATTTGCCCTTCCTTGTATCGATTTAGAAGAGACTGTGGGGGCTGCACTCTGAGCTCTTTCCCTGGTTCTCTCCATTGTGCTATCCAGCAGATTTGATGTACAGGTCTCTCCAGGCCGAGATTCAAGGCTGCAATGAGCAGGATGTGGATGGAAAGCAAGATCAACCCTCCCCTTTAAGAACTGACCGGCGCTATTGTGTGTGTGTTCCATTGATGACTGACATCACATGAGCTTCGCCAGCGCTCTGAGGTAGCGCCTCGCTCCTCGGCCTTTGCACCTTAAGGCAGGTGTGAAGCGCCTGATTTAGCACTCCAATCACCTCCAGGGGCGATAAAAGTCAAGTTTGCAGTCGGAGGCGATAATTAGCGCCAGGCGCTAATCTTTGCGCCCGGCCGATAATTGCGCCCCAAATGGGGCGATACTGAATTTCTCCCCCATATAGAGTCATAACGGCACAGAAGGAAGCTATTCGGCCCATTGAGCCCGTGCCAGCTCTCTGTCGAGCAATCCAGTCAGTCCCATTCCCCCGCTCTATCCCCGTAACCCTGCAAGTTTATTTCCCTCAAGTGCCTATCCAGTCTCCCCTTGAAAACACTGAGTGTCTCCGCTTCCACCACTTCCA
The DNA here is from genome assembly GCA_030390025.1 of Squalus acanthias. Lineage (NCBI taxonomy): Eukaryota > Metazoa > Chordata > Chondrichthyes > Squaliformes > Squalidae > Squalus > Squalus acanthias. Next base: position 108,252 of record JASTWF010000543.1, on the reverse strand, counting down.
TCGGCAGCGAATTCCAGGTCATCACCACTCGCTGCGTAAAAAAGTTTTTCCTCACATCCCCCGTATCTCTTGCCCAAAACCTTAAATCTGTGTCCCCTAGTCCTTGTACCATCAACTAGTGGGAACAGCCTTTCCCCATCTAGCCTAGCCAAACCTGTCATAATCTTGTACACCTCTATCAAATCACCCCTCAACCTCCTTTGCTCTAATGAAAACAAATCCAGCTTCTGCAACCTGTCCTTGTAGCTAAGATCCCCCAACCCCCGAACCATTCTGGTAAATCTCCTCTGCACCCTCGCAAGGGCCTTCACATCCTTCCTAAAGTTGTGGCCTAACCAGTGCTTTATAAAGGTTCAGCATAACTTCTCTACTTTTGTACTCAATACCTCGATTTATGAAGCCCAAGATCCAAGTTAACCACTCTCCTGCCACCCTTAGGGACCTATGCACATTAACTCCCAGGTCCCTCTGTCCCTGCACACTCTTTAAAACTGTGCCATTAAGTGTATATTGCCTCTCCCTGTTCCTTCTGCCAAAATGCATCACCTCACACTTCTCTGTATTAAATTCCATCTGTCACTTGTCTGCCCATTCTGCTAGCCTTTCTATGTCCTGTTGCAGTCGATTGGTATCATCATCACTGTTTGCCACACCCCCAAGTTTGGTGTCATCGGCTCATCTGAGGAAATAACACTGAATTTCAAAGCCATGTGTTGAATTAATTTATTTTTTTCAAATTCTGATTAGAATTAATCTGAATTAATTGGATCATACCAAATGAACCTTTGGTTAATTTGCAAGTTCCTAAATATTACCCAATTCCCATTATTTGGGGGATAAGGTTATCTTGTCATTTTTCTGTCCCACTGTATGTTTTGCCAAAAGCAATGGAGAAAGGTAAGCAAGCAACTGTTGACTATAGTTGATCCACACAGTACTATTTTTAATTTTCTTATCTTGTCTGATCTAGTCAGGGCATCCAATTCATGACACTTCATTGGGAAGGAATGATAAGCATCTAACATCTGGCAGCCTGCCATGCATTTGTTTCCCCCAGTGGTGGAGTGAAAGACATCTGATGCCTGCTGGTCTCTCAGTGCGGTTTGCATCTGTTGCCCGTGATGGAGGTGATGTTGTTGCATTGATTTAGTCTGGGTGGGATCAACCTCTGACTTCAATCCCTGGCAATGCACATCAACAACAGCAACAACAACTTGCATTCATATAGCGTCTTTAATGTAGTAAAAATGTCCCAAGGCGCTTCACAGGTGCGTTATCAAACAAAATTTGACACCGAGCAACATATGGAGGTATTGGGACAGGTGACCAAAAGCTTAGTCAAAGAGGTAGATTTTAAGGAGTGTCTTAAAGGTGAGAGAGGCAGAGAGGGAATTCCAGAGCTTAGCCGAGGCAGCTGAAGGCACGGCTGCCAATGGTGGAGCGATGAAAATTAGGGATGTGCCAGAGGCAAGAATTGCAATCATTTCCCTGGCAGTAGAGGCAAAGCAAGGTGGTCCTAGGTAGACTCACATGTTAACCAATCAGACTGGACCTTCAGATTCAGATTTACAAATACCCAGAATTTAGGCCTCTGAAAACAAATGTAAAGGCTGAATTTTAAGGAAAATCCAATTCTCACCAGTCACCATTATTAATTGATGGCTTTTCTTGTATCTCTGCAAAAGAAAGGGAGGGAAGGGAGAAGGGGAGTGGCAGTGTCATTAATGTTGTAACTTTTTCTAGGTTTTAACAACTCTCATAGGTTGATTAAAAAGCAGAACCTCAAAGATAATAATCTCTGGATTGTTACCTGAGCCATGCGCCAATTGGCATTAGAAGGTTAAAAGCGTGGCTGAAAGAGTGGTGTGGGTGGCAGGGGTTTCGCTTCATGGGCTACTGGTACCAGTACTGGGGAAAGAGGGAGCTGTTCCATTGGGACGGGCTCCACTTAAACCAGGCTGGAACTAGTGTCCTGGTGAATTGAATAACTAGGGCAATAGACAGGGCTTTAAACTAATAAAGGGGGGTGGGAGGATTCAGGAAAGAGTAAATTTAAAAGCAGCGAGAGAAATGTCAAGGCTCCAGAGCAGAGTTTTGGGTAAAAATAAGCAGAGTGGGTCAGGAAGGGACAGAGAGAGTAACAAAGGTAATAGGGCATTAGTGACTAAGGTGACATCAGGGAAAAATAGAAAAAAGTCAAAGCTAAAGGCACTATATCTGAATGCGCGTAGCATTCGCAACAAAATAGATGAATTAATAGCGCAGATAGAAATTAATAGGTTTGATCTAATAGTCATTACGGAGACGTGGTTGCAAAGCGACCAAGGTTGGGAACTAAATATTCCAGGATACTTAACTTTTAGAAGAGATAGGCAAAATGGAAAAGGAGGAGGGGTAGCCCTGACAATAAAGGATGGGATAAAGACAATAGAGAGAAAGGATCTTAGCTCGGAAAATCAAGAAGTAGAATCAGTTTGGGTGGAGCTAAGAAACAGCGAGGGGCAGAAAACATTGGTGGGAGTTGTTTATTGGCCCCCAAACAGTAGTTGTAATGTAGGGCAGAGTATAAATCAGGAAATTAGAGGCGCATGTAACAAGGGTAATACGATAATCATGGGGAACTTTAATCTACATATTGACTGGGCAAACCAAATTTGCAGTAATAGTGTGGAGGACGAGTTCATGGAATGTATACAAGATAGTTTTCTAGATCAGTATGTAGAGGAACCAACTAGGAAACAGGCTATATTAGATCTAGTATTGTGCAATGAGAAAGGGTTCATTAATAACCTTGTAGTAAAGGGGGCTTTAGGGAAGAGTGACCATAATATGATGGAATTTTATATTGAGTTTGAAAGTGATTTAGTTAAGTCCGAAACGAGGGTGTTAAATCTAAACAAAGCAAACTACCTAGGTATGAGGGGCGAGCTGGCTAAGGTAGATTGGGAAACTACATTAAAAGGTATGACGGTAGACAAGCAATGGTTAGCATTTAAAGAATGAATACATAATTTACAACAAATATACATTCCTTTAAGGCACAAAAATCCCACAGGAAAAGTCGTCCAACCGTGGCTAACAAGAGAAGTTAAAGATCGTATTAGATCAAAGGAAAAGGCTTATAATGTTGCCAAAAGAGTAATAAGCCTGAGGATTGGAAGGATTTTAGAATTGAGCAAAGGAGGACCAAGAAATTGATAAGGAAAGAGAAAAAAGAATATGAGAGTAAATTAGCAAGAGACATCAAAACAGATTGTAAACATTTCTATAAGTATGTAAATAGGAAGAGATTAGTGAAAGTAAACGTGGGCCCATTAGAGGCAGAGACAGGAGAAATTATAATGGGCAATAAGGAAATGGCAGAGACATTAAAAAAATACTTTGGGCTGGATTTTACCAGCCCTGCGGAGGCGGGTTTGAGGCGGGACTGCTGGGGATGTCAAAAAGAATGGGAGCGGATCCTGAACCCGCTCCCAACCTGCCTCCAACCAATCTTCCCGGGAGTCAGGTCCCCAATTTGCACAGGGAGCCGACTCCTAGCGACGGGAAGAGGATTACAGCCACTTAACTGCCTGTTAACAGGCAGTTAAGAAGCTTTTTCCAATTTTTAGACTTCTGCTGCGGGTTCCCGACGTCGGGGAATCCCGCCAGGGTAAGTGAGGCGTGCTGTGGGTCTGTTGTTATGTTGGTGTATAGATGACAGCAGCAGAAGTGGTGTGAAGGATGCAATGGGACACTGGTGAGTATCAGAGGTAAGGAAATGTTGGGAAAGTCATTTTAAATGTGTTTAGATGTTTCTGTAGGTGACAAGCTTTGAACTGTTTGTGTGGCCTCACCTCAATGGGAGAAGTGACAGATCGCTTCTGTACCCTCACCTGCAGCTGCCATCTGTTTCATCCTAAAGAGAGAGTCACTGGAGAGCCTGGGTGCGAGGGCTCACCTTTGTAGTGTGATTGTCAGTGTTTGACAGCACCTCAATGCTGTCAAACACTGTCAAATCATCTGTCAAAAATGTATGGTTCATGTGCCTTTAAGAAAACCGGCAGATGAAGCATCATCAACTGATGTCATCTGACACCGGCTTTCCCTTAATTGGCTGGCAAGCCTGCAGGGCGGGCTTAACAAGGCCAATCAGGGGAAAATAGCGTCTGTGCGTTGGATGTCACTGAGGGCGGGACTAGAACCCGGAAGGCAGCATTCCCGCCCCCAACGTGTCTCGGTGAGCAAAATCCAGCCCTTTGTATCTGTCTTCATGGTAGAAGACACAAAAAGCATTCCGGAAATAATGGCGAACTAAGGGTCTAGAGAGAATGAGGAACTTAAAGAAATCAGTATATGTAAAGACATAGTACTGGAGAAATTAATGGGACTAAGTGGCGACAAATCCCCTGGACCTGATGCCCTGCATCCTAGGGTTTTAAAAGAGGTAGCTGCAGAGATAATGGGTGCACTGGTATTAATCTTCCAGAATTCCCTAGATTCTAGAACAGTCCCCAAGGATTGGAAGGTAGCAAACATAACTCTGCTATTTAAGAAAGGAGGAAGAGAAAAAATGGGGAATTATAGGCCAGTTAGCCTGACATCAGTAGTAGGCAAAATGCTAGAATCTATTATTAGGGACGTGGTAACAGGGCACTTAGAAAATCATGAGTCAACATGGTTTTATGAAAGAGAAATCATGTTTGACAAATCTGTTAGAGTTTTTTGAAGATGTAACTAGTAGGATGGATAAGGAGGAACCAGTGGATGTAGTGTATTTGAATTTTCAAAAAGCATTCGATAAGGTGCCACACAAGAGGTTATTACACAAAATTAAAACTCATGGGATTGGGGGTAATATATAATAAGCATTGATTGAGGATTGGTTAATGGACAGAAAACAGAGAGTAGGAATAAACGGGACTTTTACAGGTTGGCAGGCTGTAACTAGCGGGGCACCACAAGGATCAGTGCTTGGGCCTCGGCTATTTACAATCTATATTAATGACTTAGATGAAGGAACTGAGTGTAACGTATCCAAGTTTGCTGATGATACAAAGTTAGGTGGGAAAGTAAGCTGTGAGGAGGATGCAAAAAAGCTGCAGAGAGATATAGACAGATTGACCGAGTGGGCAAATGGAATACAATGTGGGGAAGTGTGAAGTTATCCACTTTGGTAGGAATAACAAAAAAGCGGAATATTTTTTGAATGGTGAGAGACTGGGAAATGTTTGCATTCAGAGCGACCTGGGTGTCCTTGTACATGAATCACAGAAAGTTAACATGCAGGTACAGCAAGCTAGTAGGAAAGCAAATGGTATGTTAGCATTTGTTACAAAGGGATTAGAGTATAAGAGTAAAGAAGTCTTACTACAATTATACAGGGCATTGGTAAGGCCACACCTGGAGTACTGTGTACAGTTCTGGTCTCTTTACCTAAGGAAAGACATACTCTTAGAGGGAGTGCAACGAAGGTTCACTAGACTGGTTCCTGGGATGGGGGGATTGTCCTATGAGGAGAGGTTGGGTAGACTAGGCCTATATTCCCTAGAGTTTAGAAGAATGAGAGATGATCTAATTGAAACATATAAAATTCTTAAGGGGCTTGACAGGGTTAATGCTGAGAAAATGTTTCCCCTGGCTGGGGAATTTAGAACACGGGGTCCCAGTCTCAGAATAAGGGGTAGGCCATTTAGGACTGAGATGAGGAGAAAGGTCGTCACTCAAAGGGTTGTGACTCTTTGGAATTCTCTACCCCAGAGAGCTGTGGATGCTCAGTCATTGAGTATATTCAAGACAGATAAATTTTGGGAACTAAGGAAATTAAGGGATATGGGGATAGTGCGGGAAGGTGGAGTTGAGGTAGATCAGCCATGATCTTGTTGAATGGCGGAGCAGGCTCGAAGGGCCAAATGGCCCACTCCAGCTCCTATTTCTTATGTTCTTATGACTCTAATCTTTGGAGACTTAAAAGGTACACTTAATGTGCTAATAGAAATAACATAGCAAATAAATTATGTTAATACCTTAATTTGTGTGCCTAAATTAGGTATTTTTATAATTGGTATCTCTGAAACTCAGTTTTACCTATATTAAATTCAGATAGTTTGGAAAGTTTTAAATAAACCATTGTATTAATGAAGTGAACTAATTATACATGATTTGCAAACATGCATATCTCATTACAATATAAACTTGGCTCTGAAACTCAGATACCACAAGTACCTGTTACACAACTGATAGTGCTAGGTTACTTTTGGTCACCTGTCCAAATATCTCCTTAAGTGGCTTGGTGTCAAATTTTGTTTGATAACGCTCCTGTGAAGCGCCTTAGGACATTTTACTACATTAAAGGCACTATATAAATACAAGTTGTTGTGGTTGGTGTTGTAGGTTACTTCAATCTGAATACATCATGTTTCCACTGGAAAATTATTGGTGGAAACAAATGTGCCTTTTTAAATAGAAACATATTCCATCAACAAAACAGAGAACTAGAAAGCAAGTCCCTTAACTGATTTCTCTGTAATACATGAAGGAATTGCTTTGGTTGGAAGCCATTGTCTTCGGTCCCTGCCACAAACTCTGTTCCCTAGCCACTGACTTCATCCCTCTCCCTGGCAACTGTCTGAAGGTGAACCAGACTATTTGCAACCTTTGTGTCATGTTTCACCACGAGATGAGCTTCCGACCACATATCTGCGGCATAACTAAGACCGCCTTTTTCCAACTCTGTAACACCGCCTGACTCTGCCCTTGCCTCAGCTCATCCGCTGCTGAAACTCTCATCCATGCCTTTGTTACCTCTAGATTTGACTATTCCAACGCATTCCTGGACGGCCTCGCACTTTCTACCCTCCATAAACTTGAGGTCATCCAAAACTCTACTGAAGGTGTCCTAACTTGCACCAAGTCCCATTCACCCATCCCCCCTGTGCTTGCTGACCTACATTGGTCCCGGTTAAGTAATGCCTCGATTTTAAAATTCTCATCCTTGTTTCCAAATCCCTCCATGGCCTCACCCCTCCCTATCTCTGTAATCTCCTCCAGTCCTACAACCCTCCAAGATATCTGCAATCCTACAAAGTTTGGCCTCTTGAGCATCCTCGATTTTAATCACTCCACCATTGGCGGTCGTGCCTTCAGCTGCCAAGGCCGTACAATCTGGAATTCCTTCCCTAAACCTCTCCGCCTCGCTGCCTCTCTTTCCTCCTTTAAGACGCTCCTTAAAACCTACCTCTTTGATCAAGCGTTTGGTCATATGCCCTCATATCTCCTTATGTGGCTCGGGTGTCAAATATTTTGTTTGATAATGCTCCTGTGAAGAGACTTGGGTCATATTACTACATTAAAGGTGCTATATAAATACAAGTTGTTGTTGTTGTGCCTGCAGAAAATGGCAGTGTTGTTTCTTCAAACCTGACATTTAGCTGTAGATTAGCAATGATGGGTATGAGTTGAACTGCATTTTGTTAGAAGCCATCAATAAAATGCAGACTTTACATTCCAAAGGGCTTTTTTGACTGCTGTGACAGCAGCTGTCTTTCATTGGATGTGAACCTAAATTTATAGTTGTTCCCTTAGGAAAGAATTAACGTGTAGGAAAAGCATTGCCTCATATGGGAACAATAGAACCTCTTGTATTCAAGTACTTATATGGCCAATGGATGGTAATCCTGGGTGGTTATCAAACCTCTGAGTTGTTAGCATTTTGTTGGCGATCTCTCAAAAGGTGTTACTGCCTTATGCTTCCACAGCAACTGACCTCATACAGTATTCTAATGCCCGAGTTAATAATGTTATCATGTCACGCATCGGGCCACTTAATAACTACCCATTGTATCACCTTGAACAGAAGCAAATTTATATCCATTTGAAATAATAATTCATTACATTTTAAATTGTTATAAAAGGAGGACTGTTGCCATAAGATGCAGAGTGTTTCTATTTCTGTACTTTTACAATTTAGTTTAAGATTTGTTAGAGTTACACAGACATCCTGTTTCTTGTTTAGGAAGTTAACTGGATTTGGAAACAGCTTGCTGCAGACCACTGATAAGTACCCAGACATTCAGAGGTGGAAATCTTTGAAGTATGGATGCAGTCTAATCAGATTTTTATAAGGGTTTATATATATATATGTAAATTAAAGTTGATTGCATTGCAGCAGAAGAGATTTTTCCTTTTTATATTTTTAAGTCCTCTGCAAGTCAGACAAGCGATTCCCCAACTCAGAGAATGGAGCGGCTGTTATGGCACAAGAAGGATTCTGTCAGATTAGGGAGTAAAATGGTTCTGGGTGGAGAGACAGACTAAGTGGGAATAGGTCAGCAGCTCAGTGAGGCAGTGGAGAGGGATTATGTGGCATGGAGATTTAAGGCCTTAATACATGTGAAGAGCTACTCAAACATCCTAGAAAGCTACTTTGTGGAGTTCAAATAATTTTCAGCAACACATAAGCAAAGCTCGTTATTTTGATCTTCACATAAGAAGCAGTGCTGGATTTCCATCCTGCGACGTGGAGAATCATACGTAAAGAATGGCAACAAGAGAATCTCACATGCTTTTTTAGAGCACACAGACTGCAAAACGGCAGCGCCTCTATAATGGCAGCTTGACAGCACTGTCATTCTGAGCATCTGTGTTCAAAATTAATAAATGCATGTGACATTAGTACTGTTGTTTTTATTGTGAGTGAAGAGGTTGGATGAATGGCCTCTTAACTGCTGTCACCGTGTATGGCCATACCTTCTCTGTGCACTTGCTGTGAAAGTACTTGAAGGGGAAAGGGCTTTAAATTTAAAATGTGATCCGTAAATTTTCAATCAGGTTCTTTATACACGGCTGTAATACATGTTCATAAAATCATCATTAGTCCCAAAAAACATTAAAATAAAAGATAGGTGAAATTGTGTGAGCATGAGATTGTACGTGACTTAATTTATGTCATAGGAAGCCATTACTGGACACATCAAATGCTTTGACTAGAACTCCCACTAGTACTTCCTGCATTTGGTTGCAAGCAGTGCCATGATAAGTGTGATGATGTGGAGATGCCGGCGTTGGACTGGGGTGGACAAAAATGAGAAGTCGCACAACACCAGGTTATAGTCCAACAGATTTATTTAATTTTACAAGCTTTCGGAGCTGTCGCTCCTTCCTCAGGTAAGTTAGCAGTGAGAGAATCTCCCAGAATTCACAATTTAAACACAGACAAAATCTATTCAAATATTTCCCTACATCAAAGACACACTAAGAGCACAGCCAAGACAATGAGATGTGTCCCAGGGGGTCCAACATGTCAAACCACCTGCTGGCTGCATATCCTGTCAATTTGTGTTGGTTCTTGTGTTAGTCTTTTAAAAAAAAAAACACCTGGGAAGACCGGCCATGATGTCAAGTCACGTTCTGTATCGTGACATGAACCCGATATCGCGATTGAGGCCATCCTCATGAGTGCGGAACTTGGCTATCAGTTTCTGCTCTATGATTTTGCGCTGTCGTGTATCCCGAAGGCCGCCCTGGAGAACGCTTACCCGCAGATCCGAGGCTGAATGCCCCTGGCTGCTGAAGTGTTCCCCGACTGGGAGGGAACCCTCCTGCCTGGCGATTGTTGCGCGGTGTCCGTTCATACGTTGTCTCAGTGTCTGCATGGTCTCGCCGATGTACCATGCTCTGGAGCATCCTTTACTGCAACGTATCAGGTAGACAACGTTGGCCGAGTCACATGAGTATGTACCGTGTACCTGGTGGGTAGTGTCCTCACGTGTGATGATGGTATCTGTGTCCATGATTTGGCATGTCTTGCAGAGGTTGCCGTGGCAGGGTTGTGTGGTGTCTTGGTTGCTGTTCTCCTGAAAGATGGGTAATCTGCTGCGAACGATGGTACTTTTGATAAGTGTGTACCTTATAGATAGTACTCAAGAACAGACCATGACCAAGTGGAGAGATTTATATTTACTGCGCTGCCTTCCCAACCAGATGTCTGTAGATAATAGTTACAGTTTTGAAGCTCATACTCAGTGAATCCCGAACTTTTGACATATCCCTATTCATCACACACATATTGTAAAGTCAAGAGTAAGGAACAGGAATTTTTGCTTCAAACACATATTGATTGCTTCATGATATTTATTGAGCCATTTGTCATATACTTGAAATCCACAGTTTCATCTGACAAATATATCAATAGTGCCATTTAAAGTCCTTAAAATAAGACTGGTTAATATTTTGGAAGCTTCATTTAATTTTGTCCTGTGAAGTCTTGAAGACTCAATTAATCCACTGGCCACAAGTTGAAGGCTCAGGGCTATCTGACATTGTCTATTTACCGTGGCCAGGCTATGTTTCATTAGTTCTTGACTAGACTTCTAGACAGGTGAACATTTACCTTTGAGGTGGGAAAAGGGAAGAACTTCCATTGTCTATCCAGTCATCCAATAAACATCACTCCTGCTAGCTAATAATAGAATGTAAATGTCATAAAGGGTACAGCTTGCATCAAATGGCTGAGGATTTCTGCTGTGTGCCTGCTAGCCTGTGATTTTCCTGTCCATTGACATGAAGAGTGAACTTGCATTTATATAGCACCGCTCAAGTCCTTGGGACATCCCAAAGCATCTTACAGATTATGAATTACTTTTGAAGTATAAACGCTGTTGTTTTGTGGGTAAACACAGCAACCGATTTTCTCACAGTAAGGTTCCACAATCAGCAAATTAGATAACTGGCCAGATAATCTGTTTTGGTGGTATTGGCTGAGGGCTAAGCATTGGCCAGGACACCAGGAGAACTCCCCTTCTCTTCAAACATTGAACCTTTTGCATCAAAATAACCACTTGAGTAAGGAGGATAAAATTGACCATCTGGGTAAGGTGGATAAAAACTACCATCTGGGTAAGGAGGATCTTGATTTAATGCCTCATCCAAAAGATGGTACCTGAAAAAATATAGCACTCCCTCTGATTGTGTGATAAAGTGCCTGAAATGAGGCTTCAATTCACAACATTCTGACTCAGCCAAGTATGTGACCACCACTAAGCCAAGCTGACAGTTAATGAGATGTTTAATGCATGAGGGGAAAGTCATGGGCTGGTGAATGCATAAGTGGAAAACCCCAGTCAATATGTTCTCTTGAGCTGTAAATGATGATGTGGGGGAGGAGAAGGGAATAGAAAATTAGGATCTGCCTAATTAGTTTTGTTCTTCTAAAGACGAACAACTTCAATATTTCAACTTTCATTAGGTTTAACATTTCAGGACTAAAGGGGAATTGGTGGCGCAGTTTGTGAGATAGTAGCCTTTCATCGATAGCATAGTTCCAATCCAGCCCGGACTGGTTGGATGAAGTCCTCTCACTTTGTTGGTTATAAAGGTGTCATTTGGAATTAGACTTGCCAATCTCAAGTGATTTCTTTGTACTTGGCTTGCATCCAATGTACAAAACTACCATAAATAGTAGTATAATTGGCAATTTTGCCATACAAGCTAGAAAGATGAAGGGGCTGGAAAGCAGAAATATTTACACTAGTGAAAGAGAGATCTTCTATGCTGGAGTTTAGGGACTTTCCTGTGAGTGAGTGGAGGGAGCATTACCCTCCAGGTAATTTGAGCTATAACTGATCCTGGAATACATGATGCTAACACAGGATGAAAAGTGCAAGAAAATGTTCCATTCTCTGTACCAATGTCTCTTTCCTCAATAAGCACAAATATTTACAAAGGAAAGGGGTTTTTATAAAGCAAGTTTTATGGTTAAATTTTATTCCCACATCTGACATTGACAGTCCTTGCAAACTACCGCCCCATCTCCAATCTTCCTTTCCTCTCCAAAGTCCTTGAACGTGTTGTCGCCTCCCAAATCCGTGCCCATCTTTCCCGCAATTCCATTTTGAATCCCTCCAATCAGGTTTCCGCCCTTGCCACAGTACTAAAACGGCTCTCATCAAAGTCACAAATGACATCCTTTGTGACTGTGACAAAGGTAAACTATCCCTCCTCGTTCTTCTTGACTTGTCTCCACGTGTACCCTGACGACGCCCAGCTCTACCTCACTACCACTTCTCTCAACCTCGCCACGCTCTCTAAAGTGGCAGACTACTTGTCCGACATCCAGTTCTGGATGAGTAGAAATTTTCTCCAATTATATATTGGGAAGACCAAAGCCATTGTTTTCGGTCCCCGCCACAAACTCCGTTCCCTAGCCACTGACTTCATCCCTCTCCCTAACATCTGTCTGAGGCTGAACCACACTGTTCACAACCTTGGTGTCATACTTGACCCTGAAATGAGCTTCCGACCACATATCCACGGCATAACTAAGAACGCCTATTTCCACCTCCGTAACATCGTCCGTCTCCGCCCTTGCCTCCGCTCATCCACTGCTGAAACCCTCATCCATGCCTTTGTTACCTCTAGACTTGACTATTCCAATGCACTCCTGGCTGGCCTCCCACATTCCACCCAACGTAAACTTGAGGACATCCAAAACTCGGCTGCCTGTGTCCTAACTCACACCAAGTCCTGTCCACCCATCACCCCTGTGCTCGCTGACCTCCATTGGCTCCCGGTTAAGCAACGCCTCGATTTCTTCTCATCCTTGTTTTCAAATCCCTCCATGGCCTTGCCCCTCCCTATCTCTGTAATCTCCTTCAACCCCACACCCACCCCCCCCACCCCCCCAAGATAGCTGCGCTCTTCTAATTCTGCCCTCTTGAGCATCCCTGATTATAATTGCTCAACCATTGGTGGCCGTACCTTCTGTTGCCTAGGCCCTAAGCTCTGGAATTCCCTGCCTAAACCTCTCCACCTCGCTTTCCTCTTTTAAGTCGCTCCTTAAAACCTACCTCTTTGATCAAGTTTTTGGTCACCTGCCCTAATTTCTCTTTATGTGGCTCGGTGTCAAATTTTTTTGTCTTTTAATACTCCTGTGAAGCGCCTTGGGACATTTTACTACGTTAAAGGCACTATATAAATACAAGTTGTTGTTGTTGACAGTGAGCTATAGCACTATGCTACTACAATTCAGCTCTATGTGATGGTTGGCTACCTAATTTTCAAAATGACACAGGGCCACCCATTTTCAATTTAACAAACTGATGAATACAAAATTTATCTTCTCCCCAAGAAAAAAAATATAATAATAATGCACGGCTGAAAATCTCATGCAATATCAAAAGCAGTGCAGTTACTTCAGAACACCTCAGACTTCAGGTAAAGGGAAAATTTCCTCTGGTCAGGATGTGAAGCAACATTAGAACCATAACAGAATGATTTCCTGTGTTTACCATTTATAAATTGTTCATGCCTACTTCATTAAATGGAGGAAATCTCATTAACTATTGGAAAGGTTGCCACTGCATTTACTATTGTTATACACAGTGACCGGAGGAAATCTTCCTTGCTGATCAGTGAAACAGAATATATGACACAGCATAACATTTTAGATTGTCTAATTGTTTCCCCTTCCCTACTTTCCTGAAATTTTGACTCCTTGCTGGGAAGGAACCTCCAATACCTTACCCAGAGGGTAATTTTTATCCTCTTTACCCAAATGGTCATTTTTATCCTCTTTACCCAAGTGGTCATTTTCACGGTACAAGAGTAGATGGTTGAAATCTGACGTAAAGTCAATGAGTTGGATTTTGAACCTGCCCTATTGTCCCACCGCTGACCCCCGCAATTTTTACCAGGTCAGTCTCAATATAATATATGGTGAGCACTTGGCAGGATTTCCACCGCAGGGGAGGGAGGAAAATCACTGCTGCAGCTCTTGGCCACCTACAGCAGTGGAGCAATACTGACCTTCTCCAGGGCAACTGAAGAGGACAGTCCTTCTTTGAAGAAAATATTTGAAATTTTCGTGCTGCAGGGGCATAATTTATTGCCCTGAAATTAATAACATTTCCTGGGGTTAGGCTTTACATTTTAAATTCTCTCTCACTAGCCATAGCAGCCCTCAATGGCAGTAATATACTAGGATCCCTTGCATTCAACACTGGTATGGCAGTAATAAAGGGAAATAGATCATAGGAACATAGGAACAGGAGTAAGCCATTTAATCCCTCGAGCCTGTTCCGCCATTCAATTAGATCATGGCTGATCTGTGACCTGACTCCATATACCTGCCTTTGCCCCATATCCCTTATTACCTTTGGTTAACAGGAATCTTATCAATCTCAGATTTAAAATTAACAATTGAACCAGCATTAACTGCCATTCACAGATCAGAGTTCCAAACTTCTACCACCCTTAACATAGAGAAGTGTTTCCTAACTTCACTCCTGAAAGGCCTGGCTCAAATTTTTAGGCTATGTCCTCTCGTCCTAGATTCCCCAACCAGTGGAAATAGCTTCTCTCTATCTACCATATCAGTTCCCTCCAATATCTTGAAAACTTCAATCAAATCACCCCTTAATCTTCTAAATTCCAAGGAATACAACCCTAGTTTGTGTAATCTCTCCTCATAATCTAACTCTTGGAGTCCAGGTATAATTCCAGTAAATCTACACTGTATTCCCTCCAAGTCCAATATATCCTTCCTAAGGTGTGGTGCCCAGAACTGAACATAGTGCTTGAGGTGTGGTCTAACCAGGGCTTTGTATAGTTTAACATGACTTCTAACCCCTTGTATTCTAGATATAAAGGCCAGCATTCCATTAGCCGTTTTGATTCTTTTTTGTAAATGTCCATGACATTTTAATGACCCTAAGTGTCTTTGGACCGCCACTGCTTCTAGCTTTTTACCATTTAGAAAGTACCCTGACCTATCCTTTTTAGGTCCAAATTGGATGACCTCACACTTACCTATATTGAAATCCATTTGCCACAGTTTTGCCCATTCACGTAATCTATTAATATCTCTTTATAATTTTATGCTTACATCTACACTGTTTACAATGCCGCCTATCTTTGTGTCATCGGCAAACTTGGATATGTTGCTCTCTATCCCATCATCTAAGTCATTAATAATTACAGTGAATAGTTGAGGCCCCAACACAGTTCCCTGTGGGATGCCACTAGTCACATCCTGCTAATTAGAGTACCTGCCCATTATCCCTACTCTCTGCCTCCTGCCGCTCAGCTAATCTCCTAACCAGGTCAATAATTTTCCTTCAATTCCATGAGCTTCAACTTTAGCTAACAGTCTCTTATGAGGGACTTTATTGAATGCTTTCTGGAAGTCCATATAAATAATATCCATAGGCATTCCCCTGTCCACTACTTTAGTCACCTCTTCAAAAAATGCAATCAGGTTCAGGTTTGTCAGGCATGACCTTTACAAATCCTTGCTGGCTCTCTCTGATCAACTGAAAATTTTCAAGGTGTTCAATCACTCCATCCTTAATTATAGACACTAGTCAGATGTTAGGCTAAGTCTATAATTCCCTGGTTTCCCGCTCTCACCTTTCTTAAATAGCAGAGTGACGTGTGCAATTTTCCAATCCAAAGGAACAGTTCCTGAATCGAGAGAGCTTTGGAAGATCATAGTTAGGGCATCTGCAATATTCTCACTTCCTTCCTTTAAAACCCTGGGATGAAAACTATCTGATCCTGGGGATTTGTCACTCTTTAATGACATTGTTTTCTTCATTACTGTTAATTTGCTTATGTTAATTTTAGTGAGTCCCCATCCCTGATCCAATATTAGTTTCCTTTACTCTAAATACTGACGCAAAGTAATTATTTAACATGTCCGCCATTTCCTTATTTTCATTTATAATTTCATCATTATCAGTTTTTAAGGTGCCCACATTGTTCTTAACCACCCTCTTTTTCCTAATATAATTGTAAAAGTTTTTTGTGTTGACTTTGATATACTTTGCAAGTTTCTTTTCATACTCCTTTTTGTAGCTCTTACTATCTGTTTTGTCACCCTTTGCTGTTCTTTGTGTCTCTCTCATTTGCCAATATTTGTGCTATTTTTCACATTCTTGTATGCTTTTTCTTTTATGTTGCCCCTTACCTCTTTAGTCATCCATTGCTGATTTTTTGGCAAGTAGAGCTCCTGCCCTTTAGGGGTATAAACTGGTTCTGTATCACGTTAAATTCTTTTTTGAACGCCTCCCACTGATCTTCTGTCATTTTACTCATTAACAGATTTTCCCAGTTTATTGTGGACAGTCTCTGTCTCATTGAAGTTGGCCTTACCCAAATCTAGGTAAGCCCGACTTCAACAATGAATGACATCATCCCATCATTCTGCCCACTTGGAATATGCCTACCCATATATGGGTGGATGTATTCAATGACTGCCGTCAATTCCAACAACAACCCCATCTTATATTTATATAGCGTCTTTAACAAAGAAAAACTGTCCCAAGGCGCCTCACAATTCCACTGAAAGAAACCCCAGAAGTGGAGGTGACCAGCAGAGAACCGACATAATGGCTGCCCTGCAGATTGCCGGCCCTGGATCCTGCTGAAATCAGGTGTATTTGGGAGGGAAATTAGGGCTTGCGTGACAGCCAGGTATTGGACTGTGGGGGCACCATAAGGTTTGCACTTCAACAGGGGGGCACTAGATAGTGGCTCAGGAGCAGGAACCCTGTTTGATTTTCCCCTCTCTAACCCAGGGCTGCGGAGAACAATTGTGACCATCTTTCCTGAGATCTGCATTGATCAGAGATTCAATCTGTAACCTTCTTGGGTTGTGTGGCTTAACTAAGCAATGCCTCAGCCAACTGAATCAACAGTGCAGGGGTTATATTATCTCTAACTCGAACAATTGGAGTGAGTCTTTGTTTAATGGTGATGCATTCCCACCTCTGCATCAGAAGGTGCCCAGTTCAAATCCCACTCCAGGCAATCCTGGCCAGTGGCCTAACCAGAGCTCCAGCTCTGAATTCTGGGTTGACATCCAGTGGATACTCACCCCACTTCATCGTACAGGTTGTGGAAACTCATAAAACTCTCCTGCCGTGTCGGACTAACCACCTTATTGGCTGGTATTAAGATGGTTACGGCTATGAAAGGAGTGTTCTCATGTGGCCTGTCAGACTGTTCATCAGCCTGCCTATCCTTCCACCACTTCACATTCTTCTCCAAGACAAGTGTGTAAAGGTAGGAAAAACAAAACTGTAGCAAGTTATTCCTGTTTTCTTATTTTGACTTTGCATTTGTAACTGTATAACTTGCAAATATGTGTTGACTGTGGTAAAAATCGAGATTTCAGACTCCAAGATAATTAAAATCTAATTACTCTAGTTCTCTCTTGACAATAACAGGGTCCAAACCAACCCCTGCAGAGTTAGAGATTTCAAAACGTTAAACTGTCCATTCCAATTTATAGCAAGTTCTGATTCTGTTTTGTTAATTTCTTAGCATTTTTCATTGTAAATCATTAAACAAATTAGTACGCTCCAAAGACACATCCATTTGAAACATCTCAAAGGCATCTTAATGAAGAATCCATTCCTTTTATAGTGATATGTATTAATCAGAATGGAATTGCAGCTGTGATTGTAAATAGGTTCAATTCCCCAGTCTGAGATTCCTTGCCTATATGTAGAGAATGCATTTGGAGGGATCAGCTGTTTTCTGAGAGGACAAGACAATGTATCCCAGCTAGCAGCTGGCTAATTGAAGGATCCTGTTGGTCAGGCTAGACAGAAATTACTCTGCGTGAATGGCAAGGATGAAAGCAGTGGGTGGGGCAGGGAACTGGGGCTGAAATAAATAATCAGCTGACATTTGGAAGTGGGTTATTTTCACTGTAATGAAAATCCCTATACACTACGCTGCTGACCACTGGTCCCGGGTCTTTTTGCCCAGTTTCTTTGTTCAATGGCTTGATGACAGTTTCTGTAAGTGGACCATGCCTCCTTTTCACATTCTACTCCTGCAGAATTCACAGAGTTTAAAAGTATGCCAGTTGCAAAGCTGCCATTGGATTAAGTAACACCTTGTCTGCAGGACAGCACTTTAATATTGCACTCCCACTCTCACATCAGAGAGACAGAAACAATTACATGCATAAAGCAGGGAATCATAAGATGCAGGGAATCAGAAGATGCAGTGAATTACACAGAAACAGGCCATTCGGCCCAACAGGTCTATGCCGGTGTTTATGCTCCACATGAGCCTCCTCCCACCCTTCTTCATCCAACCCCATCAACATATCCTTCTATTACTTTCTTCCTCCTGTGTTTATCTAGCTTGCCCTTAAATGCCTCAACTACTCCTTGTGGTAGCGAGTTCCACATTCTTATCACTCTTTGGGTAAGAAGTTCCTCCTGAATTCCCTATTGGATTTATTGTTGACTATCTTATATTTATGGCCCCTCATTTTGGTCTCCCCCACAACTGGAAACATCTTCTCTATGACTACCCTATAAAACATAATTTTAAATACTTCTATTAGGTCACCCCTCACCCTTCTCTTTTCTAGAGGAAAGAGACCCAGCCTGTTCAACCTTTCCTGATAAGTATACCCTCTCAGTTCTGTTTATAACAAAAAGATACATCATAATAAAATAATTACTTCAGACAGTAATCCAAAGAAACCATTTTCTTCTGATGCCAGTATCTGAGCCAGTGACTTTGAACCCAGGTGAGTAATTTTCTGTGCATATTAATCCTGTAGGTTCAAGCTAACTAGTGAACATTTACAGAAAGAAAAGACTTCAATTTATGTCATATTTTAATCACAGTTCTCAGAAAGACCTCAAAGCACAATAAATTACTTCTGAACAGCAGTGATCATTGTTAAGTAAGCAACCATTTTTGTACAGGAAAAATCAGCAAAGAGATGAATGAATCTGTTTTTGATGGCATTGGTCAGGACACTGGGGCGAGCTTTCTGATCTTTTTTAAACAATGCCATGGGAACTTTAATATCCGCCTGCAGACCGGAACAGGCAGATAGGGCTTCAGTTTAACATCTTATCTGCAGGACAGCACTTTAATATTGCACCTCAGTATTGCACTGGTGTGCCTAAATTATATCCTCAAGTCCTGGAGTGGGGTTTGAACCTACAACCTTCTACCTCAGAGACAAGAGTGCTGCGAACTGTGATCAGTAAATCTGCCCTGTAACTCGTGACTTTTCAACACTATACATTTAAAGTACATTAAATCATTGATAGTTGTATCTGTTAAATAGAACATTAAAATAAAGATAAAGTTGTGACTTTAGCCAATTGATCCTGTTTCATAAATTTTGAACGCACAGTTAAAATGATCAGTCAGCTTTGTCAGTCTGCCCTCTAGTGCTCATTTCCATAAATGACAATATAATAAAAATAGTCAGGACTATTCATAATTGGACGTCCCAATTTGTGTGTCTGTTTTAATTACGCTTTTTGTCAGTTTTCTTTTCTTGTGGTTAGTATTGCTAGCAATATAGTTCAGTGAGGCCTTAACTGTAAGAATATATTCAGGAAGCCAAGGGTGCTGGTGGATGGTTGTTTTTCCCACTGGGAGGCGGTTTGCAGTGGTCTTCACCAAGAGTCAGTTTTGGGTCCATTACTCTACTCAATTTGCGTTTGATAAAGTGCTACATAATAGGCTTGCCAGCAAAGTTGAAGCCCATGGAATAAAAGGGACAGTGACAGCGTGGATACAAAATTGGCTAAGTGGCAGAGAGTAGTGGTGAACAGTTGTTTATCGGACTGGAGGAAGGTATACAGTGGTGTTCCCCAGGGGTCGGTACTAGGACCACTGCTTTTCTTGATATATATCAATGACTTGGACTTGGGTGTACAGGGCACAATTACAAAATTTGCAGATGACACAAAACTTGGAAATATAGTGAACAGTGAGGAGGATAGTGATAGACTTCAGGAGGATATAGACAGGCTGGTGGAATGGGCGGACACTTGGCAGATGAAATTCAACGCAGAAAAGTGCGAAGTGATACATTTTGGTAGGAAGAACGAGGAGAGGCAATATAAACTAAAGTGTACAATTCCAAAGACGGGTGCATGAACAGAGGGACCTGGGGGTATATGTGCACAAATTGTTGAAGGTGGCAGGGCAGGTTGAGAAAGCGGTTAAAAAAGCATACGGGATCCTGGGCTTCAAAAATAGAGGCATAGAGTACAAAAGCAAGGAAGTTATGATGAGCATTTATAAAACACTGGTTCAGCCCCAACTGGAGTACTGTGTCCAATTCTGGGCACCGCACTTTAGGAAGGATGTGAAGGCCTTAGAGAGGGTGCAGAAAAGATTTACAAGAATGGTTCCATGGATGACGGACTTCAGTTATGTGGATAGACTGGAGAAGCTGGGGTTGTTCTCCTTGGAGCAGAGAAGGTTGAGAGGAGATTTGATAGAGGTGTTCAAAATCATGAGGGGTCTAGACAGAATAGATAGAGAAAAACTGTTCCCATTGGCGGAAGGGTCGAGAACCAGAGGACACAGATTTAAGGTGATTGGCAGAAGAGCCAAAGGCGATATGAAGAAAAACTTTTTTATGCAGCGAGTGGTTAGGATCTGGACTGCACTGCCTGAAAGGGTGGTGGAGGCAGAATCAATCATGGCTTTCAAAAGGGAATTGGATAAGTACCTGAAGGAAAAAAAATTGCAGGGCTACGGGCAAAGGGCGGGGGAGTGGGACTAGCTGAAGTGCTCTTGCAGAGAGCCGGCACGGGCTCGACAGGCCGAATGGCGGCCTCCTGTGCTGTAACCATTCTATGATTCTGTGATTTTTATAAACGACCTAGACTCAAGTGTAGGGAGCAGCATTATAAAGTTTGCAGATGATACAAAACTTGGCAACGTAGTAGATCGTGATTAGGATAGTTGCAGACTTCAGGATGACATAGACAGGATGGTGAAATGGGCAGAAGCATGGTAAATGGAGTTCAATGCAGAGTAGTGTGAAGTGATGCACTTTGGGGGGACTAATATGGAAAGACAGCATACTATAAATGGCACGATTTTGAAAAGTGACGATGAGCAGAGAGTCCTTGGTGTCCATATACACAAATCCTTAAAGGCGGCACGGCAACTTGATAAGGTGGTTAAAAATACATGTGGGTTGCTTGGGTTTATAAATAGTGGCACAGAATATAAAAGCAAAGAGATCATGCTAAAACTTTATCAATCACTGGTTAAGCCTCAGCTGGAATATTGTGGACAATTCTGGGCACCACACTTCAGGAAAGATGTAAAGGCCTTAGAAAGGGTACAGAGGAGGTTTACCAGGATGTTACCAGAGATGAGGGACTTCAGTTATGAGGAGAGGTTGGAAAAGTTCGGAAGGAGAAGGTTAAGAGGTGACCTATTAGAGGTTTTCGAGCTGATGAGAGGTTTTGATAGAGTAGGTAGAGAAAAACTATACCCTCTAGCGAGTCGGTCAATCACCAGAGGTCATAGATTTAAAATCATTGGCAAAAGATCTAGAGGGGAGATGAGGAGAAATGTTTTCACTCAGAGAGTTGTCTGGATCCGGAACGCTCCACCTGAAAAGGTGGTGGAAGCTGATTCCATAAATAATTTTAAAAGGGAGTTGGACAGCTACTTGAGGATGAGGAAATTACAGGGTTATGGACAAAAAGCAAGGATGTGGGATGAAGCACGACTGCTCTTTCAAAGAACCAGCATTGGCAGGACGGGCCGAATGGCCTCCTTCTGTGCTGTAAGTTTTTATGATTCTATGAATATTTATTAATGTAAATGGTTCAAACGTAATTAGAGACCCTGAGCTGCTGATTTGGAACTTCTCCACTCTGAGTGAACTCTTTTACTTTCCAGCTCTGAGCCTGTGGGATGAAAAACGATTAAGGATTTATTGTTATAGTATTCATACATTGACATTTAATATTTATAACATAATATAATGCTATAAAATAATTTTCTGAAGGTTTACAATCGAAACCTTGATGGTAGTTTTCTTTACCTCAGCATGATCGGCATCCACAAAATTGATGAATTCCAGTAGATTTCTCATGGCGTTGCTCACAGTGAGTTCGCTACTCACCTGGTGCTTGTGGCTTCTTATTTCAGTTGTTGTGGGCTCTCTATCTGTGTCCCTTTCTTCTTTAAAACAATGTTTTCTCTCAGAAGTCTTGGGGGTGAAGTTGGTCTTCAGCGGTAACGCAAAACAGGAGATTGCGAATTGGCAGCTTGTTTTACTCCCCGCCATATTTTCTTTTCCATTGACTTCAAGGAAAAGAAAGTGGTGCAGGTGTAAAACGGGCTGCTAATTCGCGATCGCTCGTTTTGCGCGACCGTCGGAAGTTCAATTTCACCCCCCTTGTTTTTTTTTTGTAACATGTGAATCTCCCCAATCTCTGTGTCTGTCTCTTTTGATATTTCTTTCTATGACTTGCGCCTGGAATTTCTGCAGATCTTCTCTAACCTCCTGCCGTAACTTTGGCAGAGGGGATGGGAAAGGTCCAGCGTGTGTAGCTAAAAACAGCCGTCTCCTCTGTTTCGCCAGAATTTCTGCCAATGTTACACCAAAGGTAGGTGGGAGATCAGGAGAACTCATGGAAATTCTTCCCCCTTGAGCTTTGTCTCAGTGTCCACAAATTTGTGTGTCCTTGTAGCCTGATGTCTCTTATCCAGATGTGTCTCTCTCCAGTGCTTCTGGATGTTTGTCTCTGTGTCCCTTTGATTGCTCCATCTCTGTATCCTGATTCCGCTCTCTTCCTAGATCATTTGTCTCTGTGTTCCTCTGATTGAATAATAGAATCAAAGAATGATACAGCACATTGTGCCTATGCCGGCTCCTTGAAAGAGCTAATTAGTCCCACGCCCCTGCTCTTTCTCCATAGCCCTGCATTTTTTTACACTTCAAGTATTTATCCAATTCCCTTTTGAAAGTTATTATTGAATCTGCTTCTACCACCTTTTCAGGCAGTGGATTCCAGATTATAACAACTCACTGCGTACAGTTTTTTTCCTCATGACGCCTCTGGTTATTTTGCCAATTACCTTCAATCTGTGTCCTCTGGTTATTAACCCTTCTGCTACTGGAAACAGATTCTCCTTATTTACTCTATCAAAACCCTTCATGATTTTGAACACCTCTACTAAATCTCCCCTTAACCTACTCTGCTCTAAGGAGAACAACCCCAGTTTCTCTAGTCTCCCCACGAACTGAAGTCTTTCATCCCTGGTACCATTCTAGTAAATCTCCTCTGCATCCTCTCTAAGGCTTTGACATCCTTGCTAAAGAGTGGTGCCCAGAATTGGCCACAATACTCTGTGTTTTATAAAGGTTTAACATAAATTCCTTGCTTTTGTATTCTATGCATCCATTTATAAAGCCAAAGATCCCATATGTCTTTTTCACAGCCTTCTCAATTTGTCCTGGCACCTTCAAAGATTTGTGTACATATACCCCCAGGTCTCTCTGTTCCTGTACCCCTTTAAAATTGTACCATTTAGTTTATATTGCCTCTCCTCATTCTTCCTGCCAAAATGAATCACTTCAATCTTCTCTGCATTAAATTTTATCTGCCATGTGTCTGTCCATTTCACTCGTCTGTCTATGTCCTCCTGAAGTCTGTTACTATCCTTTTCATTACTACATTTCTGAGTTTTGTGTCATCTGCAAACTTTGAAATTATGCCCTGAATATCCAAGTCCTTGTCATTAATATATGTCAAAAAGAGCAGTGGTCCCAACACTGACCCCTGGGGGCACCACTGAACACTTCCTTCCAGTCTGAAAAACAACCATTCACCACTACTTTCTGCTTTCTGACCCTTAGCCAATCCACGCAGCCACTGCCTTTTTAATTCCATGGGCTTCAATTTTGCGAATAAGTCTATTATGTGGTACTTTATCAAACACCTTTTGAAAGTCTATATACACAACATCAACCGCACTACCCTCATCAACACACTCGGTTATTTCATCAAAGAACTCTATTGCTCTATCTCTGCCTCCTCATGTCCCTCTCCTCCTAGATTGTTTGTCTGTGTCCCTGATTGCTCTATCTCTGTCTCCTGATTCTGCTCTCCTGCTAAAGGCTGTCTGCCCTAAGAGCAGCAGCGAGTTTTCCCAGTGCGCTGGCTAACATTTATCCCTCAACCAGCACCTAAAACAGATGATCTGGTCGTTTATCTCATTGCTGTTGGGACCTTGCTGTGTGCAAATGTATTCTATGTTTCCTACAGTGGCTACACTGCAAAAGTACTTAATTGGTGGTAACGTGCTTTGGGATGTCCTGAGGCCGTGAAAGGCACTATATAAATACAAATACTTTCTTCTTTCTATTTGAAAGAAGGATTTGCACATGTTTATTTACAGGGCAGCCTGTCCACTGATCTGCAAAGCTGTGACAGTGACTTGGGGCTAATAAAGTTCCTTTTAAAAATCAGACATTGTACTCAACAGACTGAACACCAAAAAGCAAGACTTCAATTGAAGTGAATGGATTTTAGGTGAAAGAAACCTCTTAGAGCTTCAAGGGGAACTATAAGAACCAGAGATTAGTTTATACTCATTGTCTAACATCCACCAATATTCTCTCATTAAGTAACAAAGGAACTACAGGGAAACTGGGTCGGGCCTGGGTGGAGTGAGTTGCTTGAAGACTGCTCTCCTATTGTTGAATGGGAGTTGAATGTATCAACATGAATGACGTCAGTTGAATTGGTTTCAGAAACATGATAAAAAAATTGAAATCAACCACATCAAAATTCACGAGTCACTTGCATGGTATAAGCGTAAGAACCAAAAATGTTCAAAAAACATTGCGTGGTCTTCAATTTCAAAACCTTGCCTGAATCGCAGAAGCATCTTGACACTCGAGCATAATGGCCATGATCCACCCTAAGCCCAAGCATTCTGTACCAAGTAATTACCTATTAATCCTGTTGACCTGATTTTGGTTTCTTTCTATTGTTTCTGATTGCTGCTGTTTGTTAAGTTGCCTCCATTCACTTGTGTGTGACTCATTAAGCCAGCAGCAGCTTCTTCAGGTTCGGTGCCTCTTGTGTTTACATGATTGGATCTGAACAATGCACATAACATATCCCAAGATGCGCTGCACAAAAGAAATCATATGACACCTGACTATTGAGTCATATAAGCAAATGCAAGCACACTAACAACTGATAAAAAGCCAAAAGACTCTAGAATGTGCATCAGCATTTTTGTAGCTATTTCAGTCATTTATAATGGGGAGGGGCATGGCATTTTTCATACTCTGTCCACTTAAATTGGAAAAAGCACACTCAAGGTTCTCCAGTAGCTCAGCTGGCGAAGGCTGTGATTAGTTAAACCCACACGGATCAGGAAGGAGATGTGGCAATAGGAAAAAAGTTGGACTAAAATTATACGGTGTATTTATATTACATTGGGAGTGGTTCTGAAATATAATCTAACTCCTTCATTGCAGACTCGACCTCATTTATACTTTGTGGCAGATTTAATAATATGGGTAGTTGTGTATGTGTGAGATTCAATTGTTCTAAAATTGCTCTAAAATCACAAATGCCACTTCAGAACCATGGTCAGAATGTCGATTTTAAAGGAAGTCTTGGTGCTTCTGCCCATACTGGCATCACTTATTTTCCTTTATAGGGTCACCTCTAATGGCAAGTACGCCACCAGAGGCATAGTAAATGAGATACGAGAGTGATTAAATTTAGAATCAGCTATTTGTTTAAAATTCTTAAATGTTAGGACCAGAATGTAATTATCTCATTCACTTCATAATAAAGGAAATAATCTCCAAGTCTAAAATGTGGCCATTTCATAACTTGGCAATCCATTTCTTCTAATTAGGCTTCATGTTGGACTAAGTAATAGGGTATTACCCAAAAATTTAATTCACAGAATACTTGGAGTTCCCATTCCAATTTTCTCCCCTCCACTTCTGAAAGTGGGGTCTTATGCTTGGATACAGTTCCAAAGCTGTTGCCAACCTTCTAGTAACTTGCCCAAGTGGTCATTTACTCACATGTGTGCATGGAGAGTGACCATCAGCAGGCTGTTTGACTGTGCAGACATCATAGTAGAGCCCGACCCTCGTCTTGCCCCACGTCCACACCGACAAATGATTTAGTCTAAGGTCAATGAATGTACAGGAACAGTGGCTGATTATTTCCCCTTTCTCGTCTAAGGATTGTGAGGCCAGTTATAGCACCCCATTACTCAACCACAACAATAACAGTTTGCATTTATATTGTGCCTTTAACATAGAAAAAATGTCCCAAGGCACTTCATAGGAATGTTATCAGACAAAATTTGACACTGAGCCATATTAGGGCAGATGGTCAAAGACGTAGGTTTTAAGAAGCGACTTAAAAGAGGAGAGAGAGATAGAGAGGCGGAGAGGTTTAGGGAGGGAATTCCCGAGCTTAGGGCCTAGGCAGCTGAAGGTGAGGAGCTCCAGCAATCTTAAAGGTTACACAATGGCATTGGTTAAATGATTGGATAATAAGGACAGGAAAAGAGAATTTCAAAATTTTGATGACAGGGCTTTTGTTTCTTATAGGTGTTTAAAGCTAAATGTTGCAGAGCTCCATATTCCACGTGGTTTTCTACCATTGGTTCAGTGGTGTGAAATGTTGACTGTTTCTGTCTCTGTTAAAAAGTGGGCATCTCAGACCTATGGACTGTTTCTGATGATGATCAGCAGGTGCTAGGAATATTCACCCGTTCCCGCCCACCAGAGCATTGTCCATATCAGTGAATGGAATCAGAATATATATAAACCATTGTTTCACTTAACAACAACAACTTGCATTTATAACATAGTAAAACAAAACGTCCCAAGGTG
Source organism: Squalus acanthias (assembly GCA_030390025.1). Classification (NCBI taxonomy): domain Eukaryota; kingdom Metazoa; phylum Chordata; class Chondrichthyes; order Squaliformes; family Squalidae; genus Squalus; species Squalus acanthias. Next base: position 81,590 of record JASTWF010000543.1, on the reverse strand, counting down.
CTTTGCAGCAGTATTATCAAACAAAATTTGACACCAAGCCATATAAGGAGCTATTCGGACAGGTGATCAAAAGCTTAGTCGAAGAGATAGGTTTTAAGGAGCGAATTAAAGGTGCAGAGAGAAATAGAGAGGCAGAGCTATTTAGGGAGAGAATTCCAAGCTTAAGGCCCAGGCAGCTGAAGGCAGGGCCGCCAATGATGGAGCTATTAAAATCGGGGATTCGAAAGAGGCCAGAATTGGAGGAGTGGTTTATTCAATGTATCTACGATTCTGTGCAGAAAAAAAGCTTTCCTGGCCTCTAGTCTTGCTTGAGACATAGCAGTTTAGTATTTCTTTCCTCTAGTTCTGTGATTACAGTTTACATTAATTGGCCTACACTTTTCATGCTTTTCCCCTCTTCTCCAATGTAAACAAGTGCATTTCAATTAGCCTTTTCTCATAACTAAGAGATTTGAAGTCTAAAATCAGTGTTGTCACTTTTCGCTGAACTTCTCGATCTACTTTTGAGGGCAGAGTAACAATATTTACACACAATATTTTGAATGTGGCCTTGTTGGGGTGAATATGTGATGAAATTTGTTTCAAACCAGCTTCAATTTGTAATCAAATGTCCCCAAGACACAACCCAGCACTTGGTTAGGTTTATTGGCCATAACAGCAACAACTTGTATTTATATAGCACCTTTAACATAGTAAATGTTATCAAAGGAGCATTATTACACAGGATTACATAGGATATACGGCACACAAACAGGCCATTCAGACTAACCAGTCCATGCCGGCGTTTATGCTCCACTCAAGCCTCCTCCCGTCTTTCCTCATCTAAATCTATCAGCGTAACCCTCTATTCCCTTCTCCCTCATATGCTTGTCCAGCCTCCCCTTAAATGCATCTATACTTTTTGCTTCAACCACTCCCTGTGGTAGTGAGTTCCACATTCTCACCACTCCCTGGATAAAGAAGTTTCTTCTGAATTCCCTATTGGATTTCTTGGTGACTATCTTATATTGATGGCCTCTAGTTATGCTCTTCCCCACAAGTGGAAACATCATCTCTGTATCCAAGCTATCAAAACCTTTCATAATTTTAAAGACCTCTATTAGGTCACCCTTCAGCCTTTTTTGAAGCGAAAAGAGACTCAGCCTGTTCGTCCTTTCCTGATATGTATACCCTCGCATTTCTGGTATCATCCTTGTAAATCTTCTCTGCACCCTCTCCAGTGCCTCTATATCCTTTTTATAATATGGCGACCAGAACTGCACGCAGTACTCTAAGTGTGGTCTAACCAAGGTTCAATACAGGTTTAGCATAACTTCCCTACTTTTCAATTCTATCCCTCTAGAAATAAACCCTAGTGCTTGGTTTGCTTTTTTATGGCCTTGCTAACCTGTGTCGCAACTTTTAGTGATTTATGTATTTGTACTGGTAGATCCTTTTGTTCCTCTACCCCACCTAGACTTGTACCCTCCAAGTGATAAGTGACCTCCCTATTCTTCCTCTCTTCTTCTCTTAGGCAGTCCCTCGGAACCGAGGATGACTTGCTTCCACATTAAAAATGAGTTCTCAGGTGACTGATGAGTCCAATGCGGGACCTACAGTCTCTGTCACAGGTGGGGCAGACGGTGGTTGAAGGGGCGGGTGGGTGGGGTGCTTGGGTTGACGTGCGCTCCTTGCGCTGCTTGCGCTTGGCTTCCGCTTGCTCCTGGCGAAGAGACTCAAGGTGTTCGGCGCCTTCTCGGATGCTTCTCCTCCACTTTGTGCGGTCTTGGGCCAGGGATTCCCAGGTGTCGGTGGGGATGTTGCACTTTTTCAAGGAGGCTTTGAGGGTGTCCTTGAAGTGTTTCCTCTGCCCACCTGGGGCTCTCTTGCCGTGCCGGAGCTCCGAGTAGAGCGCTTGTTTTGGGAGTCTCGTGTCGGGCATGCGGACGATGTGACCCGTCCATCGGAGCTGATCGAGCGTGGTCAAAGCTTCGATGCTGGGGATGTTGGCCTGAGCGAGAACACTGACGTTGGTGCGCCTATCCTGCCAATGAATTCGCAGGATCTTGCAGAGGCAGCATTGGTGGTACCTCTCCAGTGCTTTGAGGTGCCTGCTGTACATGGTCCATGTCTCTGAGGCATACAGCAGGGCAGTTATCACTGCTGCTCTGTAGACCATGAGCTTAGTGCCGGGTTTGAGGTCCTGGTCTTCAAACACTCTCTTCCTCAGGCGACCGAAGGCTGCACTGGCACACTGAAGGCGGTGTTGGACTTCGTCATCGACGTCTGCCTTGTTGACAGTAGGCTCCCGAGGTATGGAAAGTGGTCCACGTTGTCCAAGGCTTTGTCGTGGATTTTGATAATCGGGGGGCAGTACTGTGCGGTGGGGGCAGGTTGGTAGAGGACCTTTGTCTTACGGATGTTTAGTGTAAGGCCTATGCTCTCGTATGCTTCGGTGAAGGTGTTGACGATGGTTTGGAGTTCGACCTCCGAGTGAGCGCAGACGCAAGCGTCGTCTGCATACTGTAATTCGACGACAGAGGATGGGACGACCTTGGATCTGGACTGGAGGCGACGGAGGTTGAACAGTTTCCTGTTTGTTCTGTAAATTAGCTCCACTCCAGTGGGGAGCTTACTGAGGGTGAGATGGAGCATTGCAGCAAGGAAGATCGAGAAGAGCGTTGGTGCGATGACACAGCCTTGCTTGACCCCGGTTCGTATGTGAATTGGGTCTGTGGTGGAACCGTTGGTCAGGATCACGGCTTGCATGTCGTCGAGGATGGTGACAAACTTTTGAGGGCAGCCGAATTTGAGGAGGACACTCCATAATCCCTCACGGTTGACAGTGTCGAAGGCCTTTGTGAGATCAAAGAAGGCCATGTACAGCGGTTGGTGCTGTTCCCTGCATTTCTCTTGTAATTGACGTGCGGTGAAGATCATGTCCATTGTGCCCCTTAGTGGGCAGAATCCGCATTGCGACTCTGGGAGGAGCTCTTCGGCCACTGGGATGACTTTCCCTGTGGCAGACAGCAGGGAAACTCCTCTGTAATTACCGCAATCGGACTTGTCACCTTTCTTGAAGATGGTCACAATTACGGCGTCTCTGAGATCCCCTGGCATGCTCTCCTCCTTCCAGAGAAGAGAAATGAGTTCATGAATTCGCACCAGTAGTGCTTCTCCACTATGCTTTAGTGCCTCGGCGGGGATTCCATCTGCTCCTGAGGCCTTGTTGTTCTTCAGTTGTCGGATGGCCTTTTCAACCTCATGCCGGGCTGGGGTTGTGCTGAGATGGTGGCGGGTAGCATGCTGCGGGATGGAGTTGAGGACACTCACGTCAAAGACAGAGTCTCGGTTAAGGATGTCTTCGAAGTGCTCCTTCCAGCGGGCATTGACTGCCTCTCTGTCCTTGATGAGTAGCTCTCTGTTCTTGGCCCGCAGTGGGGTAGGACCTTGGGTGCTTGGGCCGTAGATGGTCTTGACTGCGCTAAAGAATCCACGCTCATCGTAGTTGTCAGCTAGCTGCTGGATCTCCTGCGCTTTCTCCACCCACCATCTGTTCTTTAGGTCGCGAGTTTGTTGTTGGACCTCGGCCTTCAGGCGTCTGTAGAGCTGCCAAAATGTAATACCTCACATTTATCTGTGTTGAGCTTTATTTGCCAATTATATGCCCATTCTGTAAGTTTATTAATGTCCCCCTGTAACTTGTTGCAGTCCTCCTCAGTATTGACTATCCCCCCCCCCCAATTTGATGTCATCCGCAAATTTAGAAATTGTGTTTTTGATTCCAAAGTCTAAATCGTTAATGTAAATTGTGAACAGCAGTGGTCCCAGCACTGATCCTTGTGGAACACCACTACCCACCTTCTGCCACTGTGAATAGCTACCTTTTACTCCTACTTTCTGTCCTGAAGCCAGCCAGCAATCCATTCTGCTACTTGTCCCCTGACTCCGCATTCTCTGACCTTGTTCATCAGTCTATTATGGGGTACCTTATCGAAGGCCTTTTGAAAATCCAGATAAATTACATCTACTGCATTACCATCGTCTACTCTCCCTGTTACCTCTTCAAAAAATTCAATAAGGTTGGTCAAGCAAGACATTCCCTTTTGAAATCCACGGTGACTGTTCATTACTATGTTTTTGGTTTCTAGATGTTCTTCTATTTTCTCCTTTAGTAGGGATTCCATTATTTTACCTACCACTGATGTTAAGCTGACTGGTCTATAATTCCCTGGACATGTTCTATCCCCCTTCTCAAATAAATATCGCTATTACGTTAGCTATCCGCCAGTCCTCTGGCACTACACCTTTTTCTAATGAATTATTAAATATGCGTAGTAATGCCTCTGCTATCTCTTCCCTAGATTCTTTTAAAATGCGTGGATGCAATCCATCCGGACCAAGGGTTTTATCCTCTTTGAGTTTGATTAATTTATTTAATATATCCCCTTTTTTTATTTTAAATGCGCTTATCTCATTACTAATCCAATGTCATGTCCACCTGTTCTATCTCCCTGGTAAATACTAAAACAAAATCATTATTTAATATTTCTGCCATCTCTCTATCGTTACCTGTGGTATTATCCTGACTATCCCTTAATGGCCCTATTCCCATCCCAAACCTTCCTTTTTTTAATGATGTCTATAAAATATTTTACTATTTTGTTTTATGTTCCTTGATAATTTAATTTCATAGCTCCTCTTTGCCTCCCTAATTTTTTTTTTACTTTTCTCCTAATCTTTTCGTATTCTCTCTTATCATGCACTCCCCTGCTGTCTATGTACTTAATGTATGCCTCTTTCCTTATCAAGCAAAATTTGACACCGAGCCACATAAGGAGATAGTAGGACAGCTGACCAAAAGCTTGGATAAAGATTTAGGTTTTAAGGAGCGTCTTAAAGGAGGAGAGGTAGAGAGGCAGAGAGGTTTAGGGAGGGAATTCCAGAGCTTAGGGCCCAGGCAGCTGAAGGCAGGGCCGCCAATGGTGGAGTGATTAAAATCGTGAATGCGCAAGAGGCTAGAATTGGAGGTGTGCAGAGATCTCGAGGGCTGGAGGAGGCTACAGAGATAGGGAGGGGCAAGGCTATGGAGGGATTTGAAAACAAGGATGAGAATTTTTAAATTGAGGCGTTGCTGGACCGGGAACCAATGTAGGTCAGCGAGCAGAGGGGTGAAGGATGAACAGGACTTGGTGCGAGTTAGGATACAGGCAGCAGAGTTTTGGTTGAGCTCAAGTTTATGTAAGGTGGAAGATACCTACATTAAAACAGTGACAACACTTCAAAAGTAATTCATTGGCTGTGTAAAGCACTTTGGGATGTCCTGAGGTTGTGAAAAGCGCTATATAAATGCAAGTCTTTCTTTCTATGGGAGGCCAGCCAGGTGAGAATTGGAATTATCAAGTCTAGAGGTAAAAAAGGCATGGATGAGGGTTTCAGATGCAGATGAGCTGAGGCAGGGGTGGAGTGGGGCGATGTTATGGAGGTGGAAGTCAGCGGTCTTGGTGATGGTGCGGATTTGTGCTCGGAGCTCATTTTGGAGTCAAATACGACACCGAGGTTGCGAACGGTATGGTTCAGCTTCAGAGAGTTGCCAGGGAGAGGGATGGAGTCAGTGGGTAGGGAACGGAGTTTGTGGCGGGGACCGAAGACAATGGCTTGCATTGATTAAATAATGTGAATGAATAGTGTGAGTGAATAATTGATAATGATACCCAACTATCTTCGATTCCACCTTTGCCAATGGACCTCATTCCATGTATGTACATGTTTCACATTACCAGCACTCAGCAGGAACACAGCAAAACTAGTTCCATTCTGGTAAACAATGCACGTTAAGGCTCCCAGTTGGTTTTATCAAATTAAAGTAATCTCCACTTTACCCATGAAGACACTCCTCAATGGGATGAAGCAGTCTTTAAAAATAACTGTCCTTAAAAGATATAATCATACTGATGCAGTTGTCAAAAGTGGCTCAGCACTGAACTGACATTTGACATTGGCAAACACTAAAATGGTAAACAGTAATTATGCTGAGCAACAAAAATGAACTCTGAAGAATTGCTCGTTGTAGTGCATTTTCCTACAAGTCCAGGATTAGCATGAACAGTGACAGTATCAGGGTATATTAATTGAATTTCAGAGCAAATAAAATAACTTTATTGCTATTTATTTCGGCATTCATTTTCACTACTTATAAATTAGACAAAGTCCAAAAACCGCAATGGAATGTATTTTATTGTGCTTAATACCAGCATTCAGTACATTAGTGAAGTTAGGCATTTGTTAATAAACATGGGAGAATGTCAGTTTTTTCTCCATAATTAACAACTTGTTAACAAAATCAAAGCCAGAGAATTCAACAGTTTTATTAGCCAGTTGTTAATTACCAAGAAAAATACACATTCTCCCATTTTTTTATTAACAAATGGCTACCTTTAGACTAGGCACAAAATCTAAGCCAAACATTAAAAAAAGTTCCATTATGGCTTTTGGACTTCAAAATTTTACAAAAAAAAACTTTCATATACTTTTTTCACTGCTTCTCCAGCCCCAAGAAATTGTGCCCAAAATGCACTTGAAATTGCGCTGGTTAGGTAAGAATTTAAGGGCTGGATTTTTCCAACCTCGGTGGGTCCATGGCGGGCGACGTCCGTGGCATGTGGGGACCCCGCATCTTTCTTGATCCCGGCCTCCAACAAGATTTTCCATTGATGGGGCTTGTTAAGCCCGCCCTGCGAGGTTCCCGGCCAATTAATAGGAAGCGGGTCTGATGACATCATTTGATGACACGTCATCAGCTGGTTTCCTTAAAGGGACCATGTCCAAATGGATTTTGACAGTTCTGCTGTCAGTGCTCTGCAGCATTGAGGGGCTGCAAACACTGACAAGCACTGCACAACGGTGCACGGCTGCACCCAGGCTCTCCCATGACTCCCTCCATATGCTTCTGGAGGGAGTCACAGCATGCAGGGAGCTTCTCTTCCCATCCAATGGACATAAGAAGAGACCAACGCAGCCTGGTTGCACATTGCACAGGAGGGCACAAGCAGGGATGTCGTCAGGAGGACCAGGCTGCAGTGGTGCAAACCTTTTAATCATCTCAGTAGATCACGAAACGTTACTGCCAAGCCACACTCAACCTCATCCTGCTGTGTCACTCATCACATCCCCATCACTCTGCCTTCCCTACCCTACTCCTGCACATCTTTACTCACACCAACTTACCTTGCACCTCCACCCATCCCTCTCTATCTACATTATCATTTCCCCATCTCACTAGCCACCCCTCACACTCATCCTCATCCTACTGCAAGCATACCAACTAATAACACACATGGGTAGGCACTTGGGTGGTTTAGCCAATGTTCATGTGAAGTTTCTGGTAATGTGCTGTCAAACATTGAAATCTTTACTTTGAACACTTTGTGTTCTTGGACAAATTTGTGTGCATTTTTGGAAGTGGCTTAGTGAGTTGCAGTGAATGGTGAGACATAACGACCCCCACCCCCGCAATGGTGATGTGTGTGAAAGGAATGGCTTGGACATTGTAGGGATGCTTTATGGTGCTGGTGTGGGGTGGTGCCAACCTGGTGCATCATCTGGCAACCAGGGTGTACAGTGTTAAGTGAAGCAAATCTGGACATGGTGAGGCCATCGCTGGCGTCCTGGGCAGCAATGTGCATGGGTGATGATGCCCTGTGTCCAGTGCAGCATCAGTTGATTGCGGAGAAGGTTGGTGTGGATGTTGGTGCTGCTGGTGTGCCCGGTGATGCTGGTGTTGGGGCTGATCATGTTAGGATTCTGAGAACCAAGGCCAGATTTTTTCCAAAGGCACCAATGCTGATGGAATAGATGGCAGATGAGATTGAGATGACAGAAGTAATCTGTCATTGTTGAGATAGGTTGTTCCAAGGAGGTGACAGTGGATAGAGAGATTACTCCAAACACTTCAAAAGTGCATAAAGCTCAAAAGTGGGTTCCAAATCATTAATGCTCCAGCTTCTAAGATTGGGAAGTGAACAGCTGTGAAATGGTAGCTTTTATACCACTTTTGCAGCTTTCACCTATTTACAGCAATCCACAGTCATTGAGAACCCAACATACTTACCTGATGTGAGAGCCGCTCTCCGGGAACCTCGTTGAAAACCTTGCAAAATGGTAAGTACGTGGGAAAATGGTTCTTAACTATGTTTTAATAAGCTTTTAACTATCTAAATTGGCTGACCCGCCACTTGCTGTCGGGTCTGTTCAGGGATGGCAGACCCGACACTTGGGAAACTGACAAGGAGGCGGGTTTACAGCGGGATACCGACCCGCTGTCAATCTTTGTGATTTTGACAGCGGACCCGCCTCCAAACCCACACTGAGTGCCGGCAAAATTCAGCCCTAAGTTTCCGTTAAAATTCATTTATATGAACACAAACATAATATCTTCCATGAGCCAGCACAATCAGGCAGTGTAATAGGACATAAGTCTTTCTTTTTTTTCCATTAAAAAGTATTCGTTGATGTATTTAAGAAGATTAACCTGGTGCAGTTTTATTCATACAGCTGAAAATTAATTTATAACCAAAAATAAGCATTTTTAATAAGGGTGTCTAGTCCTCCACCTGTGAGTAACCTGATTTAAAATCACTGAAAATTTCTTTAAGAAAATATACTGAACCATTTAATAGTTCAATTGGTGTATACTCGTCAGTTTCTTAGTAAATCAAATATTTTTTGATATGAAAAACTTTTAAACCGTGCCTACAAGTGACTGTGCCTAAGAAAATGAGTGCAATTTGAAGATTCTTCCCTAACCAATGCAATCGACGGACTCTCACAATTTTGACCTGGGGGGGCGTGGCCAGTTTTGTGGGCGGGGCCTGATCCAGGCAAATTAAAACTTGAACCAGTGTTAAAGATTGCGGAAAACACGACCGGAATGGTTTTTGCCAGAAATGACTTGCGTTTAAAATTTCCTGATCTTCTGTGCTGGTTCGGCCGATTCTGCCCGGATTGCGTTGATATTACAAGTGGAAGCAAGTGGAAACTCTACCCCATGATTTAGAGGCTTTGACATGCAAACCCTTTTGAAGTAACATTATTAATGTTGCCTTTAAATGCATGCTCCCAAAAGAAATGTCATATAATGAAAACATAAGCTTCCAATTAACCTAGAAGCAAAGGCTCAGGTTTAAAGGTATCATTTTAATTGAGAGATTTTGGTTCCCTATTTCTTGGGCTGTCTAGTAATCCTCCTTAGATTATATGTTCTGCAGGTGTGAAGATTTTCCTTTATGCTGGGTTCTGTGTTAGCGATTTTTTCCCCCCAAAGATTCCTTAGGCTTTTGTGAAGGCAGAAACTGTTAAATATAGAGATCATGTGCCTCCAGCAGATAGGACCTCAAAGGTGTCTATTATGCAAATCACGTGCAATATGAAACCTGCCACAACCTGAAATGAAACTGACATGCACATGTGTTTCGTGCCCCCAATAGGCACAGCAAGATTTTGTTCAGAAGGTACTACGTGTACTTGAGGAGAAATCATTATTTATCAGTTTGAAATTACAGCAGTTTATAACGTAATTCAGCTAAGAAAAACACAAAACTGTTCAAATAAACTGGCATAAGATTATAGATTACGTTTGGAAATATAGTCGTATAATTTGGGAAATTGTCTTTCGTGGCATGGATAATGGAAGAAAGTTGCAGCAAAACAAAGATTGTGTTAAATGTAGAGACAAAATGATATGTTTTATCTGGGAGGAATTTAGGGGAGTTTAGGGCGATAACTTTAGCGGTAACGAAAAAGTAGCGCCGGGCGCTACGCCAGTGAATCCGACGTGAACTTCGGGTTTAACGCTCCAGGAAGGAAGTGAGCGCTAAATCAAGCGCTACCACTTCCCTTGGAGCGCTAAAGTTCAGCGAGAGGGGCGGTAGCGGTGCAGCGCTGCCCAATGTCGAGGGCAGCGCTGCCGGGAACGGAGGCTCCTTCCCTCCCTTAAAGGGAAGGGCCATTGCTGCAGGCTCTGCATTAAATCGATGTCCCTCGTCGCCGACGGCAGCCGCGATTTGCAACGATCAGCCCCAAACACTCTAGGGCTGAACAATCGCGGCACAGGAAAATGTTGAAAAAACAACCTAAGGGGTGAAAACAAATTTTTAATTGACACAAGCGGCCTTAGCTTTAAATGCCGCTCCCCAAACGGCCGGCCTCCCTAACAACGCCTCCTGCAGCTGTCGGTGTTATCGCCCGGCGATGCTGCAGGGGGTGGAACCGAAGTTCGGATCCGGGGCGCTGCGCAGCTGGATGACGTCACGATCTCTGGGCGCAGGAGATCGTGGCGCTAGTGGTTACCGCCGCTGCAAACCTCTGTCAATTTCGCGGGCGTCAGTACTATTGCCGCGCCTGGTCACAAAGCCGGTAGCGTCCCATTATCGCTCTCTCCCCCCCCCCCCCCCCGAGGCGCTAACGGGAGGTGCAAAGGAGGCGAATTTCTAGCCCTTATGCTTTGCTTTTTCAGTAATTTTTTTCCCTACTTTTTTCATTCAAAGATGTTCTTAACAGTCAAAATTAAGTTTTGACCATGGAAGCCAAAATGTTAAAGAGAAAAACATAATGGGCCGGATTTTGTGGTAAAAATAATGGTGAGGTTAACAGCGCTCACTGTTATTAACATGTAGAAACTTCCAGCGACCACACATGACAAGCGCTCTACTCGGAGCTCCGGCACGGCAAGAGAGCCCCAGGTGGGCAGCGAAAACGCTTCAAGGACATCCTCAAAGCCTCCTTGAAAAAGTGTAACATCCCCACCGACACCTGGGAATCCCTGGCCCAAGACCGCACAAAGTGGAGGAGAAGCATCCGGGAAGGCGCCGAACAACTCGAGTCTCTTCACCGGGAGCAAGTGGAAGCCAAGCGCAGGCAGCGCAAGGAGCGCACGTCAACCCAAGCACCCCACCCACCGGCCCCTTCAACCACCGTCTGCCCCACCTGTGACAGACTGTAGGTCCCGCATTGGACTCATTAGTCACCTGCAAACTCATTTTTAATGTGGAAGCAAGTCATCCTCGATTCCGAGGGACTGCCTAAGAAGAAGAAGAAATGTGCGGGTTAGGTTGATTTGGCTATGATAAATTGACCCTTAGTGTTAGGGGGGGATTAAATATGTGGGGTTATGGGGATAGGATGGGATATGTTAGGGGGAATTAAATACGTGGGGTTACGGGGATAGGGTGGGATATGTGTACTGTGGGGATTAAAGCAGGGACAGGGTACTGGATTTGAATGATCAGCCATGATCGTATTGAATGGTGTTGCAGGCTCGACGGGCCGAATGGCCTACTCCTGCTCCTAGATTCTATGTTTCTATGTTTCTATGTTTCTAAGAAATGTGTAAATCAGATGCTGTCCTAGATGGCCTGCTCCTCCAGAAGCTGTGCTATACCAGTGTCTCGCCGAGAGACTTGCCATTGAAATACATGGAACAGCATGAAGTTGCTGTACTTACCTGATATGTATGCACTAAACGCGGCAGAAAAATTTAGGGCTTGTCCATTCCGATGTAAGTACCCTTTTAACAGTGTGATAAGTCTTAATTACTGCCAAACAACCTCTCTGGCACTGAAAATTATCTTTTACAAGTGTGGAGTGTCATTCTTTCAGATTTTAATTATTGTTTTTAGATTTAAAAAATAAAAAAATCCAATCTTTCTTCCCCTCTCTTTATTTCGCTTTCTTAACTTGATTTGACATTGAATTAAGTATTCTAATTTACACTTCCTGGTTCAGACTGTGTGCTGCTCATTAACGATTCTTTAATCTGATTGTTGCCCTGTCCACACAGGTCCCAGATCCCCTGTAGAGGGCGCTGCGCTGTTTCAGTTGTTGGCTGACCAGAACTTACAGTGCAAAAGCCCATAGAAAGTCTCTGGGCAAGTGCAAGTGTAACGAATGGCTCCGCTGACCACAAAATCTAGCCCGATATAGCAGTAATTCCAAAATAATGATGACAGCTATGAGTACAATACATCCAATTGTAAGTGGAGTCTCCCTGGGGTTGAGTTAGCAGCAAGTCAGGCAGTGGGAGATTGTAACAAAGTCCAACATCTGACAGACTTGGTAATCCAGTACCTTAGCCAGGCAGGTCCGCAGTACTCGAGTGCACTTTTGATAATTTACCAGCCAGCCTAGCTTGTTGATGGGACCTGGAAGGGCAGACCCATCACTGGAGGCTGGGATTCTTCTGACCTTCTCCAGATAACCCTGCAAGCCATTGCCATGATGTGCAGAGTGATTAAACTCTAACAGTACCTCGATATACACTTGTATTTCCCTGAACCTTGCCAACCTGTACCTAAGTGAGTGACAAATGTCCCTTCAAGGAGAAAATGTGCACTCCCTACAAATAGCAACTTTACTTACCTGGATTTCTCAGTAGTTTGGTTTGGAGATTTTTAAACATGATGATGGTTTTCCACACATATCAGAAACCTGGCTGACCAAAAAACATCATTACCAGTATGAGATATGAAATCTGATAAAAAGGCAAAAAGCACACCCTTAACCCATCTGTCCTTACAAATCATCACCCCGTCTCCAATCTGCCTTTCTTCGATGTGATTCTCAGGAAATGTGTGTTAGAGTGAGGAGCACACTTATCTTTGCATTGCTCCTGAGAGATGGACACACCTTCCTCATTTGCAACCAGATATAAGAAAGCTAGGTGACCATATTGACTAGGGTGGTGACCTCCCTCCTTCGAGATGGCACCAGTGCTTCTGTTGAGGGTGGAATACAGTCCCAAATAGGGCCACCCTCCTTAAGTACACTTTCTGCCACAGAACCCCAACCTTCAGCACCAAAGGGGGCAGTATTGCCCTCCTATTTCCATCACGCCATTGCAAATGATTAGGCAACTTTTCTGTCCTCACTACAATCTCCCTTTTTCTGATGAGTTGCAGTGCAACCCTTCAAGAGTTGCTCCTATGCCCAATTATTCAATGCCTAGCCCAGTGTGATGTAGCCTAATCAACAGAGCAGCAGAAAATATATCAGGAAATCAGGAACAACCCCACTCACTGTGCTATGGGGACAGGCGTGCCTAAAATTTGGACCAGCACAAGTCGATTTTTGCCAGGATCGGAAAATATAGCCCATTTTCTTGTTTGCTGAACCATCAAATTAATTTCAAGCCGGTCAGAATTACACTATGCATAATTTTCACCCTTGAACAACTGTCAAGAACAAACTCAATTATCTGTTCTCACCTCATCTACCTGAATGGTTGGGCTGATTGCCTGGCTCTGGGGCACATTTTCCTGTTATTGTGCTTGGGCATATTGGATTACCAAGACATGCAGCACATACAGAAAAATCGGATGGAGGGAAATCACACGGCCGTAATGAAGTCTGCATGATTTTCTGTCCAAATGGATGGAAAATCAGGTGGGCTCCATTACATCCATGTGATCATCCTGCCTGGTGTTCCTTCACGCTAGGTAATCCAATAAGACCCAGAAATAGCAGGAAAATCTGCCCCTCTTGTTTTTTTTCTTCAAACAGGCTTGCCTCCACCTCAAAGGAAGACAGGACTTTGGTTGAACAGCAATCCTAAGATTTTCAGTTCCCTACCTTGACTGCCCCTATTTGTTAATGCTAGTTTCTGCGTCTGTGTAATTAGCCTGCATGTAAATACTCCCAGCTATTAGTTTTAGCTTGAACACAACTGTCTGGTATTTTCCGCTTTTCAGACCAAACAGGAGATTATGGTGGGCAATCGACAAGCTCTCTGGTGCGTAATATCGCAGAAAGGAGAAATCATTAATCTTGGTACACACTACCCCCTTCATAATGTTGCAGGTTTCAGTTCATAGGAAATGCGGGTCTACTATGGAAACTGTCTTGTGGTTGGAACACAAGGTCAAAGTGTTGGGAGAGTGATCAAATAGTAACTACACACCCCATTATCTAGTTTTTGTGCATAATATGAAAGATGATGAATAAACTCTTTAGAATCATCTTTTTAGGTTCCAAAGGTGAATAAAATGATTAGTTAATCTTCCCAGATTAATTGGACTGTCCATCCTCCTGAGTAGAATGAAGCAGTTTAATAGCTCAGTGGTTAAGGCCAGGCCTCCTGGGATTCTGCAGCAAGCAGGGTTTTGTAGCTCTGTGGCAGAAAAATCAATATTCTGTGGCGATTCAAAATCATTTCATTCCTGACTTAGTATTTCAAAACAAGCCAATGTCACATCCATTTTTTTGAAACACCCACACCGGAGCTATCACCATAATGCCTGCCATGATATAAAACTCTGCAACAGATTTCACATCTCTGCAATTCCAGGGTTCAGAGGATTGCTTCACCGATATCGACTAAAGTTGCAGATTGTGTTTAAGTGACATTTACCCGCCAGGGACAAGCAAGCAATCCTGAATTCAGTGATTCTGTTCTCATCTGACGCAAGTCATAACAGTCATGTCAGATTCATGTACACTCCATCCACCTTTGCCACCGTCTAATACCCTATTTACAGTAGCAAAAGGAAGTCAAATTAATGTACCGCTCAGCTTCCACTTGTCATTATAAATGCACAATTTTGTGCAATCTGAATTTCAGGAAATTAATGCCATTTCAGCTAATTTGATCCAGGCACCATGGTGCACTGTATACCTGTGTCACACCACATGGTGCATTTACCCACTGAGTTTATTGGGAAGCTACGAAATATTTCTTTTTGATTGCACACTTATAGACCTGAGTCGCAAGTTCTGTTAAAAATGTAAAATATAATTGGTTCCAGCCAGTGCCTCAGCAGGTAAGTGCACCATCTGATGTGCTACTGCATAGTAAGTAAAAAAGGCTAACGGAATGTTGGCCTTCGTCTCAAGGGGACTGGAATACAAAGTGGTGGAAGTTATTTTACAGCTGTATAAAGCTCTGGTTAGACCCCATTTACAGTACTGTGTTCAGTTCTGGGCACCGCACCTCAGGAAAGATATATTGGCCTCTGAAGAGGTGCAGCGCAGATTCAGCAGAATGATACCGGGGCTAATAGGGTTAAATTCTGAGGACAGGTTGCATCGACTATACTTGTATTTCCTTGAGTATATAAGATTAAGGGGGATCTAACTGAGATGTTTAAGATGATTAAAGGAGTTGATAGGGTAGATAGAGAGAAACTATTTCCTCTGGTGGGCGAGTCCCGAACAAGGAAGCATAACCTTAAAATTAGAGCTAGGCTATTCTTGGGTGATGTCAAGAAGCACTTCAACACAAAGGGTAGTGGAGATCTGGAACTCTCTCCCCCAAAAAGCTGTTGAGGCTAGGTCAATTGAAAATTTCAAAACTGAGATTGATGGATTTTAGGCAAGGGTATTAAAGGTTACGTAACCAAGGTGTGTAGATAGAGTTAACTTACAGATCCGCCATGATCTAATTGAATGGCGGAACAAGCTCAAGGGGCCGAATGACCTACTCCTGTTCCTATGCTCCGTAGAGACCAGAAGGTCCCAGTTTGATTCTGAGGCTATACTGCGTCACCTGCTTTGAGCCAGAGCAGCAGTGGGGACACAACAATGGGCCTAAGTATGTCAGGTTAGAGAGGGGATTAAAATCAATAGGGTTTCTTGTTTTTGATCAACATCAGGTGGATCCTGCTGGAAAGTGCATATCTACAAATGTTGAATGAGGACAGAATCAAGCTTAGCTGTGATCCCACCAATGACAAAATAACCGACCAGTATTCAGACTCATGCACAAAGAATGGCCAGTTGGTTGAGGTACTGGAAGATTATTAGCTCTGCTAAACCATAGAAAGACTTGCATAGCGCCTTTCTCATTTTCAGGATGTCCCAAAGTGCTTCACAGACAATGAATTACTTTTGAAGTGTATACACTGTTGTTATGTAAGCAAATATGGCTACCAATTCACACACAGCAAGGTGCCGCAAACAGCAATGAGATTAACGACCAGTTAATCACCATATTTTTGGTGATGTTGGTTAAGGAAAGAATGCTGGCCAGAACACTGGGAGAAGTCCCCGCTTTTCTTCGAAAAAGTGCTATGGATCTTTAACGCCCACCTGAACAGGCAGATGTTCTTTATAGATAACACTGGGCTGGATTTTGTCTTGGGGTCAGGTTGGGGTCGTGTTAGCCGCATTTCGTGTTATCCACCCGCCTGAAATTGGATGTGGGAGGTTGATGCAATTTTCACTTAATTGGGCAATTGAGTTCCAGCATGTGGGAACCCATGAACCAATTAGTGGTTTCAGTCTGGAAGTCGCCTTTGATGATGTCATCATTGCAGGTCAGAGACTGAGTGCCTGGTCTCAGAGACTGCCTGGCTTTTGCTGTGAGTGGACAACAGGGGGGGTGGGGGGTGGGGGGAGAGAGAGAGAGAGAGATATTGTTTTGCAACCAAGTCCTCCCAGGCAGTCTCTGAAGACATTCAATGCAACAGCATCAGAGGCGACTTTCAGACCTAATACTACTACTACCTTCATCACATCTCCGTTGTAATAGTGGACCTGCAGCTGATAGTCAGCTATCCACTTGTTTCACTGGAGTGTTTCACATCAGGCGTACTTCACGTCGGAAAAGGGTTAAACTAGCTAAAACGTTTCAAAATGGCATTACAGAGCCAATTTAGGGCTTGTTAAGGGCTTTAATTGCCTCTCCCGCCTCTTGGAAGCGGGACGGAGTCGGGAACCCCGTGACCGATTTTGTCAAAATTGCGTGGAGGCGGGATGGGGTCGGGATGGGGTCGGGATCCCCGACCCCGCAACTTTAACCCCCCACACGCCTCCAAACCCGACTCCGCGGGTCATTGAAAATCCAGCCCACTGAGTCCACGCGATGTCCTGGATTGGTTTCGATGGCCTGAGGGGGTCGGAGAGGAATTTTCCAGAGTATTTTTTGCCTTATTGACCCTGGGGTTTTTTGTTGCCTCTCCCAGGTGATTACGCGGCTGTGGGAGGTGGAGGGGAGGGAAGATATGTTTTGTCACGATGGTTCAGCCATCATTGTGTGTGGCAGGCTTGATGGACCTCTTGCCCGTCAATTTTGTATGTCTTATGGTGCCTCAGTTTAATGTCACATCCTCTGAGAGTGTGGCATCTCTCAGTACTGCACTGAAGTGGCAATTTTAATTATTTGCTCAGGTCCTAAAGTAGGACCTGCGCTCACAACCTTCTGACTCTGAGGCAAGAGTGCTACCACTGAGCCACCTCAGTATGTACCCGTGCCTTCAAGAAGGGGGGGGAGGAGGAAGGAAATCGGTAATAAACTTCCCTTTTCGGAGATTTTGTCTAGTAGTCTTTTTATCCTCATATAGTTCATTTCCTCATTTTCTCTCTTGTTCTTTTCAGCCTTGGTGGTGTCCTGCACTCTATAGCATTGGCCCTTTACCAAGGTTTCTCAATTTAAAATAATGTAGTGTAACAGCAGTCATTGCAATGTGTGGCATCACCAGTTAGCAAATGGTTATGGGAGAATATACAACAAAAGAGCTGGTTGGTTAGTGTAACATGGGGAGGGTTATCCTTGATTTGATGTTGGTTCAGCAAGGTCCAAGTGAATGATAGAAGGATTTGATCTATTGAGTAATTTATGAACGGGACACACATTAGAGTGAAAATTATTCTGTTTATTAGAGAAGTACGTTCAGGATGCAGAAGTGGTCAATTCAATTATTTATGGTGAGAGAGTCAGAACAATAAGGGTGAGTTGCTATAGTTACAGCTGGTGCATGCTGGCACTGAGATAGGTGTTTGATTTTGTTTGGTCTACTGGCAGTTGATTATGGGAAAGGGTTAGGTATGCAGAATTCCATGTCACAAGTGTGAGCAAACAGCTGTTTATCACATAGCATTATCAGCCACATGTTGATATATACAAGTAGGAACCACCCACTGTGTCGTTGGATCATGTCTGCTTCGAAAACATTCAGCTGTTAAAAGCAACAGATGCTGAGCCAAAAAGAGAGGATTAGAAGGCTTATGCAAAGGGATGCCTTTTAAGGAGTGTCTTCAAGGAGGTGAGGTTTAGGGAGGGAGCTGAATGCATGGCCACCAATGTTGGGATCAAGGGAGGGGAGTTGTACAAGAGTCAGAGAAATACAGAATTTTCTCCTATGTTCTTCTGAAAATACTGACTGCCTGCCCTCCATTACCAAGTGACTAAGCTTCATGTGGGATCCTAGACATTGAGTGGTGGCAAACTATTCTACGTCACAAGTCAAGTCTGCATCCTGTCCTCACCAGATGTGACATTCGTGTACACACACACACACGATCCAGCTGGAATTATGGAGTGATCGACCATCTAGATGAAATCAGCTAACTTAGCACAGAACAGGAATCAAACATGGAGCCTTCTACACTGAAATATCAGTAGAGCATCTCATGGTCTTTATATAACTTTGCGTTGTTCCTAATCATATATATGTAATACTGAAAGCTTCTATGAAGCTTCATCTATGAAAAGGTAATGCTGTAACTGCTGTTTAACATGTGTTTTTTTGCAGGCTACTGTCTGTTATAATTGCTGGAATCCATTATTAAGGAAGTGGTAACAGGGCATTTAGAAAATCCTAATATGATTCGGCAGAGTAAACATGGTTTTATGAAAGGAAAATCGTGTTTAACAAATTTATTCGAGGTTTTTTGAGGATGTAATTAGCAGAGTAGATAAAGGGGAACCAGTGGATGTAGTATATTTGGATCTGCAAAAGGCATTCGATAAGGTGCCGCATAAAAGGCTGTTATGCACGATAAGGGCTCATGGGGTTGGGGGTAATATATTAGCATGGATAGAGGATTGGTTAACGAACAGAAAACAGAGAGTAGGGATAAATGGATAATTTTCAGGTTGGCAGGCTGTAACTAGTGGGGTGCCGCAAGGATCAGTGCTTGGGCCTCAGCTATTTACAATTTATATTTATGACTTAGATGAAGGGACCGAGTGTAATGTATCCAAGTTCGTTGATGATACAAAGCTAGATGGGAAAGTAAGCTATGAGGAGGACACAAAGAGTCTGCAAAGAGATATAGACAGGTTAAGTGAGTGGGCAATAAGATGGCAGATGGAGTATAATGTGGGGAAAATGTGAGGTTATTCACTTTGGTAGGAAGAACAGAAAAACAGACTTTTTTTAAATGGTGAGAAACTATTAAATGTCGGTGTTCAGAGAGATTTAGATGTCCTCGTACAGAAAACACAGAGTTAGCATGCAGGTACAGCAAGCAATTAGGAAGGCAAATGGCATGTTGGCCTTTATTGCAAGGGAGTTGAAGTACAAGAGTGAGGAAGTCTTGCTGCAATTGTACAGGGCTTTGGTGAGACTACACCTGGAGTACTGTGCACAGTTTTTGTCTCCTTATCTGAGGAAGGACATACTTGCCTTAGAGGCGGTGCAACGAAGGTTCACTAGATTGATTCCTGGGATGAGAGGGTTGTCCTATGAGGACAGATTGAGTAGATTGAGCCTATACTCTCTGGGGTTTAGAAGAACCAGAGGTGATCTCATTGAAACATATAAGATTCTGAGGGGGATTGACAGGGTAGATGCTGAGAGGCTGTTTCCCCTGGCTGGAGAGTTGAGAACTAGGGGGCATAGTCTCAGGACAGTCTCAGACTGAGATGAGGAGGAATTTCTTCACTCAGAGGGTTGTCAATCTTTGGAATTCTCTACCCCAAAGGGCTGTGGATGCTAAGTATATTCAAAAGTGAGAAGTCGCACAACACCAGGTTATAGTCCAACAGTTTTATTTGAAATCACAAGCTTTCGGAGCGACTGCTCCTTCGTCAGGTGAAGGATCTTCGTCACCTGACGAAGGAGCAGTCGCTCCGAAAGCTTGTGATTTCAAATAAAACTGTTGGACTATAACCTGGTGTTGTGCGACTTCTCACTTTTGTCCACCCCAGTCCAACACCGGCATCTCCGCATCATGAAGTATATTCAAGGCTGAGATAGATAGATTTTTGGACTGTAGGGAAATCAAGGGACATGGAGTTGGGGTTGAAGATCAGCCATGATCTTATTGAATGGCAGAGCAGGCTCGAGGGGCCGTATGGCCTACTCCTGCTCCTAGTTCTTATGTTCTCCTTATAATTAGGTATGCCAATCGCAAATCACAGTAAGGCTTGTGTCTGCTGATGCCATTTATAATGCCTCTTTTGCTTTGTGGTTCTCGAATTCCATGACTGCAGTTTTGTACTCATATTCTTGCACACATGACTTCAGTTGTGTCCTTCAGCACTGTCCCGCTTCATGCCAAAATGGAACTATCAGGCTTACACACACACATTAAGCCAATTTAATGCCACATTAACTGCTGTTGCTCTTGTTGCTGGCTACAGTCCTCTTTGACAAAGAATTAAAACATTACTCCTTCTTTAAATCTGTTGGAAATGGCTGAGTTCTGCCAAATAAATGTCAGAATCGGACACTATAGTGTGCATCACTGAAAGTATAGTGTCCAATAACTCACACAAACATCAGCAACTTATGTAAGTTTTTGGCCAGTATCATAGATACTACAACACACGTAGATAGACAGCTTAATAGCAAGGTTCCTAGCCTCACTTCAAAAATATTTGTAATTTTTTTTTGATCGGCCAGGTGTCCGACATATGTAGAAACACATCGCCAAGGTTGTGGGTTCAAGTCCCACTCCAGGGACTGGAGCACATAAATCTAGGCTGACGCTCCAGTGCAGTGCTGAGGGAGTGCTGCACTGTCAGAGGTGCCGTCTTTCGGATGAGATGTTAAACTGAGGCCCCGTCTGCTTTCTCAGGTGGATGTAAAAGATCCCATGGCACTATTTCGAAAAAGAGCAGGGGAGTTATCCCCGGTATCCTGGCTAATATTTATCCCTCAATCACCATAACAAAAACAGATTATCTGCTCATTATCAAATTGCTGTTTATGGGAGCTTGCTGTGTGCAAATTGGCTGCCGCATTTCCCACATTACAACAGTGACTCCAAAAGTACTTCATTGGCTGTAAAGCGCTTTGAGACGTCCAGTGGTTGTGAAAGGCGCTATAGAAATGCAAGTCTTTCTTCTTTCTATACCCAGTTTCAATTTTTATAATAACTGGCAGCTACCCTACCCCTGAAATAGGCAGTTTGGTTAAATAATGAACAGGTTTTCACCCTAGGTGATGACTGGTGGTCCTCCACCACCTCACCTGAGTAACCGTTTCTCCTGTGTGAGTGAAGGCTGTGGGAAGGAGTGAGCTATCTGACTTGAAGCTATCACAGTTGAGCCTAATACTGGCCTCACCCATTATCCACATCTGTGCTTGTTCCACGTTTGTAAAAAAAAAAGCCCCAGTTTGCCCCATTTAAATAGACTTCTGATTTTACATCGAGTTACATCTGAGTCTACAGCACAGAAACAGGTCATTCGGCTCAACTGGTCTAGGTCTGCATTTGTGCTCCACAAGAGCCTTCTCCGACCCTCTTCATCTAACCCTATCAGCATATCCTTCTAATCCTTTGCCTCTCTTGTACTTATCTAGCTTCCCCTTAAATGTATCTATACGATTTGCCTCAACTACTCCTTGTGGTAGCACGTTCCACATTCTTACCACTCTTTCGGTAAAGAAGTCTCTACTGAATTAGATCTCTTTAAATAGGCAGGTTCCATGCAAAAGCCAAATAAATGTTACAAGTTAATAAGCACGATTGGCTGCCTAGTGTCTATTTATACTGTCAATAGTTACTGTGGCAGTTCATGACTAAAGTCTGCTATTGTTCCCTTTACATTGCACTGCTGCTCCAGGTGTGAGTCCTTATACCTTAATCCAGGCTCAGTGTTTGAATCTACAATGTAAGATTCACCTAAGGTGTTGCAATAACATTGCTGCCATTCAGCAGTATATCTGGAAACGCACCTGAAGGAAAAAAATTTGCAGGGCTATGGAGAAAGGGCGGTGGATTGGGACTAGCTGAAGTGCTCTTGCAGAGAGCCGGCATGGGTTCGACGGGCCAAATGGCCTCCTACTGTGCTGTAATGATTCTATGATACCGCTTGCTTTCTTATTTTGCACATATGGAAATGTGAATGCTGATGTCAGAATATCAAGTGGGAAGATGCACAAGGGTTAATTCAGCAACAAATCTGGTCATCTATTTCTAGTGTACTCCCTCCAAATCAGTCCTTTCCTGGGGTGTGTTGATTTAATGCAGGTATGGATTCAGAACGCAGATATCACACCATCTGCGCAACCAGCTGGAGGTCACATTTTGGCAGACATTGAGTTCACTCTGACTTCCAACTGGTAACATAATGAGCTGTTCATCTGTCTGAACACACAGGGTAATATCTGCTGTTACATGGGATATACACAGCTTTTGATTTCTATAAAGAAATTCCATAAAAGTGGGCTTTACTTTACAAGAAAAATAAAGTAACAATAAAAAATGTCTGTATACTTAGTTTTTAGGATTGAATATTAATTTTCATTATCTAAACCAAGTGATTCAAGAGAAAAACAAAAACGAACCATTTACTCACATAATTTAGTATTTAAAGGAGAAGGAAAACACACATAGAGTACTTTCTGTTCTAAGTGCATCCCCCAATGTCTATGTGAAAATAACAAATATATTTGTTACCTTTAAAAGAAAGCATTGAGATTTGCTTCCCAAGGGAGACCTGCTATTTTGGATTTCCTGCTTTTCAGAGTCACTCTGGTGATGTCACCATTAGGGAGGAGTTGCCCATGTCCCAAAGCAGCTGCATTCATTTCAGCGCAAACAACAACTGTGAACCAGCCTGGGAGCCACCCAACTCCAGGTAAACATGCTACCAGCTGCCCACTACTACATACACCGACAGTTGGTTATTTTTCTGTCATCAGGCAGCACTGAATCAGTTCCAACCCTTGTATTCCAAGTATTGGCCCCCATTGAGGTGAATAAAGTCACTCCAGGACAAAGGCAGCTGCTCCCAATCAGTTATGTCACTTGAGGGTCTCTGGAGGGGAGTAAAACTCAAATATCAAGTCTCTATTGAACAGCAATTTTTAAAAAAAGATGAATATATCCGAGTATATTTTATTCAAATAGACATGAAAGGGTGGGTGAGTACTTTGAACAGAAAGTGCTTTCTTAGATTTCTGCCCCTTTAATGATTACTCTGTGCAACTTTGTAGAACCAAATTAAAACCCCTCGAAAATACTAAATTCCCACAACAGTTGAAAGCTGCGGAATAAACAGAAAATCTCCAAACCAACAGCAAATCTCTGCAGGTTTGTCCACTGGTAAAGTGAATTATCACAATTCACTCACACCTGTGACCGTCACAATTTCAATGTCTTTCAGAATTTAAAAGAAAGCACTATCTCCACAGCGAGAGATCCCAGAATCAATAGTAGTAGGAGACTTCAGTCAGTTTTGATTGCGAACACATCCTTAACTTATTGGGCAACTGAAGTGAATAATAGTGTTGTGTCAGTGGCCATTAAAAGCACTGACAGCAACAGGTAGATGTCCAGCAATCACAAGAATGTTGAACAGCAGCTTCAGTGAGATACAGCAAGCATGATTCGGACAGGTGCCCGCAGAAGAAAAACACTTTCTGTTTCTACATTTGGCTACTAATAATAAAGTGTAAGCTTTACATCCAATTTCTCACTAGTCCTTTTAATTGCAAGCGCTAGAAATTACTTTTTTCAGTCAACTGACACTCATTCGATAACTATTCACATCATTTGCATTTTTCTCACCAATCAAGTTGACGAATTTGAAAAAAGCTATTTTGATGTGATATTTGCTGAACAATTTGTGAATTATTTGACTATGGCAAGAAAAGACAGAACGTGGTCTCACTTCAGAATTAGGTGATACCTATAAAAATGATGTCTAAAAATGACTCGGGCATTTATAATACTATTCTAGAGGCCAGAATGAATCCCAAAATGCATATATAAGCCTATTATCAAACATATTGCAATAAACCATTTTAATTCAACAAGAATCCATCCAGCCACAGAATATCAAACTCCAGTATGCAGCACAACACATCTGAATGGGATTTTTGTGCAGTAAGAAGATCATTAATTCTGAAATGGCCATCTCAACGAAATACTAGGGAGCTGCTGGGTACTGTACTGCAGCAAGGAGTAGGGGGCTTCCATTGACTTCAGTGGAATGGAGAATCCAGGAGAGGGCGTATATAATGGGTGGCCAATCTGACACCGACCGCTTTAGGTCCCCGCTGAAGTTGAAACTTCTGGCGAGAATCTTCCAGAGAGAACGAAAGAAAATGTAGAGAATTCAGAAAAATATTCTCTGCACATTATACTGACACCTGTTAATTGATTAAAGAGATATGATTTGGACGCAGAGTACACCAATGATATAACATTGTTGGCAACTGGGTCACCAGGACAGATAGTTTGCAGGAAGCATGGACTGGGATAGGCTGCTGACAGGAGGCAACAGGGTAAGTTCACTGAACCTGCACTCCCAGTGTGGAGACGCACTCAAAAGGAGCTGTGGGTTGGAAATCTAGTTCTAACACTATAGCGCTGCTTCTCCGACCTGCACTCTCTTAACCACAACTCCCCACTGGGGACACAAGATCAGCGAATTTACTTTAACGAGAATCAGATACAGGGCTGAGAATCCAGGGAGAAAAACAGGAATTAAGGGCGTGTAAGAATGCAGGAAGGAAACAAGGGATGTATAAAACTAGTTACTTTGGGATTGGGAATGGAGAGCAGGTGGAAGATTCAAGCAGGTGCACGGTGGATGGGAGTGTTTGGCCAATAAATTAGCACTTCCAACATCCCTTTGTAAGGTGAGGCAGGAGCATGGCCTGCTTCTACCCGAGTTGAGTTTAATGCTCCCCTGTTGAGCCTGTCCATTCTGCCTTTCAAAGTTTTCTGTGGCTTTTATAAGGCATGATTTTTTTTGTAAGTGAAAGGAATTATTAAACATAGGGGACAAAATTCCTAATGCTGGTCAGTTTTGCAAAAAAAAGTCAGTTTGAGTACAAAATTGAATTTCCCATTTTGTACTCAGGCCAACTTTTCGGTAAAATTATTGACAGGAGAATTTCATCCTCCTGATTATAGCAACAGAAAAAAAAGATCACAGCATGAAATAAATAGATGGTTTTAGAGCTAATTCTAGACACAGTATAAATTTCCACTGACCTAAGGCTTTAATAATGAACTCTACGCAGCATTGAACCACAGACGTTTATTCCAAAGGATTCACTCATAACAAAGGAATATGTAGAATTTTCTATGTTTTTAACGAATGGGTGAGGGGTAGAGATTCCATTTTGGGCGCAATCGGGAATTTGCGCCCAAAATGTGCTTGAAATTGCACTGGTTAGATTACAGGTCAAATTTCGGCTAAAACTAATTTGCATAACCACAAACATGAAATCTTCCATGATCCAGCAGAATCGAGAAGCATAATAGAGCGTAATTGATTTTTTTTCCATTAAAAAGTATTTCTTGATGTATTTAAGAACGGTAACCTGTTGCAGTTTCATTAATACAGCTGACAATGAGTTTATCAGCAAAAATAAGCATTTTAATAAGGTTGTCCAGTCCTCCTCCTGTGAGTAACCTGATTTAAAATCACTGACAATTACTTAAAAAACTATACTGAACCATTTAATAGTTTCATTGGTGTACACTGGTCAGTTTCTTAGTAAATTAAATATTGATATGAAGAAACTTTTAAAACGTGCCTACTAGTGCAAGTGTGCCTGAGAAAACAAGCGCGATTTGAAGAGCAATGTGGCGGAATCTCGCTATTTCGAGCTGTGGGCCTGGCCAGATTCGGGGTGAACTGAATCTTGAACCAATGTAAAAGATCGCAGAAAACACGAGCCTAAGTCTTTTTGGGGTTGCGCCCAAAAATAATTTAAAAGTCATTTACTTTTTTAATTCCCCGATCTTTCGCGCTGGTTCGGCCGACTGCGCTGGAATCTGGGCATAAAAACTAGCGGAAACTCTACACCAGGGTCTTACTTGGCTTTCTAAATATGCAATTTATAGACACAGCATCTGACATACTTGAAAATTAAATTACACACAGATTGCACATATATTTGCACATCAGTGAGACACTATGGTACATTCTCTATCTGCTGTCCATAATCGTAAACAATATTGTAGAACTTTTAAATTCAGCATCGACTACTCTTATGTTAGATACAGAGTAAAGATCTCTCTGCCACAGCCTAACAATGGGGCCTAATTTGAGCCTCAGTAGAGCACCCTCTCCTGCACCTGTGTGACACAATTTCCCACACCAGCCATCCTTGTGGCCCAATAGTAAAACTCTCGATTTAAACATAGAAACATAGAAACTAGGAGCAGGAGTAGGCCATTCGGCCCGTCGAGCCTGCTCCACCATTCAATACGATCATGGCTGATCATCCAAATTTAATGCCAATTAGTGTCAACTGGATTACTAGGGGACTGTTTTCTGTTGACATTTAATGGCAATGACCAGAGATGAACAATTAAATTGGAAGGAAACTAGGAGATAATATGAACAGCAGTATTTTTTAATCTGCTTTGACACTACTCCCAGTTTTCCCTCTTTTAAAAAGATTGAGTGAAATATAAAAGAGTTCACGCGGAATTAGCTTCCAGATTGTTCAGAATAATTAAGGGCTGATTAATTGCCCGATTGCAATTTGTGCTTTCTTCCGCTGATCGATATGAATATAGCTAGTGCGCACTTTGCTCACCTGATGAGCTGGAGGTATTTCAATGACAGGGTGCTAAGATGCTGAAGTAACAGCGATAATACTAAATGAGTATTCAGGGACAGAGGCACAGTTACATATAAAGAGGTAGGAGGAAGATTGCCTACATTAGGTGGGGAAAATAACAGAGATCTCCTGCCTGGTTCTAATATCTATATAGGTATATAATAGAACTTCTTTAATCTGACCACCAATGTTTTTTTTTAAGTATATTGTGGCGGATCGCCACCGAAACGGGCGCAATCCACTTTTCCGTCTGTGGACAATAAATCGGGCACCTTGCCTTTAAGGCGCATGCTGCCTTTAAGGCATGAAAAAAGGAGTGGGCGTCGCCCTCAGTGTGAACTTAAAAAGAGCGGGCGTCGCCCTCAACCAGTAGAGTTTTGCAGAGAGAAGTTGTAGCAGCCATTTTGCCAAGGAGTATGTAATTAAAAGCCATGTGCTCCACATATTGACTCGGCCTCAATTCGTGCTTCGCGGCAGCTACAATATTGGTGACCCCGACGCTCAGAACGTATTCAGAGCACTGCAATGGCGGACACGAACGCAGTTTCCGTGAAACTGCCGGAGTTTTGGGAAAACCAGCCCGAAGCCTGGTTCCTCCAAGCCGAGTCCCGATTCCGGCTGCGACACATCACCACAGATGGGACAAAGTACGACTACCTCGTCACATCACTCGGTAGCTCCACAGTTACGAAGGTCTGGACAGCGCTGCAGAACCCACCAGAGGAGGGCAAGTATGCACATCTGAAGGCCGCGCTCCTTAAAAAATTTACGGCCTGGTCATACCAGCGAAACTGCCACCTCCTCGACCTTCCAGGCCTCGGTGATGCCTCACCATCAGACCTCCTCTCCCACATGCTCTCCCTCACCGACGAGAGCCCACCCGGATCCCTCTTCCGCACGCTGTTCATCCGCCAGCTACCTCTCAGCAACCGCCCAGCGATCGTGGCATCCAGCCTCATGGACCTGGAAGCCTTGGCCGATGAGGCCGACAAACTGCTGTCCGCTCACTCCAGCCGCGACGTCACTCCGGACCTGGCAGCCACTGCCTGGGCGCGCCCCTCACCGGCCACCACGCGGCCACAAGGCCCAGCCACCAGGGCTCACGGGGCCTTCGCGCCCCACTAACCCGGGCCACTGTTAATACCACGCACGGTTTGGCGCCAGGGCAAAACGGTGCACACCTCCCTGCTCTTTCAAGTCCGCCCCCGTACCAGCCCCCGCGATGGCCGTGGGCCACGCGGGCTCCCTGCTGTACGTCACGGATGACAAAACCGGCCGCCGGTTCCTGTGCGACACTGGAGCTCAGCACAGCATCATCCCGGCCTCCGCCCTCGACATCCAAAAGGGCAAACGAGCTGGCTGCTGCTAACGGCTCAGACATCCGGACGTACGGCACCCGCACAGTCACCCTCGACCTCGCTGGTCGCCGCTACCGATGGGAGTTCATCACTGCCAAGGTGCTCTCCCCTCTCATCGGCGCAGATTTCCTGTGCGCCCACGGCCTACTGGTAGACATCCCTCGACACCGCCTAGTGGACATGAATACCATGTCCCCCATCCTGGGCGCCATGGCACCCTGTCAACCCGCCTGAAATGGCGTCACAGTGCCACGCCCGGGCCACGGATGACTACTCGGCACTCCTGGCCGAATTCCCGGCCCTTACCAATCCGACCTTCTCCGGAGGCCGCCAAACACGGGGTGGAACACTTCATCCCCACCACAAGCCCCCCAGTGGACCCGACCAAACTGGAGATCGCGCGGACCGAGTTTGCCACCATGGAACAGCTCGGCATCATCCGCCGCTCCAACAGTCCCTGGGCCTCCCCACTCCACATCGCCCCCAAACCAGGCGGGGGTTGGCGCCCCTGCGGAGATTACCGCCGCCTCAACAACGCCACCACCCCTGATCGGTACCCCGTGTCGCACATCCAGGACTTCTCGGCTTGACTGGCTGGCCGCTCAGTCTTTTCCAAGGTCGACCTGGTGCGCGGCTACCACCAAGTCCCCGTTCACCCCGCGGACGTCCCCAAGACGGCCGTAATCACCCCCTTCGGCCTGTTCGAGTTCCTGCGGATGCCCTTCGGCCTCAAAAACGCGGCCCAGGCATTCCAACGGCTCATGGACTCGGTCCTTCGGGACCTGAAGTTCCTGTTCGTCTACCTGGACGACATCCTGGTAGCCAGTTCCTCCAAGCAGGAACACCTCGAACACCTTCGCATCCTGTTCGGGCGCCTCAGCGACCACGGGCTCATCCTCAGCCCAGCCAAATGCCAGTTCGGCCTGGACAAGATCGACTTCCTCAGCCACCACATCACCCATGCTGGGGCCATTCCCCTGCCCACCAAGGTGCAGGCCGTCCAACAATTTCCCCGTCCCATCACCATCAAAGGCCTCCAGGAGTTCCTCGGGATGATGAATTTCTACAACCGCTTCATCCCCAAAGCGGCGTCCCTCATGAGGCCCCTGTATGAAGCCCTCCGGGGCAGGAGCGGCAAGATGGCAGTCGAATGGACGGCAGACGCGTCAGCCGCCTTCGACTCCACCAAGACCGCGCTCGCCAACGCCACCCTGCTCGCGCACCCACGGCCCAATGCCAGGGTAGCGCTCACCATGGACGCCTCCAACCACACGGTCGGCGCCGTGTATGAGCAGTGGGTCAACGGCGCCTGGCAACCACTTGCCTTCTTCAGCTGCCAACTACGCCCCCCGGAGGTCAAGTACAGCACCTTCGACCGCGAGCTCCTCGCGCTGTTCCTGGCGGTTCGCCATTTTCGGTTTTTGCTGGAGGGCCACCCCTTCACTGCGTTTGTCGACCACAAACCCCTGACATTCGCAATGGCAAAGACAACCGACCCCTGGTCCGCCAGGCAGCAGCGCCAGCTCGCGGCAGTGTCCGAGTTCACCACGGACATCCAACACGTCTCCGGCCGAGACAATGTGGTAGCCGACTGCCTCTCCCGCCCCGCCATCCACGCCGCACACCTGGCAGTCGACTACGCTCAACTCGCAGCAGACCAGATCACCGACCCTGATCTGCTCTCCGCACCTACCAGGGCTACGCCTGGCCGACGTCGCCTGTGGCCCGACCGCAGTCACGGTCAAGTGCGACATATCCCTATGTCAACCTTGGCCCGTCGTCCCAGCGTCCTGGCGCCGCCGGGTATTCGAGATTCTCCACAACCTCTCCCACCCCGGCGCCCGCGCATCCATCAAATTGGTAGCTAACTGCTTTGTCTGGCGCAGCCTTCGCAAGGATGTGCGTACTTGGGCCAACTCCTGCCTAGCCTGCCAACGGGCCAAGGTGCAGCAACACACGAAAGCACCCCTCGAGGAGTTTACCGTCCCTTCGCGTAGATTCGACCACATCCACGTGGACATCGTCGGGCCCCTGCCACCGTCGCAAGGCCACACGCACTTGCTGACGATCGTTGACCGCACCACGCGCTGGCCCGAAGCAATTCCACTGACCTCTACCACCACCGCCGACATCGCCAGAGCCTTCGTCAGCACCTGGGTCGCACGGTTTGGCGTCCCCTCCGACATGACGTCGGACAGAGGTCCGCAATTTACCTCTGAACCGCCGTCGCACGCAATCTCGGGGTGACCATTCACCGCACCACAGCGTACCACCCCCAAGCCAACGGACTGTGTGAGCGGTTCCACAGATCCTTGAAGGCATCTCTTCGAGCCAGCCTCCAGGACGGCGCCTGGACCGACCGACTCCCGTGGGTCCTCCTCGGCCTGCGCACCGCGGTTAAAGAGGACCTCCACGCATCGGCAGCAGAGCTCGTGTACGGTCAGCCGCTGCGCGTACCCGGCGAGTTCCTGCCCACCGCCACGACACCCTGGTCAGCCGACCAGCAATGCCACGACTTCGCCTCACCGGCGCTACAGTTCGCCCCGGTGCCCATTGCCCGACACGGCGAATCCACCTCACACGTCCCACTAAGCCTGCACCAGGCACGGTTTGTTTTCGTCCGGCACGACGCCCACCGCGGACCCCTTGAACCCCCGTACGACGGGCCCTACAAGGTGCTACAGGCTGGGGACAAATTTTTCACCCTGCAAGTGGGCGACAGGACCGAAAAAGTGTCGGTTGACCGACTCAAGCCAGCACACTCGGAGCCCGGTGAGCAGGTCCCTGTAGCTCGTCCACCGCCACGTGGCCGACCTGCCCTCAAGCCAGTTCACCCGGCTGCTCCACGCCCGGCCGTTCCACGTCCACCGGCGTCCTACAAGAGCCGCTCCGGCCGGCCCATCAGACCGCCGCACCGTCTTGTCCACACCTCCTAAGC
Organism: Squalus acanthias; assembly: GCA_030390025.1. Classification (NCBI taxonomy): domain Eukaryota; kingdom Metazoa; phylum Chordata; class Chondrichthyes; order Squaliformes; family Squalidae; genus Squalus; species Squalus acanthias. Next base: position 50,565 of record JASTWF010000543.1, on the reverse strand, counting down.
GGATTCTGGGGGGAGCTGTGTGGCGGATCGCCACCTAAACGGGCGCAATCCACTTTTCCGTCCGTGGACAATAAATCGGGCACCTTGCCTTTAAGGCGCATGCTGCCTTTAAGGCATGAAAAAAGGAGTGGGCGTCGCCCTCAGTATGAACTTAAAAAGAGCGGGCGTCGCCCTCAACCAGTAGAGTTTTGCAGAGAGAAGTTGTAGCAGCCATTTTGCCAAGGAGTATGTAATTAAAAGCCATGTGCTCCACATATTGACTCAGCCTCAATTCGTGCTTCGCGGCAGCCACAATAATATATATATTACCAATAACGCAAGCCTGGCAGAGTAGCATTGTGTCAACTTCGAGAGACTTCAGCCCCAGCATTCCCCATGATTTGAGATGAGCACATCAATCTCAAAAGTTTTTTGTTAAATTTACAATCCATTTTAAATGAGAAGACTTTGCATACAGCCCTGGAGGAGCAGAGAGACCAACGGCTGATTAGGGATGTATTTGCTTGTCCAGTACTATGATATTCAAATAGTAACTCTGCCTCCTGATTTTAATTCTTGTCTAACCGTAGTTACTTATGGACCAAATCCAGCAGGTTTATGGCTATAACTATAGTTAGATGGCAATAATATATTTTCTCATCATTAAAAAGAACATATAATGATTCCTTTGAGACTTAACACAAAGATTAAGGCACAGATAAAAGTAACACAAAATATAGGTACACGGTATGGAATCATAGAATAGAATCAGAGTCCGGAATTTTCTGGGGTCCGTGCGGGTGCGATCAGAGGCGGGTTGGATGGGAAAGTTGAAATTTCTTGCAGCAGGTCAGGAACCCGCCGTCAGCCCGCCCCCACACGCCTTTCCCTCGGGCACGTCTGTCAGCGCGGCAGCGACCCGACCGGCAGAGGCGGACGACCCAATTTAAAGGATTATTAGCTTGTTGTCAGACCCTGAAGAGTCTTTTTAACCTTACCTTTGCAATTTCACTGGATGCCCACTGGGCTCACGCTGCTCAGGAACCACATCTGTCAACCTGAGGCGGGAGTTGAGTGGCCATTGATCCAGCTGATTAGTTGACAGCATCAAATGTACTACAAAAGCTCCCACCTGACAGCTGATCACTTTCCTCAGGCAGAAGCTGTTGCTGACTGCATTCCCAGCACAGACTGAGCTTTCTGCAGGCTGCAAGTCTTTCCAGCAAAGTCTCCATCTAATGTCACCTCATTGGAAGAACGTCTCTCACCATTGACAGATTGCTTGTGTCATCTCTACTTCACCTGCCATGTATTCCATCAACATGGGTGCCATTTATACTCTCTCACCTTGGTCCTCAGAATCGGACCACAATCTGCCCCAACACCAGCAGCACCAACAACAACAACACCAACCTTCTCCGCAATCACCTGATGCTGCACAGGACAGAGGGCATCAGCACCCGAGCACATTGCTGCCCAGGAGGCCAGGGATGGCCTCATCATGGCCAGATTTACTTAACTTTATGCTGTACACCCATACGGCTGCCAAATGATGCGGTGGGTTGGCACCTCCCCACACCAACACCATAAAGCATCCCTACAATGACCAAGCCATTCCTTTCATACTCACTTCCATTGCTAGAGGTACCGTTATGTCTCACCCTTCACTGCAACTAACTAAGCTGTTTCCAAAGGTGCACACAAAACTGTCCAAGACCAGAGAGTGTTGAAAATAATGATTTTTATGTTTGACAGCACATTAACGGAAACTTCACATAAACATTGGATAAAACACCCAAGTGGCTACCCTTGCAAATCTACTTGCGTGTCATCTTTCTCTTCCATGTGCTTCTATGAGGTGCTACCCCTGTGGCTTCAGCAGAGGTAGAGGCAGCCTGCTCACTTCCCTGCTGCCAAGGAGCTGGAGAGCACCTTGCTGCATATCAGTGGGGCCATGAGGAACCATGTCTACGCTGACATCCCTCCCTGCCATCTATTCTTCATAGAGACCATGTACTCCTGTGAGCGGCCATCCTATCCATGGAGGAGCCGACAGTCACCATCGCCTGCGACACGGTGGTGCTCATGTTGGAAATGGACTCCTCCATTCTCTGAACATTTGCAGACATCGCGCTCGCAAAACCTGTCAAAGCCTCCTGCACTTCTTCCTGAACCTCCAGGATTGCCCTCTTTCTGGATGGCCCCCGAGGTTCAGTGGCTGCATGCAGCTGAGCAGAGCTAGGAGCATCCTACGCCCTCCGGCGAGGACTCTCCACTGCTGTCCCTGTCTCCACCATCCGCTCTTGCTCACTTGGGAGTTGTGCAACACCAGGTGACAACACTATTCTATCTCACGTGGGACCCACTGAGGTGTGTGTATCTGCGCTGGTGCTGGGTGCGCTCATGTCTGGTGATGCAGCGCCCTCAGAGGCTGAAGGCTCTTCTGAGGAGTCGTCTTCCTCTTCCTCCTGAACAGTGGGGGGGGGTGCCTCTTGATGGACCTGTGGGAGAGTAAAGAGAGGAGTTAGATATGTCATATGAAGAATGAGTACAGATACCATTATGCATATGATGACCTTTCAATGGCTACTGACATCAGTCCCCATATGAGTGACTGATGTATGCCATGTAGCTGTATGATATGCAATTCTGTCACCAGGTCACTGAGATGTCCCCCTCTCTCTGTTTCCCACCTCCAGCTGCTCGGCGACTCCATATGTTTATAAAGCAGCCTCCTCTGCTGTTGTAAGGTTTGCAAATGATGGAGGGCCATCGCCGGTTCCCTCCCTTATTTTGGGCTCTCTTTTCCTGAAAGGAGGGAAAGAGAAGGTTGAGTGAGAATGATGGAATGAGTGTAAGGAATGGATGGGTTAGATCTTTAGAGGGAGACTATGATGGAGTGGGGTGCAAAAGCCAAGTGGCATCCTTGTGTGCTGTTAGTTGGTATGTTTGCACGAGGATGAGGGGTGGTTGTGAGGGGTGGTTAGTCAAATGGAGATGTGATAATGTAGATAGAGAGAGAGGGATGGATGACATGCAAGGTATGTTGGTGTGAGTAAGAATGTGCAGGAGTAGGCTTGGGAAGGCAGAGTGATGGGGATGTGATGAGAGGCACAGCAGGATGCAGTTGAGTGTGGCTTTGTACTAACGTTTCCTGATCTAATGAGATCATTGAAACGTTTGCAGCACTGCACCCAGGTCCTCCTGACCACATCCCTGCTGTTGACCTCCTCTGCAATCTCCAACCAGGCTGTTTCGGTCTCCTGGGGAGGTCTCTTCCGCCCATTGGAAGGGAAGAGGACCTGCCTGCTTGTTTAGACTCCCTCCACAAGCATATGGAGGGAGTCATAGGAGAACCTGGGTGCAGCCCTCTGCCTCTGTGCAGTCATTTCCAAATTGTTTGCAGCACGCCAATGCTGTAGTGCACTGACTGCACTATTTTAGATTAACCTTCAAATGTAATGTGGCCATGGTCCCTTTAAATATCCCGGCTGAAAACGCATCATGGATGACGTCAGCAGACCCACACCATTTCATTGGGCTGGGTAACGCGCAGGGCTTAATATGACCTATTGACGTAAAGTCGTTTTGTGCAGCGGGATGGAGCCAGCAATAGGGTCACGATCCGTCATGGCCACCGCCCGCACCGGAACCACCCAGGTAGAGAAAATTCCGGCCATAGAATCAAACAGCACAGAAGGTGCCTGTGCCAGCTCATTGAAAGAGCTATCCAATTAGTCCCACTCCCCTGCTCTTTCCCCAGAGCCTCTGTCCCCATTCCATACCCCGCTGTCTCTCACACTCCTTACACCCGGTCCCCCAGCCCCTCATTGTTAACCCGCTAGTGTCTCCTAATCAAACCATTCGGGCTTCTGTCTCCTTTACAAAAATGGAGATGATATCGAGTTGAGAAACGAGTTGTGTTACCTCTTTAGCTGTAGAGATGTAAATATATCGGAACGGCTTAAGAAAACGATGAGCTCTACAAATTTGCTGGTATGTTCAATTTCCTAGGTTTCCTGCTCTCCACAGCTGAATTAAAGGCCTTAATGGCGTGTTGCTTAACCACTTGTGTGGGACTGTTTGGCTATTCGAGAGCTGCAAAATGAGGATTATTAGAAGCGAGTCCTGATTGAGCCGCTTTCTTGAGTTTAAATCACACTGAAGAAACTCAACCAGCAGAAAATGGTCATCAGCACATTTCTCATCATTGCCATTTAGATGAAAAGTCGGGGAATGAACATCTGTTTCCTAAAAGTGGGAAACCTCCCCTTTGACGTCATAAAACAAACTGAGTATTCAATATCTGATGACAAACTACAAGAGAAAAAAGATACAATTTAATTGTAAACTGGATTCAATTCTTTAAGAATGATTGCATTCTATGGTGAAATGTTTAGGTGAAGATTATTTTATATACACAGTATTAAAGTCAGTAAAAATTCTGTGGTTTGAGAACATTGTGTTTAACTGAATGACGTTTTGTCAACACAGACAATTTTCTGGACAGTGTATCAAGAAATACTGATTGGCAGCACCATCTGGACCACGACACATTTGAAAAGAGAGGCACATTTTGAAACAGGGTAGATTCAAACTATTTAGAGCTTGTCAATCACAGTGATTTTATACAGCTCCTAAAAGATCTGCCGTCAAATGTTCTTAACAAAATGACTCTGCCATCGGTAAAGGTGGATAATACCAATCGATTTTTTTTTACTCTAGTGTCGTTGGTTAACTAACGGCCGAGTTCTCTGTTCTGGGTGGGGTTTGCAGTTCTGCAATGGGAGGGGTTGTTTGTTGTTTCAAATCTGGTTGGTTTTCAGAGAAAATATCTCATTTCCAACCGAGATTTCCAAAACAGATTTACAGCTGAGAGAAGGCTACAAGCCAAGGGCAATGCACGCTCTGCTAAAAGATCTCTGTGCAGTTTTCTTCAGGAAAACACGGGGTGGTGGCATGGAGAACAGTTTATTATTTTTTCCCAGTCAGCTCAGGAAATTCAAGTCCGGAGCGAGGACAGAATAAGATTAATTACCCGTTTAACTATTAACTACCAGGACCAGCTCCTGCCCAGGAGCATGATGGGGTCTGCCAGCAATTAACCTCTGAACTATGCAACAGATTTACGATATTAAGTATTTAGGTGCAGAACTCTGCAGTGCAGTCACTAACTGGCTACTGTGGTAGGAGAGTCTCTTGTACGTGCTGTGCTTTATTTGCTGTGCTCGTGAATGTTGTGCTTTAGTTGCCGCTTGTCCAGATGCAAGTGAACGGATGCAGCAACTAGCTTTCAAAACTGACACAAGAAATCTCACTTCTTAGCTCCCTCAGTAATTAGTGATTAGCTGAATGAGTCCGAAAGAACACAAAGTTCAGTTCTAGTTTTGTGGCATTCACTGCTAGTCTTGAAGCTACATTAAATTTATTTCAGGTTTTTTTTCCTCTTCTGTGGGACTCCATTGAATATTTTGAAACAAATTGACAGAAGTGATCTGAAGTGATTGTCAAAAAATATCTGCCTACTTTGTGTGTCTGTCAGAGAGATAGCAAGACACAATTAAGCTTGAAAAAGCGCATAATAAATTTTCCTTTGAAGCCAGTTTTGCTCCAGCTTTATTCAGATCATGAATTTTGTGTCAGCAGGCAGGAAATTAGGAAACGAGCAGAGAATTCAATTACAGCATTTACTGGCAGTTGGTGAGGTTATAATAGAGTTTTGTCTGAGTTGTTAGGTTAGGACTGGACGGTGCAGGAGTTTCTCATCGAGGCTCTGCCACGAAAGCCATTGGCCTGGCTTCAAGCAGCACTGGGGCATGCCTTGGAGTCTGCCCAGGAAGTGCACTGAAAGGAAAGTTTGTTTAGAATGTGACCTGGTTCTTTATATCTCCCTGCCCTTCGCATAGTGCACAAGGATAAGCTGATGTAACCCTGCAGCTGAACGAACTAACAGTTTTCTCAACCTAGTTATAGTTAACTAAGTGTCTCTAACTTTGAAAGAGGATATTTTTAAAATGGCTTCAACCTTCATGTGTGGAATGGAAGATCTGCTGTTTGGTGGCAGTCGGTTTGTATGGAACTTGACAATCACAACTTTGAGGAGGTGGTATACTGAGAGGCTGAGGGCTTGTCAGCAAATGCTAAGGACGTGGTGTGGACTGCGTGATGTTTACCAGGTAAAATAATAGCCCACATTCTAGTGCAAGTAAATATGTATTCAGATTGTTAATAAGTCGTTGCTTGCCACATTGATTTTCTTTTAATATAACTTTTGTCTTTGTGTAAAACCATTGCAATTTTTTTTTTAATATGTGCTTGCTAAGAAAGTTGTGTTGGTATTTCATGTGGTATTACAATCAATGATTACATATTATTTCTGTCTGATTGAAACAAGTAATTTCATTTTATCATTTAGAGATTAAAGATTAATCATAATTAAAAGGTCATCCATTCAGCTGCTACATAAAAGCTTTACATTAAAATGCTGAGGAAATAATGAAAACTGACATTGAAATATTTGAGTGAATGACAGCTACATCCAAGAGACTTAAAAATAGGACGAACTATACTTAGATCTTCTGAAACCTTTGAACTAAAACCTGAACTGCACCATGACATTAAGTGTAAATAATAATTTTCTTGTACTTTAGCTACAGCTGAACTTAAATTTGGATCATGTTTATAGGAGTCCCAAAACTGTTAAATAATACCCTGATTAAGCGCTTTCAGTTACAGGTAATTTGCTTATGGACTGTTCAAGTTGCAATATAATAAAAAGACACACTGATTAGAAGAATATAGATCAAATGTTTTTTTCAGGGTCAGGTTGCTGAAATGCGCTCTCAGTCACGCACTGACGCGTGGGATGGGTGTTGGAAATTACTTGAAGACTATTTATTATTGTTATAGTATTAATTCCAATTTCATAGGCTGGTGCAGTAGTACAGCATCAGGTATTCACCACATAAAGGGAAAGAGGAAAAAAGAAATTGACTAGCAAGTCACCCGGTCCACTTAAACTGACCTTTGAGCAACTGATTAGATAGTGGCACTGGCAGAGACTGAGAGCAGGTTACCTATTTCACCTCTTGGCTGAGGAATAATGCGTGACCCAGAGAGATCCAAGTAGAGGGAGAGAAATGAAATAACTTACAAAAATGTGGATAAAAAAGTAAATGATGCAAATGTGCAGTGTGCGACACGTTCTTTTGATTTGCCCAATAAATTAGAACCTTTACAACTTGTTACATTATTTTGTTTCCATGTTCTTCCCTCCTCTCCTGAAGGGAGTGACTCATGCTGGGGGAAAGTTCTGTGGGGCCCATCACCTTTTTCATACCTCACCCCAAGTGCCCATTCTTCATGTGTGACTTTTGACAATGAATGTATGTAGGCTATCTGGGGGGGAATCACACCCATATCAATCTTGTTCTTATGCAACGTCCACACATGCACCTTCCAGCATGGACCACTGGATAGTGATCAGGAGCACAAACCCTGAAATCCTTTCACCTCCCGAAAGTAGGTCGCCTGCACTGCCACCCTAGCTGAGGTCAGTTAACTTGAACCTGGGACTTCCTGATCTGTACGCCTCAGAATTACACTGGGTGATACACTAAGTCATCAGCTGAGCTGATCTGTCATATTAAACTAGAGTAAATTGTATTGTGTGTATTTCTCCCTGTAGGTATGACATCTTGTTAGAGAACCTTTTAAAGGACGGATGGCTGATAAGCTCTGTCAAGCAAAGCTGTCTAGCACTACAAAGAAATTTTATTAACTCCGTGCCAAATTCTTCACAGTCTGGTTAATAAGTTTTACATCATTTGAAGTTTGACATACTGCAAGCAATTATTCAAAATGTGATTTTTATGCTAGCATGTATTTATATAGATACTTTGTGTATGGCCAGTTTTCCACATGTCTATTAACAAAAAGTGGATTCACAGACTAAAAGACAAATCCTAGTAATACCGCATCACATCTAGATAATGGTAATCCTCAATAAACGGTATGAGTTTCTTCAGCCATATTCGATAATTATGAAAGAGAGCAGAAATTTGTTCAGGGCAATTGTTAAAAAAAGCATTTCAATGAAAGCATACCACATAATCCCCAGAGAAACGGAAAGAAGAGCTGGGAGAGTTAAACGATAGCACTTGCAGCCAAATGCTTTTTGAGCCACATCAGGTCTATTTACAGCGAAGGGGGCTTCACGCTTCCCTATTCTACATTAATGATACAGAATCTTTGCCAGCTCCAGGTTCAGTATGTGTAAACTGCAGCCTCGCAATGCTGTTCAATTCCCTGATGCAGTATGAGCACTACCTGCTTGTATAATATCCTCCATTATTTGAGTGCGATGAGAATGACACCAGCAGTTCATATACATATCTCCATTTGTTTTTTAAGCTCAATTTTTAACTCTGCGATTCTCTCCTGTTCATGAGGATGGCCATTTATTTTGCGATATGGTTCTGTGAGCTGAGGTGGCCTTCTGGTATCTCTTCTGTTTTTATGTGTGAGCCTGTTTTGAGTGTTGATTGACTATTGGAATGTAGAGGCCATCAAAGCCAAGTTCAATGCTGTCGTCACAACATCCACACAGATGTAGCTTACAAAAGGGGTTACTGGATAGCAAGTAGAATCAAGAACCCTTGCTGATTTTCCCCTACCTAACCTGAGCACTGAGAACAGTTATAGTGAACCCCCTCCCTTCATCCATCCTCTCTGCTGCTGTCTTGGCTGAGATCAGCTGTCTGAGCAAAGGCAAGCGATGGAACCTGTCTATTTGACTCAGTACCACACCATACAATGCAGATATTGATGGAGCCACGGGGAAATGCTTGACAAGTCTTCGACAACAATCAAAATGTTTGACAAAATCTATGATACTTTAATTCACTGCAAAACCTTGGGGGAGAAATTCGGTATTGCCCCATTTGGGGCGCAATTATCGGCCGGGCGCAAAGTTTAGCGCCTGGCGCTAATTATCGCCTCCGACTGCAAACTTGGCCTCTAAAGCCTCGGAGGTGATTTGAGCGCTAAATCAAGCGCTACACATCCCTCTTAAGGCGCTAACGCCAAGGAGCGAGGCGCTACCTCAGAGCGCTGGTGAAGCTCAGGTGATGTCAGTTAGCAATGGAACACAGACACACTGGCGCCGGCCAGTTCTTAAAGGGGAGGGTCGATCTTGCTCTCCAGTCACACCCTGCTCATTGCTGCCTTGAATCTTGGCCTGGAGAGACCTGTACATCAATTCTGCTGGAAAGAACAATGGAGAGGCCCAGGGAAAGAGCTCAGAGTGCAGCCCCCATAGTCTCTTCTAAATCGATACAAGGAAGGGCAAATCAAAATCAACCTGCAGAGTACTGCTCAGTACCCAAAACTCCTTCACACAGCGTTGAATCTCTCCAGAAGTCTCTCTCTCAGAATGTGTGGTGCAAAAATGTCGCCGACAAAAAAAGGCAGGAAGCGGCCGCCTTTAAATAGCGCTCCCCCTGTCCCTTCCCGACTGCAAAACGTTCCCCTCAACCTGTTGTTGCTAGCGGTAGGCGGAAAGGCAGGGGGCGCCACTCAATATCCGGTCCAGGGCGCTACCGGAGCATTGCACGCTCGACTGACGTCACGATCTGCGGGCGCAGGAGATCGTGGCGGTAGTGTTTAGCGCCGCCGCAAAATGTCTGGTCAATTTCACGAGCGGCGCAAACATCGCCGCGCCCGGGCGCTAGTTGCTTTGCGCCCCGGCGCTAGTTGCTTTGCGCCCCATTAGCGCCCTCTTAGGGCGCTAACGGGAGGCGCTAATCAACCAAATTTTCCCCCCAATACTTAAAGCTCAAAAAGAGAAACACAACTTCTTCAAATTGTGCATTTTGAGATTTAAAAAGAAAACACCTTTTAATATTCAAAATGGTACATATAGAAACTGTTTATAAATCATATTCCTATTTTAGATCTAAAAATGATTATAAATGCAAATTCAATCACTTGAATTATGTATTTTCTAATAATCTTCAGTATTTCTCCTTGTGGTTAAGTATCAGATGCAAAAGTATAGTGAATTTGTGACCCATTGTAGCAATTTCCAATTTGTTTTCGTATTGTAAAACATTAGGAAATGTTCAACAGTTATTATTTTTCTGGGTATGTTTCAGCATTTTTCTTTATAATATTCTCGGAATATGAGTACTTACTTGCTATGGTCTCTAGGTACACATTATCCTTCAACTGCACAGAATTGCACCATGATTTACAAACTTGTTATTGCCACATGAACTGACAGAAAGACATCATTGATAATATCTACAGCACCTTTCATTACAGTCTCAAAATATAAAATATCTGTGGCTTGCTATTTCCCTTCTATTGGGTTTTAAGGACATGTTAGACCATGACAGAAGCAGTCAGCAATGCAGCCATTTCGTCCTAAACTGGATTTCAAAAGGAAGGAAAGAGGAAACTTGCTTCCCTCCTTCCACACCTGAAATAAAAATTTGAATTATATACAAAATATTCTGCAAACAATCGCAATGTTTTCCTAACAAATCCAATTTTATTAGTGTTATATTAATCCAGCAAAAAATAACTATTGCAAAATACAGATATATCAACCTACAAAAAGAGCTAAGCAGAATGATCATTCAGTACTGTGGACAAAAAATAACTTTCACTATTTATGTGTCCTTTAGAACAAACAGAATCACTAGTATTGGGAGCTATGCGCAGTAATCATTGAGAAGCTATGTGCGTTAATCAGTATCATTGTAAGAGATATATTATATCTTTTAATTTAAAGCAAGGGACCCTCTGGACCATTCACTGATTTTGAATACTAATAAATATTTTGATTAATAAATTAAATCACCATCACTTTAACTGTCCTACAAAGTGGGGTTGTAACAGATTAACCTAAAAGAGAATGACAGACAATATTCAGGGTAACAGTCTTTATTCCGCCAACAAAATCTAAATTGGCACCAGCCTGATGGAACATAATGGTCATTTCTACGTACTTAAATATAGTTTAAAATCCGCACAACCTTTCATTCCCAGGAATCTTGACTGTATTTTCTCACTCTCTCATATTGTGTAGTGGACTTTTCAAACCGACAGATATATTTTAATTTTATCCGAAAGGAATAATAACAGCATCTGTTGTGTTAATCACATGGAATTTCCTGTATATTCTGTGGGATAAGTTAATTTGTTTTCTAATGGTTTAGGTCAGCATTAGTAATGTAGTGGACTATTAAATTAAATCTGTAATCTATTTTTGTGTTTTAGCATGACTGCATACATCAGGATCTTTATGTTGTTCTTATTAATCCAATACACACACTTGGCACACGAGGCTCTAAGGCACACGTGTAAATGATTAGCAGACCTTCAGGCTGGGTTCTTTGATGTGCTGTCTGGCTGCATTAAACGCAGGGTGGAAGCTGAATGTTGTCAGAGTCTTTGAAAGGAATCAATGTGTCACACTAATAAATAAATGCAGCCAGTCAAGGTTTGCGTCACAGATATCTTTTGGTTTATAATTTATGATGCTGTGTTAGTTCAGCTTGGTCAGCATGCTCAGTGTCCATTTATAATCTCAATAGGTTCGGCTCCATTTGCACGACAGCTGTACATTTACACTGGTTGTGCGTAGGTTCCAGTAAAATTCCCGTGTAAAGAGAATGGAGCTTTTACTTAAAATTGAGACGAGAGCAAATTGCTCCCACCTCCAGATACCAGATTTAAAGCCGTCATATCTACCATTTTGATTTTTCATTTATCTTGCAAACTAAATGAATTAATTATTCTTTAAATACCCATATTAAACTTCTGATGAATTCATGTCAAAATGTGTTCTATACCAGTTTGACATTAGCTTATCAGAAGACAGTTTCATTTACATCACAATTAATCCCCATTGAGCAAAGATTTCATGCTAATATTTGCACCCCCACACCATTTTGGTTCATTGTATACAGTGTACATAATGTCGTGATTTATGGCACATTGTGATAATTACTGAGCTTTACTGAGTGGCATAGATTGTAGACAACCCTGGAGACTGACTCCAGGAAGTGGCATTGGTGTTGGTGTGTATTGCTGTTAGTGTGTACTGCTGTATCACCATCTGCAGGTTTTGGGTGTACCACCAGAATCTTGCGGGGTGGAGTGGGGGGGGGGAGATGGGGGGCAGGTGGAGTGCAGTGTGCAGATGCTTGGTGTACGAGTTATGCCAGGAGTGTTGTTAACACGTCAGCTACTCACTGGTAGCGATTACTGTATTTTGAAAACAAACAGTAGTTATGGGGCTGATGTCACTGTGATTTACAAGCTGGGGTTTCACTTTCAGTGCCTTTTTAACACAATCATTAATGGCTCTCAGAAACAGCTTTGGATGAAATCAGCATGGAACCAGAGTCATGCAGGATTCACCTGCACTGCGTGACAGTGTAAACAAATCATTTTTTGAATATTTGTCAGGGGATGATGGAGGAAAAAAAAAATTCCAAAGTACCAATCCCATATGTGCCAATCAAAAAAGCAAATGGGCCAGATTTTGCTCCCTGCAGCGAACGATTGGCTCCAGTCATTCATTGCAGTTGCACGTGCCTACAGACTTTCTAGGAGATTTTGCACTGGAACTTACTGTAAATTAGAGAGCCATTTTGGCGCAGCGCCCTCTACAGAGCATCTGGGGGCTGTGAGAACAGGGAAAGCAGCTGTGTATCTCCTTAACCAATCAGATTGAAGAATCGTTAATGAGCAGCGCAGAGTCTGAACCAGGAAGTGTCAGACAGAATATTTAATTCATTATCAAATCAGGTACAGAAAGCAAAATAAAGAGAGGGAAAGAAAGATGGGATTAAGGGAGAGAGATAAAAGAGAAAGAAAAAGTAAATAAAATAATTTTTTTTTTTAAATCTCCAACAATAATGACAATCTGATGGAATGAGACTCCACAGTTGTAAAAGATAATTTTCAGGGCCAAAGAGGTTGTTTGGCAGTAATTAAAACTTACCGTGCCATTAAAAATTCACTTAGACTGGAATGGACAAGCCCTAACTTTTTCTGGCGCGTTTAGTGGGTATCTATCACATAAGTACAGCAATTTAACGCCGTTCCATGTATTTCAATGCCAAAGTCTCTCGGTATAGTGCAGCTTCAGGAGGAGCCGGGCAACTCGGACAGTATCTTCCCGATTTCCTCTTTTAACTGCACATGTGCGGTCGCCGGAAGTTGCTGTCTGATTTACACTTTAATAATGGTGAGCGCTGTTAGTCTCGCCATTATTTCTGCAGCAAAATCCATCCCAATGACCTTTCCAGATTTTATCCAACAATAATGAAGAAGTAGTAATGAAATATTTTATTATTCAACAGTGACAACCGGTGAGGACAAGTTGCTTAAATCTCTAGGACATCTATTTTCTATTTTGCAACCTGAAAAAATACAGAGTAGTAAATGCAGTGATGTGAAGGGCTGAGTACCAGTGTCATCTTATCATTTTCAGTGCATGCGTAGAACTGCAACTCTGGTGTAGCTCAGTGGTACTTTTATCAATGAGAGCTGACTGAACAGTTCACTAAAGTTTATTTCATATTGTTATTCCATTTAGCCATAGGCACCCATCAATTTGCTCAGGGCCAGTCACCAGGAATATCCATCTTCCAGGCAGCCAGACTTCGTGAACGCGACAAGTTTACTTTGGTTTTGCCACCAGCTATGCAAGCCACAGATGTTGGGAACAAGCCGCACTGACATGGCAGTACAACAATATTAACGCAGCTTATGAGATGGAGAAGAACAAAGGGCTTCCACAGGCCTCTATCAATCAGTGGGTGTCCTAAATCACATCTCGCTCTGTGCTGTAAATAAAATGCAGTGCACAAGTTGGTGTGCTAATTGAATACTGGCCAGGAAATGGACTTAATTGGACACAGCAAAGTAAAGAAGCTGTGAGAACAAATTGAATTCAGTTTCAAGTCATTCTTTTCCAAATCAAAAGCAACCCTATAGTGTAGCTTTAGGGTTCAGCCAAACTTCTGAACGTTGAACAGGTCTGTTGCTTTAAAATTAATGGATATCCTGTGACTTTGCTCACGCTAAGTCAGATGGTTATTATTCTATTGCCCCTTTAAGCCTAGAAAGTCTGAGCCTGAATTCAATCAAATTTAAATGCTGTTTAATGAGCAAAGTTTGCAGACTGCAAGATACTCTAATGGATAGACCCATCCACTCTACCTATAACTTTCAGGCTTTGCTTGCTTTCCAAATTCAATGGGCTGGATTTTACCAACCTCGGCGGGTCCGCGGCGGGCGACGTTGGTGGCGAGTCCCGGCCCCACCCCGCTGTGCAGAATTAATTTACTGTGATTGGGCTTATTAAGCCTGCCCAGCGCATTTGCCGACCAACTGAAGGAAGCGGGTCTGATGATGTCATTTGAAGATGCGTCATCAGCCGGTTTCCTTAAAGGGACCATGGCCAACTTTAATTTGGCAGTTGTGCTGTCAGTGTTCTACAGCATTGAGGTGCTGCAAACACTGACAAGCACTGCACAGAGGTGCACGGCTGCACCCAGGCTCGCCCATGACTCCCTCCGTATGCTTATGGAGGGATTCACAGCACACAGGGAGGTTCTCTTCCATTCCCATGGGCGGAAGAGACCTCCCTAGGAGATCAACACAGCCTGGTTGCACATTACACAGGAGGTCACAAGCAGGGATGTGGTCAGGATGACCTGGGTGCAGTGCCGCAAACGTTTCAATGATCTCAGTAGCTCACGAAACGTTAGTACAAAGCCACACTCACCCTCATCCTGCTGTGCCTCTCATCATATCCCCATCACTCTGCCTTCCCTACCCTACTCCTGGACATCATTACTCACACCAACTTACCTTGCACCTCCACCCATCCCTCTCTATCTACATTATCACTTCCCCAGCTCACTAGCCACCCCTCACACTCACCCTCATCCTAGTGCAATCATGCCAACTAACAACACACAAGGGTAGGCACTTGGGTGTTTTAGCCAATGTTCATGTGAAGTTTCTGTTAATGTGGTGTCAAACATTGAAACCTTTATTTTCAACACTTTGTGTTCTTGGACAGATTTGTGTACACCTTTGGAAGTGGCTTAGTGAGTTGCAGTGAATGGTGAGACATAACATTACCCCCTGCAATGGTCATGAGTGTGAAAGGAATGGCTTGGGCATTGTTGGGATGCTTTATGGTGTTGGTGTGGAGTGGTGCCAACCTGGCGCATCATGTAGCAGCCAGGGTGTACAGCGTCAAGTGAAGTAAATCTGGCCATGGTGAGGCCATCCCTGGCCTCATGGGCAGCAGTGTGGTCGGGTGCTGATGCCCTGTGTCCTGTGCAGCATCAGTTGATTGTGGAGAAGGCTGGTGTTGTTCTTGTGCCTGGTGATGCTGGTGGGATTCTGAGGACCAAGGTGAGAGAGTATAAAGTGCACCGATGCTGATGGAATAGATAGCAGGTGAAGTTGAGATGACAGAAGCGATCTGTCAATGGTGGGAGAGGTAATGAGGTCAGACTGGAAGGAGACTTGTGTAAAGACTTGCAGCATCCTGAATCTGTAGTGGAAATGCAGTTTAGAGAAGCTAGTGGTTAAGGGAACATTTCTCAATCAGCTGGGCGCTTTGACTTGACATTTGAAGCTGTCAACTCATCAGCTGAAACAATGACAAAGTGACCTCCCGCCTCAGCTTCACAGACGAGGTCTAGGCACAGCGGGAAACCGGTGGGTGACCTGTCAAATTCAAAAAGCTGGGAAAAAAGCATTGTTTAGTGGCTGTAAACAAGCCACTAATGATTTTAACTGCCTCCCCTGCCGCTGCGTGGCGGGTCTGCTCAGTGCTGGCAGATCCGACATTTGGTAAAGGCGCGTGGCGGCGGGTTGACAGCGGGGTCCCGACCCGCTGGGGAAAAAAACCACTTTTACCACCTGACCCGCCACCGATTGCACTCGCTGACCCCCTGCAAAATTCCCCCCATGTTTGTTTTAAAAAGTCAAATTAAAATGAAGAAAGAAACTGCCTTTCTATTTGTATCTTTCTCTGTTTGCTTGTGTTTCTTTCTCTCCCTCTCTTAACTCCCTCTCTCAAACTCTCTCTCTCTTACATACAGACACACGTAGGGGTAGAAATTAAAATCTCTTTCACAGGAATGAGTGATTACCATTGCCACTAACTGTTAAAAAAAGTGAAATAATTAGTTGGATTCACCATTCAACTGATTTTTTTAAATTCAAATAAAACTTTCTATGGTTCATAGGGCACAAAACAAAAGCTACAATAGCTGTGTAATTAATACACTGTGATTTTTCTTTTTTTAACACACACAGACTTGACAAACACACAGCCTCTGCTTTTTAACATTCAATATAGGTTTTGCTTCAATAAACCTTTTCAAGATTATTTGGAGAAAAGCTACTGAACAGAATGTGCTAGAAGATAATGAAAATTATTTCATCAGTTAAACCAACTGAATGGTAGAAATGCATCCTAGGCATGTTTAGACTACACACAATCCAAATTCAACTCCGAGTCACAGCTCCGGACAAAAATACGAAGTCCAAGTCCAAGCTTTCAGGAGAGGCCAAGTCCTTCAAGTAAAAATTTTAATGAAGGCATTAAAATACACAAAATATAATTCAAGGGATAAATGTAATCATGTTAATGTAAAATATGTAATTTATTTTGTTTAAATATTTATTTCAAACATTAGAACTTTCAGTTACTGAGGGAAAAAATCAGAAAGCAAGTTGAGGCTTTCACACCACTGAAACAGTTCTAATTTCTACCCCACACGTGTTTGTGTGAGGGAGAAAGAGGGTCGAGGAGGTGAAAGAGAAAGAGAGAGACTTCCCTTACTCTAGCTTGACTTTTTTAAAAGTTGAATTTTAAAAGCAAACAAAGACTAGTAGTCCGATTGTGCAGAGAAATGAGAAAACATCGGCAAAACACATCGTAAATGTGGACAAAGAAATTTAGAATGGTAAATAACTGACACAAAAAATGTGACAAAAACATGACAACAGCAAGTCAATTCATGCAGACAGTAAATATGTACAGACGTAAGATTTTTAATAAGCTATAGAGTGGATGGGTGGATCCATTACTGTCTGAATGAGCTATGGGCTCATCTACACAATGGCAGTGCCTTAGATGCCTCTCAACGTGCTTTTGTTCCCATCTCTAGAGACAAAACACTGCCAATATTAAATGACCACCACAACTGTTGCTAGATGCTGGGGCCACCATTCTGTTCCTGGCACAGTTTTACACTGCTGGTCATAGAGTCAGAATAAAGTCATAACGGCACAGAAGGAGGCCATTCGGCCCATCAGGTCTGTGCCGGCTCTCCGTAGAGCAATCCAGTCAGTCCCATTCCCCCGCTCTATCCCCGTAGCCCTGCAAGTTTATTTCCCTCAAGTGCCTATCCAGTCCCCCGTTGAAAACATTGAGTGTCTCCGGTCTACACAGAACTTCCCCTGACATCAGGGAAGATGTGTAGCCAGAAAAATAAAGTCACGAGCAGTTGATTTGACAGTGCTACAACATTTTGCCTGAAAATAAATCAGAACTAATTTAAAGCATGGCAGTCTCATTGCATTGCAGAAACACTGCAAGTCGTTCCACAATATAAATGGGGTAACCACCTACAAGTTCTGCCCTTTTAAAGTATAGGAAGAGACCCATTGAGCTATCTGATATCACAGTCATAGAGGTAAAGAGAGGTCAATTGTTTCCGAAAACTGGCTCAAATTTGACCTTTATATTTGCTACTATAAATCACTTAAATTATGTTTCCTGAATAGAGGATAGTATAAACCAAATTCACTTCTAGTATAAGTCTCAAGCCAGTGCTGATCCAGATCTATGTCAGTATAAATAGGTACCTTCACCTCACCTGAGGAAGGAGCAAATCGATAGCTCCGAAAGCTTGTGATTTCAAATAAAACTGTTGGACTATAACCTGGTGTTGTGCGACCTCTCAATTTTGTCCACCCCAGTCCAACACCGGCATCTCCGCAGTATAAATAGGTAGCAGAGTCATAAGAAAATGCTTCATATCACACATTCTCTCCCTCCTCCCACCGACTACCACATGCTGCCAACCTACCTACCCTCACTTTCACACGTGCAGCATATATGCCGACATAACTAATTGAAAGCATAAATGGGATAGCTCAACTCCATCTACTGTACCAGAGTGGATTACAAGATTTGGGATTACCTCATAAAAGGAGATACTATTTAGGAAGCCACCAGTGCATCTACTCAGAGTGCTGTTACTGGACAGGCCAATTACTGTACTAAATCGTTCTCATAGAGTCATAGAGTTATACAGCACAGAAAGAGGCCCTTCGGCCCATCGTGTCCATGCCGGCCATCAAGCCCTGTCTATTCTAATCCCATTTTCCAGCACTTGGTCCGTAGCCTTGTATGCTATGACGTTTCAAGTGCTCATCTAAATGCTTCTTGAATGTTGTGAGGGTTCCTGCCTCTACCACCCTTTCAGGCAGTGAGTTCCAGATTCCAACCACCCTCTGGGTGAAAAAGTTTTTCCTCAAATCCCCTCACCTTCAAACTATGCCCCCTGGTTATTGACCCCTCTACTAAGGGGAAAAGTTCCTTTCTATCTATCCTATCTATGCCCTCATAATTTTGTACACCTCAATCAGGTCCCCCCTCAGCCTTCTCTGCTCTAAGGAAAACCCCAGCCTGTCCAGTCTCTCTTCATAGCTGAAGCGCTCCAGCCCAGGTAACATCCTGGTGAATCTCCTCTGCACCCTCTCCAATGCAATCACATCCCTCCTATAGTGTGGTGACCAGAACTGCACACAGTATTCCAGCTGTGGCCTAACTAGCGTTTTTGTACAGCTCCATCATAACCTCCCTGCTCTTATATTCTATGCCTCAGCTAATGAAGGCAAGTATCCCATATGCCTTCTTAACCACCTTATCTACCTGTCCTGCTGCCTTCAGGGATCTATGTACATGCACACCAAGGTCCCTCTGATCCTCTGTCCTTCCTAGGATCCTACCATTCATTGTGTATTCCCTTGCCTTGTTTGTCCTCCCAAAATGCATCACCTCACACTTTTCAGGGTTAAATTCCATTTGCCACTGTTCTGCCCATCTAACCATCCCATCTATATTGTCCCTCCTCGCTATTTACCACTCCACCAATTTTCGTGTCATCTGCGAACTTACTGATCATTCTCTCTCTAGTGGCAGACTGTTTAAACAGGGTCCTGCATTACAGGAATATGGTCAGACATGGAGACTTAGCTAAAGGCACAGCTCAGTGCTCTGTCGTTGCCTGTGAAGCGGGCAAGGATTATCTCAAATTTGGAACTGAGGAGTGAGGATTTCCAGTAGGTAGGACAATAAAAGCCTTGATTTTCTTCCATATTAGGGACTGTGGTTGTGAAATTTGTCGGGTGGTAGCGCAAAACGGGCGGTAGCACATCAGCTGCCGGTTTTAACCGCCACACGATTTTCTTTTCCATTGAAGTTACTGGAAAAGAAAATCAGGCAAAGTGTAAAAGTGGCTGCAGATGAACTATAGCCCATTTTTCACTATCGTCCATTTTGCGTTATCACCCAAGATGAATTTCACCTCTCTGTGTATGTTACAGGCAACTAGCTCAGAAGATCAGTTTGAGTATTGTCCCAAAGGAACTCTCCCAGGAATAGGAAGATCAGTTTGAGTATTGTCCCAAAGGAACTCTCCCAGGAATAGGAAGTGTCACAAATTGCATTTTTTCCAAAATCCAAGTAAAAGTACAGAATACACCAGAGACCAGAACAGTGAGAATGGCTCCTACTTCAACAACATTTCACAGGAACATCAGGCACAGTATGGCAGAGATATGCAGAGAAGCATTAAAGAAAGAGTTTTGCATTTATATACTGCCTTTCATATCCTCCGGATATCCAACGCACTTTACAGCCACTTAATTACTTTTGACTAGACTATAGTATAGCCCCTGTTATGGAGGCAAATGAGGCAACCAATTTCCATACAGCAAGATTCCACAAACAGCAATAAGATAATCTGTGTTGGTGGTGAGGGTTGAGGGGTGTAGGCAGGACACCAAGAGAATTCATCTGCTCTTCTTCAAATAATGCCACAGTAACTTTTACATCCACCTGAGCAGGCAGGCATGGCCTCAGTTTAACATCTCATCCAAAAGACAGCACCTCCAACAATGATGCATCCCCTCTGCACGAAGTTCAAGTGTTAGCTTAGCTTATGTGCTCAAGACCTACAGTGGGGTTTCGGACCCACAACCTTCTGACTCCGAGCCAAGTTGACACATTCGGATATAATTGTTTTGAATTAATACAAATTTTCATTAGTGGGAATGTTAAAGTTACTCACCCTGAAATTTCCATTTGTCTCAATAACAGCTGTGATAAACTGATAATAGGGTTTTATTCTCTTTTTTAAAGTTATTTTTTTTTAACACATTACAAGAACTACAAACTAAATTATCCTTGGGGGCAAGAAAGCTGGGTTTTTTTTGTACTTGAAGCACCTCCAAGATGAAACGCCTGTTCAAAACTAAGTCAACCATCTGTGGCAGACTCGTTAATCAGACTACTGAACCAGGCAGGTTTGCCGTACTATAGGATATTGTTGGTGATTGACTATCCAGTCTGGCTCACTAATGGAACTGAGGGGATGGACCGCTCATTAGGGGTTGGTATCTTCCCTCTTGGTTCCAGATAACCCTCCAGGACAATGCCCTAATACAGAGGTTCCCAAACATTACTTATTCCGCACCCACTTCAAGATCTACCACCTGCCCGTGAACCCCTACCAGCATACAGGTTTAATATTTTAACCCCTTTAATGCCCAAGCATTGTACAAAATGTACAAATTATAATACACATATACAACTTAGTGTACGGTGATTGGAGGTGAGGGCTCTGTACATCATCTCTGTGTATCTGTGTTCTCATTAGTACATCTTGAAGTAAATTAATTACTTTATATCACAAATTCCCATAGAGTTTTAAAGCTTCATCTGAGAAACCTATTATATAAATGCAATAAATAAATAAATAAATAAAATAATTAATAAATAAAATCTACCATTAGACAATTTCTCCCGCATAACCCCCAGAGATGTTTAGCATACCACTGGGGGTACGCGTACCACAGTTTGGGAACTCCTGCCCTAATGGATAGGGTGGTCCTAGCTGGACAAGCAGCAGGAAGCTTACCAGTGTTTTGTGCTGGTAACCTATGCAGTTTTAGATGGTTTTGGCGGTACTCCTTCACACACTTCAGGGTCACTATGCTTTGGCTCTGCCCACCTGTACCCAAGCCCTCTGGATTCGGATAAGCGGGGTGTGTCTCTATGGGAACAGCGTGTGCAGTTTCGATCGAGGAAACAAAAATTCTACAGCTGTTTTCTCAGTAGATTTCTCAGTAGCTTAGTTTGGAGACTCAAAGATGGCGCTGTGTTTCCGCATGTATCAGATACCCAGTTTACCAAAACACTATTAAAATTAGATAAAACTTAATTACTGTCTTTGTCTAGCAGTGTTATGGTACAACAATACCACAAGCAGCAATTGACTCACTGGGCCTGTGGAATAGGATTAAAAGTATAATTCCTACAGTATCTGTATATATCGTGTACATAGACAAGCACAATTGTGCAATTAATTTGATTGAAAGCTAACTACAGTTCCTAAAGCATTTTACTGAATATGATCTCACTCAAGAAGTATCACCATCTGTGCTTAATTAGATTATGCTAAAGAGGGAGGAAACTATTCTCTGATCAAAGAGCTTAGTTCAGCCGCAGGAAATAGAAAGAAGTGCATATTATTGTCCGCAGTACTACATGAATAAAGTCTTCCCTTGTGCTTCCCAAATCTTCAGTGCAGTACCACAGAGGAGCATGGTGCACAATAACATGATTCCTCTATTACTGACATTGTACTTAACTGCTCTTAGGTGGGTTTCATTCATTGAAAAAAAGGCCGCCTCTCATGATGACTCAGTGAGTAGCTACTTCACCTGACGTCACACTTTTCCACGCAAACTATGGTTCAATCCCTGTTCTGTGCTGAGGCAGCCGATTTCAGCTGGGGCAACAGTGAGGAAGTTAAATTTGGCCTAGTGTCATTTGGCTAGAGGAGGGGAAAAATCAACCCGTATCGCTGTCTGTGATCATTATCCAATTACTGGTTGCTGAAAATGTCGATGTTATGAGGGCAGGATCAGCTGTGAAGCCCCTCCGCCCAGTTGAATACTCTTACTGTCTAAGCTCATGCATGAAAAATGGTTACTTGAGTAAATTAATGCAGGATTGCTGGCACCTATGGAACGGTATACCAGTATGAGTGGCCACCTTCAGAAGCTGAGTGGAGAAAATTAAAAACAAAACAATGTGGCTAGGGCTAGAACAAAAATAATTCTGATCTGTTCTGGTACGTTAAAACTTTTTCAAAATAAAGGCTCATGGAGGAAGATAAATATTTGTTTTCTGCTCATTCACTTGACAGTATTACAACAGCGGATCTGCGAGGTATGCTTTAGTGTCAGGCTCCATGTTATTTATTGTCTGTGTTGTAGGTAAGGCAAGGTATATTCAAGCTGTTTCTGATCTCATTTTAAATTTGTAGTGGCACATATGATTGGAAGTGCAATATCGCCAGGTATCTTGCTTCTTTTATGATACTTCTGTGGGTTTTTGAGGATTTGTTGGGTTTCCCAAATAACACATAATTACCTAGCAGAAAAGACAGATAGGCAACTTATTCCCAGCCCTCTGCCAGTGACACCCTGTAACTGCCCACTGGGCACAGGATGAAGCCCTGAGAGACCCACCTGCTAATTTTCTCTTCATTCTCTCCCTGTGGTGAATGAGAGACTCTTCTCACATGCATCTTCTTAACTGATCAGATGAGATTAGAACTCATTGTATAGGGAATCAATGACTTGCACCTGTGCTTAGCAAAGGACACAAAACCCGCTTCTGTTTAAAACAGCTCAAATGTTTGTAATATCAATTACAGCATCATTCTTAGTCAAGCACGCCTTGCTTTCTCAATTAGCAGGTTAACTGTATCTGTCACAAAACATGGAATCCACTAAAGTTAATGGAATGGATGTCTCTATCACAAGAGGTGAGATGTTTACGACTTCTTCTTCTTCTTAGGCAGTCCCCCGGAACCGAGGATGACTTGCTTCCACACTAAAACTGAGTTCTCAGGTGACTGATGAGTCCAATGCGGGACCTACAGTCTCTGTCACAGGTGGAGTAGATGGTGGTTGAAGGGGTGGGGTGCTTGGGTTGACGTGCACTCCTCCCGCTGTTTGCACTTGGCTTCCGCTTGCTCCCGGCGAAGAGACTCGAGGTGGTCGGTGCCTTCCCGGATGTTTCTCCTCCACTTTGTGCAGTCTTGGGCCAGGGATTCCTAGGTGTCGGTGGGGATGTTGCACTTTTTCAAGGAGGCTTTGAGGATGTCCTTGAAGCGTTTCCTCTGCCCACCTGGGGCTCTCTTGCCGTGTCGGAGCTCCGAGTAGAGCGCTTGTTTTGGGAGTCTCGTATCGGGCACATCCTATTATCCTGTGGCATAGCACTTGCACCACCACACATGGGCAGGTTATTTGATCGCGGGGACATCACAACCATGCCCATATTGTCCTGGCCCGACAACGCATGCACCATCTACCAGAGGTGGGCGGTTAGCTCATCAGATGATAATCAAGAACTGAAATCCTGGCAGTTGTTTCCCATCCCCAGCCCGGGGCTGCTGTGACCAATTATAACCCCTCTACCTTGGCTGAAATTTGTAAATGTGACGCGGAGCAGTGTGTATATGGCTGAGTTCTACACCAAGCAATGCATTAGGGGAGCTCAAATGGGTCACCTTATATGGGTTCTCTGTTAGCGAGGAAATTATAGAATGTAAATGGCATAACTGAGACTATTATACAGAAGTGTTACTGTATTCATATTTTTTTTTAAAGATGCTACTTTGAATTACAATATTCTTGTACAACAACTTCTGTATCTCATCTTATTAAACACAAAGGACTATAGTCTTTTTCTATTCACTTGTTTTTGAGAAAAGAAATATTTGAGTATATTAAAGTAGGAAACATTACTTCACAATCATATCTATGGAGAATATATTCCAAAAACTGAGAGATTATGAAATGTACAAAATGCCATCTAAATATTGAAATCTTTTAACACAGTTAAGTCCGATGGCAGCTGAAGCTTTATCATACATTATCGGCTGCGTAATTAAAATGTTGCAGGAATTCTTTAATTAGTTTGGGATTAGTGAGAGCATCCAAATGGAATTAGTTCTGTAATATTCAATTGTAAACTCATGAATAATTTAACAAGTCTTAATTATGCTTTGTAATTAAGGGATCTCTCTGATGCAAACGCAGAGAAAACAATCTAAAAACAAATGTAAGAAAGGTAGAAATCCCATTCGAAGTAAGTAGTGCTACGGTTGGAAACACTGGGGTAAAAATTGGTTATGGCCCATTTTGGGGATATAACCAACGGTGTGCAGACAGCCCCGCGCTCCAACTGGAGTTCCCGAGGCTCAACTGAAATTGGGCCGCATTTCAATAATTTCAGTAAGCTGCCAGCACCTGTCACCCATTTCAAGAGGATCAATTTCGGGACTCTTGCCTTGCCGGCAACGACCCTCAGGTAAGTCCGTTACACTGAGAGGGAGCGATCACAGGTCAACAGCAACCCTCAGGAGAGTGTGGAGCCGGGAGGCACATTCCTGCTCCGCCTGGCTCCACATCAAACTTTTTTTTTTAAATGTACTCACGTTTTTGTTGCCGGCTGCTGCTCAGCCGCAGCGACCGCTGAATATTCCTGAGCGCTGGTCAATTTAGCAGAGGGGTCCTAAAACAGGTGTTGGACCCCTTAATGTCTGTTTTTGGCGGCCGTCAGGGTTGCTTGAACAATCACCTGGTTCCTGATGTGAGGGCCTTGTGCAGCCGGCAGCAATCCCAAGGTAAATTTGCTGCATTCACTCAGACCTGCGTTCGGGCAGGTCTAGTAAGAAACGGTCTTAGCAAATCCTGCACATTTACTTTGGGGTTGTTGTCGGCTGTGCAAGGTTTGCGCTTTGGAACTGGTGGTAACATTTTGCCTAATGGCTGGTGTTATCTCATGGTGCATCAACTACACAAGCAATCAGACAGATTCTCCTTAAACATAATCAGGGTTGTAAAACACCAGAGATGCAAAATTCAGCTGGGATAGGAAGCAGGAGTATTGATTTTGGGGGCATGTGTTGAGGTTAGAGGGTATGGATTAGTAGGCAGGAGGTATGGCATAGGGAGCTAGCGATAAGAAATGGGGTTAAGAGAAAGACATATGGGATAGTGGAGGGGGTATTGGATAGAGAGTGGGGTGGAGCAGGTGTTGGTGCTTTGGCATAGGGGGTTTGAGATAGTGGGTATGTAATATGGGCAGGAGAGAGGGGTATCAGATATGGGTTGGGGCTGGAGATACGAGGCATGGAATAGGAGTGGGTATAAAACTCGCGACCTCTACCACAAGGGCAGTATGCGCATGGGAACACCATCACCTCCAAGTTGCCCTCCAAGTCACACATCATCCTGAATTGGAAATATATCGCCGTTCCTTCATCGTCGCTGGGTCAAAATCCTGGAACTCCCTCCCTAACAGCACTGTGGGAGCACCTTCACCACACGGACGGCAGAGGTTCAAGAAGGAGGCTCACCACCACCTTCTCAAGGGCAATTAGGGATGGGCAATAAATGCTGGCCTTGCCAGTGACGTCCACATCCCATGAACGAATTTAAAAATAAAATATCAATGTGAAAAATACAAGTTTTATAGCATTGCCAACTTTGGTTGGACATATTTCTGAAGGTTTCATCACAGGACCTCACCCGCCCAGTCAAGCAGCCTCTTTTCCCATCTCCAATATCTTTTATAATTAATAAACAAAAGTGTTCAAAGAAAATGAAAAAAAAATACAATTCTTTATAATGCCCCAACGCATTTTCTCTCCGGTTGCTTAAGGCAGTGTCCAGGAGATTAATCTTTAATTCCAAGAGACTCCAGGAGAATTCTGGAGGATTGGCAACCCTAAAGTTTTATGAAAAGGTTTGTGTGCTGTACAGGTCTCAGTGTCACAACTTGCAAACCTAAAACTGCTTGAATCAAACACAGATGCAAAATTCAGTAGCCTACCCTGCTGTCTTAATCGGTCAATCCTCTGGTTTCAATGGAGATCAAAGTAACAGCAGTGGGTCCTGGATCAGCAGAGGATACCTAGTAACAGTCAGACTTGTAAAAGCTGGAATGTATTTATAGGTATATAAATAAAATGAAAAGAATTTAAAACTTAACCACATTTAAAATCAACAAACCCATGTACCCGAGAACTGCATTTTAAAAGGAAGTTATTTGAATATGAAAGAATGCAAAAACTCCTTGCTGTTATTCATGCCGCTCAAACTGCCACAGCCACGTTCAATTTCATAAAAACACAGGATATTATATATGTAAAAGACTGAGACAAAACTGCCATTTGTTGAAACTGCCAGCTTTATTTTGTGTTGCTCCCCATTTCCTCATTTGCAAAAAGATCTCCACATCTAATGCCTTCTATCATTCTCCATTCTCTAACCAGCAAACAGTGGATAGGACTTGTTCCTTGGCCTTCCTCTATGCTGCTCCGGGTTGACCTATTTTCCAATTGTTTTATGACCTTGCTGTATTGATGGGCCTAGCATCTTCTCCAGAGGAGAAGGCTCAGCTTCACTGTATAAGGAAGGAATTGTGGGAGTGTACCTGTCTCCTACCTATGTACTCTTTCATTTGAACAACTGATATAGGAATTAGTGACTAAACAGAATGGAGAAAAACTGATGCAAAGATAAAGATGAGAAGGTGTACAATAGAAAGGAAGAAAGACTTGCATTTATATAGCGCCTTTCACAACCTCAGAATGTCCCAAAGCGCTTTACAGCCAATGAAGTACTATTGAAGTGTAGTCACTGTTGTAGGAAGCGCAGCAGTCAATTTGTGCACAGCAAGCTCCCACAAACAGCAATGTGATAATGACCAGATAATGTTTTTGTTATGTTGATTGAGGAATAAATATTGGCCAGGACACCGGGGATAACTCCCCTGCTCTTCTTCGAAATAGTGCCATGGGATCTTTGATGTTCACCCGAGAGTGTAGACGTGGCCTCGGTTTAATGTCTCATCCGAAAGATGGCACCTCCGACAGTGCAGCACTCCCTCAGCACTGCACTGGAGTGTCCGCCAAGTCTCATGGAATGGGACTTGAACCCACAATCTTCTGACTCAGAGGCGAGTGTGCTACCCACTGAGCCACGGCTGCCAATACCAAGATACAGATCTATACAGACTTTCTGTGAAACTAAAACAGAGATTAGAATCTTCTACCAAGGTTGGGGAGACAACAGAACTAAGTTTATATTCAAGGAAACATATTTCCATTATGCCTCGTGGTTAGATGATGGAATCATTTGTTTGCTATTCCTAAAAGCTAACAAAAGTGCTGAGCTAAGAGAACATTAGCTTTAACTGGGTGTTGACTTGTCCCTATTCTTCTCAACTCTGCCTGGCTTCGCTCATTATCTAGGCTGGTAGAAATTACATATAAATGATCACCACAAAGATTACACCATCAGCTATAATCAATTTAAATTTGCAAGCAATAATAGCACACCTGGCTTGTGGTCCATTGGATTTAACAGTTTGTAAACCTTTGAATGGTGATGAAAGATAGCAAGTAATGATATAAAGGCTGATGATAGACCTGGAAAATTCACCCTTCTTTGTATGTTGTTCAGTTCTAATAACAATGTATTTTGTGTCAGTTGTGGAATATGTAACTGGAAATGATTAAATGCTTATGAATATTGGATACCCCATGACTCCGGAGTAATAACAAATAGACAATAGTTAAATCTGTCGGTGAAACTTAATTATTTGAAGGTAGTGACGTTTACCCTTAGTTTTAAGATTGTAACAAAATATGATCATCTGCCTTATTACAGATCACTAAAGCATTAGTTAAATACTTTGCATAATATCATATTGCTTTGTCTCGTAATTTATCATTTGAAAAGCTCCTAATCAAATCTGCAATGCTCCACTATTGTCACAGAAAATTATGCCCGACAGGTAGGCAGTGACAGATTATACTTGTTAAAGGTTTTTGTTCCAGCACCATCTGCTATGAAGATATTCCAGCTTTTAAAACAGGAATCAACTTCAGTAAAATACGTGGTCATGTTCTCACCCCCTGACCATCTCTCCTCACCTTTGGGTTCTGGTTCTTTAAATGACGTGAACAGAGTCTAAAATCACAGGTCAGTAGCTTGAGTAACTAACCACGTATTGCTGAAATTGATCTCTTTGTCATTTGGCTCCATGACTGACTGAGATACAAAGAGCTAGCTTTACAAGATAATTATCACTTCATTGTACAACACTGTCACTTGTGTCATAAATAACATAAGGTGATGGTCACTTCTTCAAAGTGGTATATACAATGGGGTTCAGATATATGAAATTGGTCAAGATGGCCAAAAAATGTGTAATTTCTTTGCAATGTTCTTTCAATCTCCTAGAGATGTTAACTCCTGCTGAGATACAATTCCACGCTGGAGCCAGCAACCCTTCAATACCTTGTCCAACTGACCATTCTTCACCTGTGAGCCCAGATCGTGAAAGAATTGAACTGTAGAAGGCATCACAACCGAGTCCAGTCCTCTCCTCATCTGACTTCCATGCACACTCACTTTCCAGCAGGGAATCCCTGGACAGCAATCAGTAATGGGATCTCGGGCTGATTTTTCCCCTCTGCTTAGCAAACTGTGGCTTCCCTACTGCTGCCCTAGCTGACATCAACCAACTCTGACCTCCCTGGTCTGTGTAACATAGTAACATACCAGGAAGACTAATATTAAAAAAGTTGCATGATACCATACTTGAAAATAATACTACAGTAGTGAATGTGTCTGAAACTAGGAATTGGTAAAAGTCTGCTTCTATTGGGATTGAATGGATGGGGAATTTGACTATTTCTTCAAAATGAAATATATTAAAAATACAAAAAGTTTAGTGACGATTGTCTAAATGGTAAATACAGTGGAATCCTGTTAAAGTGATCTATTTGGTCAGTAGCTAAAATTACCATTATAACTGGCTTATCAGTATATTAGAAGACAGCAAAATTGTGCTACTATGATAGACAAAATGTGCAGCACTGCTCAGCACTTATTTAAAACAGCTGACTGAATAACTGTTCAGCCTCCCCTCCGCAATGTGCTGCTCAAAATGATTAGCAGTATAAAAAGAATGTTAGTTCTTTTATTTTTGTTTCATTTTTAAGTGTTGGCAAGTGCTGAGCAGTGCCATCATTGAGCAATCCTCAGGATCTTTTGCAGTTAACCAGTTACGGCAGTTAAGCAGAATTAACTGCCAACTAGTAATGTCTTACCCCATTTGTGTGCTAGCTGGTGTAGATTAAACGTGTTACTATTGAGGCAATTGCTTTTCAACAAGAGAAACTGCTGCTAAAGTGACCAATACAGCTGAATTACTATAAACTAATACAGTAACATTGGAGGTAATTTTCACCTAACTCGCAGGGTGGGAAACCCATGGGATTGGGTGCAACACCGGCTTTACACCCCATTGACTTCAAAGGAGAGTAAAGTTGGGCGAATGTAAAACCAGTGTTGCACCTGATCCCCAGGCAGTTTCCCGACAGGCAGACTAGGTTAGAATTATCCCTTGTATCAGATGGTTTCAGTTTGGAAAACAGATTCTGACCATTATAAGCAACTAATCACTACAAGCAGTAATATAATTTCACTCTACTTCACTCTGAGCTACAATAGTTCAAAAGAGAGCTCATCTTGCATTTTCTGTGATTCTGCCAACTTTAAAGATGAGTATGAAATGTATTTTAAAAAGGAGTTCAATCCCAATTATACATTTGTGGAGCAGAAGGATCACTTTCCACTACGGTGCATTGTGCTCTTGGCAGCAGAAGTTTCATACATGTTTCCTATTGGCCACATCTTCAAATATAGGCATATAATTGTAGCCAGGAATGTCCTACTGAAAGAACTTCAAATTCCCTCCTAGTTGGCTCGTCTCTGCCTGATAGTTTTCACAATTTAAGCCGAGTGAGATTTTCTTTCCACTTTTCCACGTGGCACTTCATTTAACTGCCTGACAGAGAACTAATGAAGCTCACCCAAACTCCGATAAACAAGTTCAAGTGATGGGCAGCACTGGGATCAGGAACTTGTTGATTAGCCGTCAAGCATTCTCCCAATTATTGATATGTGCTACATTGGGTTTTTCATTAAGTTATATATTAGAGAGAACTTGCATTTATATGGCACTATTTCATGTCCGCTGAATGTCCCAAAGTGCTTCACATCGAATGAAATACTTTTGAAGTGCAGGCACTGACATTATGTAGGAAACACGACAGCCAATTAGTACACAGCAAGGTTCTACAAACATCAAATCAGAAGAATACCAGTTATTCTGGGGGGTTTCTGGTGCTGTTGACTGAGGGAGGAATGTTGGTCAGAATACCAGAACTCCATGTTCTTCTAATATAGTGAAATATATAGAAGCTGCAGAGTTCCCTAGTATAACAGTAGCGAAAACAGTTCTATACCACTTGGCCTTCCCATCACTTGACATGATATACCAGAGGACTGGCCTTAACTGCTGTTGTACCCTTCCCTCGTGACTGCTTGAAGGGATAATTACAAGTCCTTGCTCTTCTCGGGCTACCCCAGATCAGGTGTATTCCCCAGACGTTCCCCTTCAACTAAAGTTAGCGGTAGCTGAATCCTAGAGACGCTTAATTGGGTCTAAAGGTTCAGACTATCTCTCCCTAAAGGAAAGGAACGGCCTGAAGATGTTACCGTCCTCCGGATAGCACTTTTAACAAGTTTAACTAGACTATAACCTTCCGGATATTATGAGGGTCCGGAAAACCCCCCAGAATTCTGCAACTCCTCTCAAAGGAGTGTACAGAAATTGAGTTCGCGAGATTAATACAGAAATACTCTGAGACAATTCTAAAAATATATAGATTTATTAAAGAACCGACATTCAGTTAACAGCTGTTGATTTCATCGCAACTTTAACAGTCCAAAATACAAATAGCTTACATTTCTTATTCTCAGAGATCCTTATTCTCAAATCTTAACTTCGTTACATTTCCACACTTCTACTTATTTCTTAATCCAGAATATCCACCAAAATCAAATACCTTGATTACCCGAGACTCAGAGTTGTAGGCCTACAGAGTGGTTCTGAAGGCGAGAATCGCTTGCCTTTTCCAGCGACTTCTGACTCTCTATCTGAAAAGCTCTATTTTTATATCTTTTTTTAGTGGTTTATCCTTTGAAGTTTTCTGCTGATGTAAGCTAATTATCTCTAGTCATTCTCCATTGAATTCTTTTCTATTCTTGCTGTCATTTCAGCTGTTAGCTTTCAGAATCCTGTCTGCTGTATAGGTGTTTCAAAACTTATCATAAAATGGTTTAACAGCAGTATCTATTTGATGCCATTCTTAGCAAGGTCTTCCATTGATTTCTTAATATTGGCTTAACTGCTTGTATTTCAGACTTCTCGTCTCCTTGTGTTCCAAGTTCAACACATAAACAATGTGATTGCTTGGTACATCTATTGATGTAATATTTACAAAGTCTCCTGGAGGTATCTTTTACAATATGTAAATGAAAACCACTTCAACCAGGGTGTTTGTTTTCCTAACCATCTTAGTTGGTTATATATATAATCGTGTTTCCTGTTTCATTTGATGTTACTTTTACAAAGGCGCATGGTTTTTTAATGTTCTGCTTTCCTTGTTCGAAGTGTTAGATTTTAACACTTTACTTGGGCATTGCTATTGTTTTGGTTCCAAACTACAGACTCCTTGGAACCAACTCTTTGCTTCTTCAATGAGGCCATTGTGTTAGTATTTACAACCATTTCCCATTTCAAAAGCTTTGTATGGTGTTTACAACTTTCGTGTTAACACTTCATCTTATCTCACAAGCCTGTATTTCTGTTTACAGCTTGTGTCGTTGAGGCTTTTTAGATTTTTAAACCCAGTTTGTCATGTTTTAATAAAATCAGAATTCTGTTCATAGGATGGTGTATTTTTCTGAAATATGGCTCGTTCCTTTACATGCTGTCTTAAGGAGATCACAATAGATACTGTATTTATGGATAACAGTGGATCTCATTGATTGCAGACTGAACAGCAACTGTTGAACTTTCTTTCTATGCATTGTATAAATTATACAACATAACAGTTATATTTGAGTGATTTGCAGACTGTTTTGTATAATTTAAGAGAGTATCTAAATCTTCTAATTGTGTTGTAAACATACTCCACCTCAACTGTTTTTTTACAAATACTAATCAAGTTCAATATGTTGTTTCAGGAGATGTGTTTTTCCAGAAACTGGCCCTAAACTATAGAAACGTAATGCTTTGTTTATAGAATATTTATATTTTGACGTTAGGTATAACAAATAGACATCTAAATAGATGCTAATGTGGTTGTTATTGATATAAACATCTCCCTGTATGTAAAATACCTATCTGGCTATATAGTTTCCTCATCTTTGAAACTCAACTTTTATTAAGATCAATAGAAAGAATGCACTTAAAGTAAATCAAAATACACACTTCAAGTGGAATGTGTTTTCTCAACTAGAAATGGCTTTTAAAAATGGAAAGGATTCAAGGATAAATTAAATCCAGCTGCCTGCAGTATTTAGAGATATACTGTATATTTGGCCGGAATATAGTAGTTCCTTTGTAGAAGGGCACGTGACTGGGTTCTCCTCTATAACTATATCATACCTAAGGTTCAGGTATCAAATCTCCTTTGCTGGCAGTGATTTAATTTTTACTATTACTTAATGATCAAACTTCTACAGAATAATATCCTCCATTTTATTTGTTGCTAGATGACCAGGATAAACCACAATGTTAAATGTCAAGACTTAAATCTCATCTTTGGCAGAATATTTAAAGCAAGTTATCAGGAGCTTTTGTTTCAGATAGATATTTATATTTAATATTTACAGCACTAAGTCCAGTAAAAAGTTGAGGGATTTGTTGCTGTAACATTATTGCTTTCAGAAAACATTTTGTTAAAAACAGACCGACTTTTGCAGAAAATATTGCTCTTACTTGGAATCTGCCAAACCTTCTGCAATTCATTGTTCAGTTTAGAGTTCAGTGGAAGCTTGGCACATTTTCCCATGAATGTTATAGGCATTCCTCTAAACGTCAGTGTATTTTTTTTAAAATCAGTATTATTCACCTTTTTCTCCTGTTGGCATGTGTCGCAATTTTTATCTAAATGTTTTATTTCTGGATTCTTCATAATAGTGTGGCAAAATGAGTGTACGTGAGAGGCGCTACGTATGTAGTTGTGACTCATTTAACTGCAATGCTCGTGAAGTCTATCAAATGAACATAAGAGTCCACAAAGATCAGTCTGAATTTCTAAATTTGCTGCCAGAGTATATATTTTTTTAAAAGGAGGTAAATTACACAAGTGCTGCCTTGTAGTCTGGCTGTGTGGTTTGAATCAGCTGCATACGTTTATTTTCAGCCTACCTTCTGAAACTCCTGAAAATAAAATGAAACCTTGGGTTGCCAATGTTCCTAACTGGGGTAGGATCACAGAAAAACAAGATTGGGCTTGGCTGCGCTGAGCCCCACAGTCAAATTGCCTGCCAACTCTCACTGTTTAAGTATAGGCAAAAAAAAAATAAGCACTTGGGTAAGGTACAAGGAACCCAGTAAGGAGAAAATGTCTTTGAATAATAGGAGGGGAGGGAAGGGGAGAAAACATGTAGAGAAAGAATGAAAAATAATTCTACGGGGTAGAGTTCTTCACCGCCTGGGCAATAATCTGGCTGGCGGATCACTCGCCCATTGTAGAATCTGCCTGATTTTTGTTTCAACAACAACTTGCATTTATATAGCGTCTTTAATGTTGTAAAACATGCCAAGGTGCTGCACAAGAGCGTTATCAAACAAAATTTGACACAGAGCCATATAAGGAGATATTAGGGCAGGTGACCAAAAGCTTGATCAAAGAGGTAGGTTTTAAGCAGTGTCTTAGAGGAGAGAGAGGCGGAGAGGTTTAGAGGTTTCATTGATTTCAATGAAATAAAAATCGGGTGGATTCTATAAAGGGCAGGAAATCTGCTCTGCCAGATTACTGCCCAGGCGGCGAAGACAAAAATCTACCCCTATAGGTCACGGCTGTGGGTAAAAGAGATTTTTGTTGCTTCTCTTCAAAGGTTCTACTTGATTCTGGTGCTGCTGGAGAAGGGATGATTTCACAATCCCATGCTCTCAACTGATAATTTCACTCAATGGGAGTGTGATTTGGAGAATATCGGCTTCCATTTATCAGGGCTACAGTGTTGTAGCCCGACCATTGACGCACGCTCCTTTTAGGCGCGACTCTGCTCTGGGAGTATGAGATTGTGGAATTACCACGATTTTATGCATCTCATTTGCATGATCATTTTCAGTATTTTCTGTCAAGTGATTTTTTTTTGCCACATGTCTGTATTTTCTAGGAGTTGATTAAAGTGGCCCACAAGTGGAATCCATATGGTCTGCTCCTGGCAGAGCTCAGCAATGCCAGTGCTCTAACTGAAGCCAAAGAGCTCTCTAACCTGACCCTCTCCAAAATTTCTGTGGGTCAGTTTCAATATCAGGAGACATCACAGGATTTTTTTAATGTCCTTTTTTAAATTTCAACAGTTAAGTTAACCCTTTCTTTACCTCTCCTTTTGTTTCTGATTTCACGCTCTCTTCTTCACACTTCACCTTAGCCAAAAAACCGTGAAGCAATCCCTCTTCTCCTGAAGGCAGTGACTCGGGGCCAGCAGCAGCTAAGCCAGTGAGTGAGTGCTATTCAACCACACTAAGTAATCACTGGACAGCAGTCAGGAATGGGAATCCTAATTGAATTTTCCCTACCCTGATCACAGACATGGCAGCTGTCTGGGCTGCGCCGGGGGAGGCAAAAGAAAGGAGAATGCCAGCATTAATTGGGAGAGGGAATAAAGGGGAGTACATGCATTAATTGGGGGGAGGGGAAGGCAAGAGCTAGCACTAATTGAGGAGGGAGCAGGAGAAAGTGAGTGACAGCATTAACTGGGATGGGTGAAAGTTAGTATAATGGGAGCAAGATAAAGGAGAATGCGAGCAATAACTGGGGAGGGGGCAAGACTGTCGCATTGATTGAAGGGGGAGGAAGGAGAGTGCCAACATTAACTGGGACAGGGAGCTGAAGGCAGCATAAATTGAGGAGAGGGAAGGAGCAGAGTACCAGCATGAATTCAGGCTGTCAGAGGGGGAGATGAGTGGCAGCTTGAACTGGAATAGAGGGAAAGTAGCAGGTTGACTTGAGGACGAGAGGAGGAAAAAGAGTATTCGCATGAACCGAGATCGTTGGAGAGGGACGGTGTGTCTCCATGAACTGGGTGGTAGTTTGGAGAGGGTAGAGTGTCTCTATGAACTGGGTCCAGAGGGAGTACCTCTTTGAATTGGGTGGGGCAGGTTGGAGAGGGGAGAGTAACTCCTGAAATTGCTTTTGTGGAAGCTGAGTTTGGTTGGCTGTTGAAAATTCAAATGTCACTTGCTTTTCATTTTTTTAAATGAAAAATCTATCACTGTTAAATTTAAAGTTATTTAAAATTAACCAGAATGCACATTTTTAATGTAAAATGCACCACCAGTCCGAGGGGCAGCATTTGGAAGGAACGTATACATTTCTACATTTGCTGCCTCCAGCTCTGACTGGAATAATTCTATGGTCAGCAAGAACAGATGTGGTTTGGTATTGACAGAAGGAAAATGAATTAAAAACGTCTTTCCCCCAGTAATAGCCTATCTGCTGCTAATCGAGAAACATGTTTTAAAACATGAAGAAAATTAATTCATTCCTAAGTGGCAAATCGAGCAAGTGTCTCAGTCTTTTTAGATGAACAAAATGTAATTCTAGATTTTAATATACTGAAAAATGCACCAAATGAAGTGTCAAAAATGTTCTAGCATGCCACTAGATCCCTCTAGAAATAAATGTTGTTACTACAACACTTTTATCCATCTTCAGCCTCTAGTACTTATTTTTGAGACAAGAAACAAGAGAAGAAACAGAAGACTGATTTTAATTCCCTCCGCCAGGCATAAATAAAAGAAAGAAAGACTTGCATTTCTATAGTGCCTTTCATGACCACCGGACGTCCCAAAGCACTTGAGAGCCAATGAAGTACTTTTTGAAGTGTAGTCACTGTTGTAATGTAGGAAACGCGGCAGCCAATTTGCGCACAGCAAGCTCCCACAAACAGCAATGTGATGATAACCTGATAATCTGTTTTTGTTATGTTGATTGAGGGATACATATTGGCCAGGACACCAGGGATAACTCCCCTGCTCCTCTTCGAAATAGTGCCATGGAATCTTTTACGTCCACCTGAGAGCAGACGGGGCCTCGGTTTCACATCTCATCCGAAAGACGGCACCTCTGACAGTGCAGCACTCCCTCAGCACTGCACTGGAGCGTCAGCCTAGGCTTTTGTGCTCAAGTCGCTGGAGTGGGACTTGAACCCACAACCTTCTGACTCAGAGGCGAGTGTGTTACCCACTGAGCCACAGCTGACACTAATGGGGCAGTAATGCCCCTAAAATGCCATTGGATCACTTACTGTTTATGCTGCCACTCCAGCCACCGCCATCTTGGGACAGATTCCTAAGACGGGCAGCCGGTGCGAGGCTACTTGTAATATGCAAATCGAGGGTCCTATGATGTAGTTAAAATCCCAATTACAATTTTGAGGTACAAATGGGCACAACGTGAGCCCATTTGATGCTGCAGCTTGCCAGCGGACTTTAAATGAAGGCCCGGCCTCTCACCAGCAAGAATGATGAGGCAGTGGGTGCAGACCGCCAACCGCCCATCCATTCTCCGCCTGTAGTTAAAATCAGGCCTCCTGGGTACACCTACAGCTTAAGTTACAAGTCCCACTTGTTTTCACATGTCAGACTTGTATTCAGGGGTGAGCAAAAGCTTGATCAAAGAGGTGGGTTTTAAGCAGAGTCTTAAAGGAGGAAGGGTTTAGTAAGGCAATTCAGAATGTGTGGCCTAAACAGCCATTGGTGGGGTAAAGAGAGAGGATGCGCAAGAGACCAGAGTTAGAGGAACAGAAAGTTCTGGGGTTTTGTAGGGATAGGGGAGGTTACAGAGATAGGGATTAGTGAGGCAAGGAAAGGATTTAAACATGAGGACAAGAACTTTAAATTGGAAACGTTGGGGGACTGGGAGCCAATATAGCCCAGCGAGGACAGGTGTGATGGGTGAGCAAGTAACAGAGTTTTGGATGAGCTGAAGTTTATGGAGGCTGGTGGATGGGAGGCCAGGCAAGAAATTATTGGCATATTCGAGTCTGGAGGTGACCAAGGCATGGATGAGAGTTTCAACAGCAGATGAGCTGCGGCAGGGGCAAGCAGTGTTACAGAGTGGAAGTAGGTGGTGTTTGTGATGGAGATGATATGGGGTCAGAAGCTAGGGCGTCAACTTGAACGCTAATGTTGCAAACAGTCTGGTTCAATCTGAGACAGTGGCCGGGGAGGAGAATGGAATTAGTGGCAAAGGTAGAGTTTGTGGTGTGGCCCAAAAATTAAGCCTTTGGTCTTCCCAATGTTTAACTGGAAGAAATTGCAGCACATCCAAAACTAGATGTTGGACAAGGAGTCTGTTAAGCAGTGGCAGGTGGGGGGTGATGGAATCCAGACAGGAAATGGAGAGGTAAAGCTGGGTTTCGTCTGCGTACATGTAAAACTTGACCTGATGTCGTCAGATGATGTCGCCAAGGGCCAGCGTGTAGATGAAGAAGAGGAAGGGGTCAAAGATAGATCCTTGCAGGACTCCAGAGGTAATGGTGTGGAGTCGGAAAGCCAAGTCATTGCTGGAGGGCCGCCCCACTGAGCTAGAACATAGAGGAGAGGCATTGCTGGAGGATGGTGTGGTTGGCCATGTCAACGACTGCAGAGAGGCATAGAAAGATGAGGAAGGATAGTGTACCATGGTCACAGTCACAGTAACAGAGGATGTCATTTGTAACTTTGATTAGGACCATTTCAGTATAGTAACATGATTAGAGAGATTCAAACAATGAGTTGTGGGAAAGATGAGCATGGATTTGGAAAGTGACAACCTGTTCATGGACTTTGGAGAGGAAAGGGAGGTTAGAGATCGGGCAGTAGTCTGCAATGACAAGAATTAACGACGGGTTTTTTGAGGAGGGGGTTAACTGTTTGAAAGGGAGGGGAACAGTACCTGAGGAGAAGAAAAGTTATATCAGCTAGCATAGGGGCCAGGACAGGAAGTAATAAAGCATTATACTTTTATAGTCTCTCGTTCTTATTAATGAGAAGTCGCACAACACCAGGTTATAGTCCAACAGTTTTATTTGAAATCACAAGCTTTCGGAGCTGCTGCTCCTTCATCGGGTGAATTAAAGAAATACAGAATCGCCAAAGCATATATAGATAGAGAACAATGCATGTGTATCTTACAATGGCAGACGACTAAATTTAATCATCCTGACTGTTTATCTGCCGAGGTGTGACAAAAGGCAATCAGTTCTTATTAATGTGTGCATATCATTTTTCTCTTTTTCTTTTCCCTGCACATAGCCTCAATTTCACTAAAGTTATTTCCAGTGGTTATTCTTTATTTAAAAATCAGACAAATAATTGAGCTCTCAGTTCAAGGCTTAAAACAGGATTTTATAAATTATAAAATGCCTATTACATATAAAATATGTACACATGACTTCAATTGTATTGTCAACTGATGTTGCTCCCACAATATGCAATGGAGCACTCCATTAGTAATATGGTCTGAATCTAGGCTGTGCACTTCACATTCATTTTCTGTTGAACTTATAACACGATACACCTGGCAGTTTCTGTAGAAGAGGAGAGAGCACTATTATTTGGGAAATCAAACTGAAAATTCTGAAGTCAACCATTTGAAGACTGGATTTTGTTAAGGGACCCATCTGTCAGATTGAAACCACATGCTGTTAGCAGGGATTTCTTTAACAGTCGTCTTCTTAGGCAGTCCCTCGGAACCGAGGATGACTTGCTTCCACATTTAACAATGCCACGTGGAAGGCACCACTGAAACCTGCAAATGAAATTTACAACATTCCAACTTGTCGAAGCCATAACACACATCTGTTATGTCACTTTTATGACCCTTCTTCTGAATTATAGTGAGAAAGTGTGAACAAGAAAATTAAGCTGTTGTGCAATGTGTAGCTAGTTGCCAGTTCTTAAGTTTATTTTTCTCCATTTGGTTGTGAAAAGCTGCTTTGAAATGAGAGGCATATCAATAATGATCATAGAATGATACAGTGCAGAAGGAGGCCATTCAGCCCGTCGTGCCTGTGCTGGCTCTTTGAAAATGCTGTCGAATTAGTCCCACTCCCCTGCTCTTTCCCCATAGCCCTGCAAATTTTTCCTTTTCAAGTATTTATCCAATTCCCTTTTGAAAGTTGCTATTGAATCTGCTTCCACCACCCTTTCAGGCAGTGCATTCCTGTTCATAACAATTGGCTGCCAGAAAAAAATTCTCCTTACCTACCCCCTGGTTCTTTTGCAAATTACCTTAAATCTGTGTCCTCTGGTTACCGACCCTCCTGCCACTGGAA
This sequence comes from Squalus acanthias, assembly GCA_030390025.1. Taxonomy (NCBI): domain Eukaryota; kingdom Metazoa; phylum Chordata; class Chondrichthyes; order Squaliformes; family Squalidae; genus Squalus; species Squalus acanthias. Next base: position 10,746 of record JASTWF010000543.1, on the reverse strand, counting down.
ACAGTTTCTCATTATTTACTCTATCAAAACTCCTCATAATTTTGAACACCTCTATTAAATCTCCACAGCCTTCTCTGCTCTAAGGAGAACAATCCCAGCTTCTTTAGTCTCTCCACATAACTGAAGTCCTTCATCCCTTCTATCGTTCTAGTAAATCTCCTATGCACCCTCTCTAAGGCCTTGACATCCTTCCTAAAGTGTGGTGCCCAGAATTGGACACAATGCTCCAGCTGAGGCCTAACCAGTGATTTCTAAAGGTTTAGCATAACTTCCTTGCTTTGCACCCTATACCTCTATTTATAAAACCAAGGATCCCATATGCTTTTTTTTTAACAGCCTGTCCCTGCACCCCCTTTAAAATTGTACCATTTTGGTTATGTAGCACTCCTCATTCTTCCTTACTTCACCTTCTCCCTTGGTGCATCCAATATAAAATTCTCATCATGTTTAAATCAATAATGGTCTTACCCATCCCTATCTCTTTAATCTCCTCCAGCCCTACAATATCCCCCGCTCCTCTCCGAACTCTCTGCTCCTCCAACTCTGGCCTTTAGTGTATATCCCTCCCTTTGCCCCACCATTGGCAGCCATGCCTTCAGCCGTCTAAGCCCCATTCTCTGAAATTTCCTCTCTAAGCCCCTCTGCCTCTCCACCGCCCTCTTCTCCTTTAAGACCCTCCATAAAACCCACCTTCAGCAGGCTTTTGTTCACCCGCGCTAATATCTCCTTCTTTGACTTGCCGTCCATTTGTTTCTGATTACGCCTCTTTGAAGCACCTTGCGACATTTTTCTATGTTAAAGCCACTACATAATTTTTTTTTTATTCGTTCCTGGGACGTGAGCATCGCTGGCAAGACCAGCATTTATTGCCCTTGAGAAGGTGGTGGTGAGCCACCTTCTTGAACCGCTGCAGTCCGTGTGGTGAAGGTACTCCTATAGTGCTGTTAGGGAGGGAGTTCCAGGATTTTGACCCAGTGACGATGAAGGAACAGCGATACATTTCCAAGTCGGGATGGTGTGCAACTTGTAGGGGAACTTGCATGTGATGGTTTTCCCATGTGCCTGCTGCCGTTGTCCTTCTAGGTGGTAGAGATCGCGGGTTTGGGAGGTGCTGTCAAAGAAGCCTTGGCGAGTTGCTCCAGTGCATCTTGTAGATGGTACACACTGCAGCCATGGTACGCCGGTGGTGGAGGGAGTGAATGTTTAAGGTGATGGATGAAGTGCCAATCAAGCGGACTGCTTTGTCTTGGATGGTGTCGAGCTTTTTGAGTGTTGTTGGAGCTGCACTCATTCAGGCAAGTGGAGAGTATTCCATCACATTCCTGACTTGTGCCTTGTAGATGGTGGAAAGGCTTTGAGGAGTCAGGAGGTAAGACACTACGTGCAGAATACCCAGCCTCTGACCTCGACTTGTTGTCACAGTATTTATGTGGCTGGTCCAGTTAAGTTTCTGGTCAATGGTAACCCCCAGGATGTTGATGGCGGGGGATTCGGCGATGGTAATGCCGTTGAATGTCATGGGGAGGTGGTTAGACTCTCGCTTGTTGGAGATAATCATTGCCTGGGACTTGTGTGGCGCGAATGTTACTTGCCACTTATCAGCCCAAGTCTGAATGTTGTCCAGGTCTTGCTGCATGAAATGCAAGTTGTTGTTGTAAAAGAGCAGACTTCTGCAGGAAATAGTTAACTAACTCCTTCTGATTTATAATTCAGTGTTTTTTCATTAATATGGCACCCCCACTACCTAGTAAAACAAAAGATAATCAATGCAGGGAGAAGAAGTACAAGAGGTCCAATACATATTATGGAGTCACACTGTTACATTGTTGAGTTTTAAGAATATCTAATTTACTCAGTCACAATGTTTCCAGCACTGACTGATCCAATTTGCATCTCTATATTTCTATCTAATAAAGATAACAGTAACAATGAGATATCAAATTCAACACCTCTATAAGAAGGCAAGTGGGACAAGCATAGATTCAGATCATTGTCTTTTCGCATTATCAGAGGTTCAAATGAAATGTTAAACCAAGGCCCCGTCTGCTTTTTACAGCGGTTCAGATGTACGTTAAAGCTCCCATGGCACGATTCGGAGAAGAACAGGGAATTCCTCTCTGTGTCCTGGCCAGCATTTGTCCCTCAATCAACACCATCAAAAGTAGATTAACTGGTCATCCATCTCATTTGCTGATTGTAGGGCCTTGCTGTGCACAAAACAACAGTGGCTGCACTTCAAAATAATTCATTATATATGAAGCACTATGGGATTTTTCTGAGAGACATGATGAGATGTTACACCCTTCCTTCTTTCCCTCCCTCCCTTCCTTACCTTCCCTTCCCTTCTGTCTGCAAGCTGTAAGGATCCCAAATAAAGTAAGCTTGGGCAATTTCATATGGGGAGGGGTTATGAATAAGTATAATGAAAGGGAAAAACAGTTGAAAATAGTAAACTTAACGGGAGAAAATAAGGCTAACCCTACCCTAGGGCAGATAGGGGAGATATTCAGAAGCATAGTGAAAGAAAAAATAAGGAAAACATAGAAAGGTAATGGGTACTGAGGAGTATGAATGGATCAAACCCTGAGCCACTGGAACTGTTCAATAGATATTGGTACGATAGCAAAATACTGCAGATGCTGGAAATCCGAAATAACAACAGAAAACGCTGGAAAAACTCAGCAGGCGAGGCAGCATCCGTGGAGAGAGAAACAGAGTTAACGTTTCAGGTCGAGACCTTTCGTCAGAACTGGAAACAGCAGGAAATCAAATAGATTTAAGGCAAGGATAAAGCTGGGAAAAGGGGGAGGGGATGAAAGAACAAAAGGAGAGATTAAGAGATATTCAAGGCAAGAGGTGGTGGTAATGTGACAGGTTGAGGCTAAAAGAAGTGTGAAATGCAATGGCAGAATGAAGGACAGCTGCCAGCTTCTAGGAGGGAAAAAAAAGGGGGGGGCAAACAAAAGGGTGGATGAAAAAATAAAATATAAATGTGATTGGGGCTGAGGTTATGATCTAAAATTGTTGAACTCGATATTGAGTCCAGAGGGCTGTAGGGTGCCTAAACGAAAGATGAGGTGCTGTTCCTCGAGCTTACGCTCAGGTTACGTTCAGTCCGTAAGGGGGACCCCGAGCTCCCGGTCGCCTGTCACTTTAATTCACCGCTTCACTCCCACTCTGACCTCACCGTCCTCGGCCTATTACACTGTTCCACGGTGGCGCAGCGTAAGCTCGAGGAACAGCACCTCATCTTTCGTTTAGGCACGCTACAGCCCTCTGGACTCAATATCGAGTTCAACAATTTTAGATCATAACCTCAGCCCCAATCACATTTATATTTTATTTTTCTTCCACCCTTTTGTTTACCCCCCCCCCACCCTTTTTTTTTCCCTCCTAGAAGCTGGCAGCTGTCCTTCATTCTGCCAATGCATTTCACACTTCTTTCAGCCTTAACCTGTCACATTAACACCACCTCTTGCCTTGAATATCTCTTAATGTCTCTTAATGTCTCCTTTTTGTTCTTTCATCCCCTCCCCCTTTTCCAAGCTTTATCCTTGCCTTAAATCTATTTGATTTCCTGCTGTTTCCAGTTCTGACGAAAGGTCTCGACCTGAAACGTTAGCTCTGTTTCTCTCTCCATGGATGCTGCCTCGCCTGCTGAGTTTTTCCAGCGTTTTCTGTTGTTATTTCAATAGATATTAGTGTTGGACAAGTATGAGGTAAACAGTGACTCAGAGAGGGGTGGTTTTGAGGAGGTCTGGTCAAGGAAAGACAGAATGGATTTGTTAAATGCCAGTTGTGCTTGACAAATTTAATAGAGTTTTTTGAAGAAGTAATGATGGAAAATTTGACAAGTGATGTCAGGGCATCGTTACCGCCCACTTTGACCATATCTGCCCATAGTTGGATAGACATATTCAACATTCCAGGAGACATGTGCAAGCTGGCAAGAGCTGGTAGAATGGCTCCCTGGCCTATTTTCTACACCCAGATCTGCCCAAGATCAGGGGAAAAATCGAGCGACTGGCTGGGGCTACACTTTCCAGCTGGGGTCACTCAATAGTGATCAGTAGCATGAACTAAGGTTGATTTTTCTTTTAGTCCTCCCTATCCCAGGGCACTGACCAGTTGTTGTACTCTCAATACCACTCTGGTTGAGATGAGCTAATTCAGCACAGATTAAATCTGGGTATCTTCCTGGTGCAGCACCAGATTGGGCGGTGCAATTACACACTGATCCATTGGGGTAATTTGAGCATTTTTAAAAAAATTACAAACAAAAAATGTTGGGATATGGAAAATAGCCCATTGATTGACAATTATAAACCCAATATTTAATATTTAAGTGTTCCCAAGTTGGGGATTCTGTTTGAACCATACTTTTGCTTGGTACATTGTTAAAGGAATTATACATTATATTGTGGAAATTTTGGGGATGGGGTCATGCGACATCATCAGTATCATTCGACAGTACAAAGTAAGTAAGTCACTGAATAGTGACTGCGGCTCAGACCAGTTGTGTAGTTCAAATAAAATACAAACTAGTATGAAAACCAGCTGCATCAAAAATGGGCGCGATAAAATTTTCGGGTATTTAGTTCCAAAATCTTTGTGTAATTAACTATTTCTACTTGGCTGACCTTCAGTAGTACAAGTAGCCCCTTATTCCATTTACTCATCTATATGTAATTCATTGGAGTTTAAAGAGCACAACCCTACACACAGAGAAAGAAGCTGACAAGAAACATTGTTTTGAGCACTTTCATGCAGAAAGACAAGAATTGCTGAAATAAACAACCTTTTACGTGCATCTGAATAAATAATTTATAGTTGGAGATCGTTAAAGATACTAGAAATGCATTATCCATACTAGGAGATGATTGATTCATGTATTATATAAGATCAGGTTTATTTTCAAATGCACTGCAATAATTTGCAATATAATGCAGTTTATTGGTCTGTCTGATGCACTTTGTTTTTACCTTTATAGATGACAGAGGGCAGACACTGTCAGGTGAATCTCCTGGATGGCAGAAAACTAGAGCTACTGGTTCAGGTAAGGTCTGACAAACAAATAGGTACACAACAGACATATTAGTTACTATTTCAGCAAAGCCTCACCAATTTTATTGGAATTCTGTACACGTGCTTTCATTAGTTGTACACTTCTATTATTATGAATATTCAATTTTCATACCTACATGTGTGAAAAATTAATTACAATAACCTAAAGGTAGGATAGGGGATAGTTGCAAAGCAGTCAGACAAAGGATTCAGATGGAATCATAAATCAACAGCAGCAAAGCAGAAGTACCCTTTTTAACATAATTCTAAGATTATATATGTGACCTGTAACCCACTTCATTTTTTTTAAATCACACTGTATGCAGTTGACTTTTATGTGTAAAAAAAATTTAAATATCAAAGATTCAAATGCCAAGCAACCGACTTAAATGCACTTGTTCCCCAGATCCTTGTGTTGTGTGATATTATGATAAATAATCCTTAGTTAGAAATAAATTATCTACCCTATACAAGGGGAATGGAAGTTTTTCTTTTCTTTAAGTGATAAGATTAATCGCAGTGTTGTGACTATGCTAGATTGCATTTAATAATCTATACACATCTTGTTAACCTACCCTATAGTAAAATTAATAAATGCTGATCTTTGTGAGTCACATCAGGTAAGTGTATGAATGCATTCTACCACAGTGTGGTAGAATATGGGTTTAAACACTGCCATTACTTGGTTTTGGCCAGGTTATTAACAGAGCAAATCAGAATGATGCACTTCCTCAAAGGGAGGCTATAGCAAAACCAAATGACATCACCAGCCAAATTAACCCAGCCTAATCTACACTTTGCAGTGGCCGGTTATAGAACAGCACTGGATGAGGCACCACCGCAGATTTACCTATCTGCCTTCTTGTCAGGGAAATAGTGGTTGGCAGCAGAGGGCTTAGCAGGAATTAGCAAAGAATATAATTTAATTTAAAAATGATTTTAATTCATATCCAGTCGAATTTTTGCTTAAATTAATTTGCTGGGCCTCTGCCCCCTCACGCCCCACCGTAATGACAGTGGATAAATACATTACATGCTGCGCCACCAAGCCACACAACAAGAAAGGTCAGAGGATTCATCCCTACTTTGTGCCAAGTGGATCTGTTTGGGTTATTACAATAGTTTGAAAAAGAAAAAAGACTTGCATTTATATAGCGCCTTTCACGACCACCGGATGTCTCAAAGCACTTTACAGCCAATGAAGTACTTTTGAAGTGGAGTCACTGTTGTAATGTGGGAAACGCGGCAGCCAATTTGCGCACAGCAAGCTCCCACAAACAAACAAACAGATAATCTGTTTGTGTTATGTTGGTTGAGGGAGAAATATTGGCCAGGACACCGGGGATAACTCCTCTACTCTTCTTCGAAATAGTGCCATGGGATCTTTTACGTCCACCTGAGAGAGCAGATGGGGCCTCGGTTTAACGTCTCATCCGAAAGACGGCACCTCTGACAGTGCAGCACTCTCTCAGCGCAGCACTGGAGTGTCAGCCTAGCTTTATGTGCTCAAGTCCCTGGTGTGACTCGGAGGCGAGAGTGCTGCTACCCACTGAGCTATGGCTGACACTGACACTTAATTGTTTGCTAATTGGGGATTACTTTAAAAGCATTATTCCTCATACAAATTCATACTGGTGCTACAATTAAAATTGAGGTTAGAAAAGGAAACTTAGCTTCTTATGACAGAAAAAATAAAAAAAAATAACTGATAAAAGAGAGAATAAATGCAAGTGAAATAATGATAGAATCTATTTTTATGTCAACAATCAAATGCATATCTGTGAAACTTGCAATGTTTTATTATTTCACAGTTACAGAATATAAGGACTTTTTTCAGATTAATAACGTTTAGTAAGTCATTGAAAGAAATTGGATATTTTGGCAGACATATGCACAAATAAAATAACGGAAAGTGCTTGTCTGTTATATCTGGCTTGATGTGACTCACAGCTTATATTAACATTGTTTGAGGCACTAAGCCAATCAATTGTTACTGGCCTATGTGGAACCCCACTAATCAAGATCAATTTTCTAACTACCCACTAGTACTGCCTTACTATAAAATAAAGGGCGTTCAATGTGTTATTTAAATATAGGGAGTGGTTTAATTCCCAGCATTATCACAAGTATACATAATAGATGGTGGCAGAAGGCCAGGGCAGGGCAGGTTAATGTTTTACACCCAATATACCAGATATCCACATATATGAACACTTCCAGCAGGGATCACCAGAGCTACTCATTCCTTTTAAAGTCATGTTTGACCAATGCTACGCATCATCTCCAGTTAAGAAGGCGAGTTGTCAGTGGCCTACTCCCTTGCCTTTGTTTATATTGCTCTGTAGTAGTTACTAGAGGGTAAACAACACAAGTTCAGTGTGACAATCCTTATGATTTTCTTTCTCCCCTGTGAGGAAGCTCCTGGCATCTACTTGCAATTTTTCTGCAGCAATGTGGCTCAGATTACTAATTCAGTGGAGGATTACAGGCACAGGAACGGGAGAAGGTGATTCAGCCTCTCAAGCCTGTTCCACCATTCAATTAGATCATGGCTCGTCTGTACTTCAATTCCATTTATCCACCTTTGTTCCATATTCCATGATACCCTTACCTAACAAAGATCTATCAATCTCAGTCTTGAAAATTTCAATTGATCTGGCAGCCACAGCCTTTTGGGGAAGAAGTTCCAGATTTCAACTACCCTTTGTGTGGAAAAAAGTGTTTCATGATTTTACTCCTAAATGGCTTAGCTCTAATTTTAAGATTATGCCCTTTTGTTCTGGATTCCTCCACCAGAGGAAATAGTTTCTCGGCATCTACCCTATTGAATCCTTTATCATTTTAAATACCTGGAATAGATCACCCCTCAACTGTCTAAACTCAAGGGAATACAAGCCAAGTTTATGCAACCTGTGCTCATAATTTAACCCTTTAAGCCCTGGTATCATTCTGGTGAATTTGCACTGTACCCCTTCCAAGGCCAACATATCTTTCCTGAGATAAAAACAGAAAATGCTGGAAATACTCAGCAGGCCAGGCAGCATCTGTGAGGAGAGAAACATAGTTAACGTTTCAGGTCGATGACCCCTTCAGATGTTAAATCTGTTTCTCTCTCCACAGATGCTGCCTGACCTGCTGAGTATTTCCAGCATTTTCTGTTTTTATTTCAGATTTCCAGCATCTGCAGTATTTTGCTTTTATATCTTTCCTGAGGTCCGGTGCCCAAAACTGAAAGCAGTACTCCCGATGGGGTTTGACCATGGCTTTGTACAATTGAAGCATCATTTCCTCACTTTTGATTTCTAACTCCGTTGAGATAAAGGCCGACATTCCATTAGCCTTTTTGATTACTTTTTGTACCTTGCACTAGCTTTTAGTGATTTGTGTACACGGACACCCTTTGATCTCCACAGCTCCTAGTTTCTCACCATTAAGAAAATATTCTGATTTGTCTTTCTCAGATCTAAAGTGGATAATCTCACACTTCCCCACTCTAGCTGTCATAGTTTTGCCCACTCAATTAGTCTGTCTATGTCCCTTTGTAACTTCCTGCTCCCAGGCACACAACTTACTGCCCCTACTAACAGTGTCATCTGCAAACTTGGATATATAACTCTCTCTTCTTTCATCCAAGTCATTAATATATATGGTGAAAAGCTGAGGCCCCAGTATAGATTCTTAGGGATCACCATTTGTCACATCCCGTCAAACAGCAAACAAACCCTTTATCCTTACTCAGTGTCTCCTATCTCTATGCCAATTACTGATCCATGTCACAAGGTTACCTCCAATTCCATGCGCTCCCATTTTTGCTAATAATCTCTTGTGTGGAACCTTATTAAAGGCCTTCAGGAAATCCATATAAACAACATCTATAGACACTCCCCTATCCACCATGATAGTGACCCTCTAAAAATTCAACAGGATTAGTGAAACATGACATACCCTTCACAAATCCATGCTAACTCTCTTTGATCAGCTCATACGTGTCCAAGTGCCCAGTCACTCTGTCTCTGATAAATTTCAGTAACTTCCCCACAATTGATCTTAAACTGACAAGTCTGTGTTACCTGGTTTTTCCCTCCCTCCCTTCGTAAATAGTGGAGTGGCATTTTCAATTTTCCAATCCAAAGGCACAATTCCTGAATCTAGAGAGCTTTGGGAAATTATGATTAATGCATCTGCAGTTTCCTTACCGAATTATTTTAATACCCTGGAGTGGAAATCATCTAGTCCTGGAGATTTATATATCTTAAGTCCCATTATTTTCTTCATTAACATTTTAAAAACTTATATTCAATCCACAATGTTCCTCCCCTTGACTTTTTTTTAGATTCCCTTGTACTGCTGGTATTTTATTGTCTTCCTCCACTAGATTGTTAACTAATTTTGCTTTGCTACTCATCACTAGATCCAGTCGGGTCCCTTGTCGGTTCTAAAACATATTAGGGTCAAAAATTGGCTTGCTACTTTTAGCGCCCCGTAAAAGTTAGCGCCCCCGCGGCCGAAAATGAATGGTAGCACCCCAAGCAGGAGGCGGGGCGCTACTGGAAGCGCTCCCCCCTCCCTCTTGGGGCGCTCGCATTAAATATCGTGGCGCTACGTGCAACAGCGCCACGCGCGTCGGCACATAGTGCCGCGGTACTGTAGGCCTCCCTCCCCTATATAAAGGGGAGGGGCCTAGCGCAGCGTGCACCAGGGCCCTGCTGGACCACCAGGGAGCGGGGTTCCGGCAAAAGAGCCCGGTACTCGAGGAGTGCCAGGCTGCCCGATCGCGGTCGGCACCCCGCAAAAGGAGGCCAGAGGGGGCAGGTGCTGGCAGGCGGCCCAAAAAAAAAGGCCGCCCGGCACCTGCCCTTTAATTTACACCGCCCCGGCCACAAACACGGTACCCTGACCCTGTCAGACATAGCGTCCAGCGGTAGGTCAGGGGGCGTGACCCATGTTTGCAGCAGGGGCGCGAGCAGATGCTGCGCACGGCGATGACGTCATCACCGGAAGCGCAGCGCTACAGGCTACCGCTGCCGCTAACCTCACGCTGAATTTCGCGGGAGGCGTTAGCAGCACCGCACCCGGGTGCTAGGTGCTTTGAGCCCCATTAGTGCCCCCTCGGGAGGCTCAAAGCAACCGAATTTTCCCCCATTGTTCTAGAAAACTGTCCTGAATACATTCTAGAATACACTGACAACCCCTACCAGAATCTTATATCCTTTGGTGTTCCTTAGCTATATCCAAAGTGTTCCTACTGTCCAGTCACCCTTACTGAATGCCCTTCTTTCTACTGTGATAATTGCGTCTTTTATCAATATTGCTACTTCCCCTCCTTTCCCAATTTCCCTGCCTTTTCTAAAGATCCTGTAGACATGAACCCATGTCTTATTTTGCCATGATCCATTATTCTCACGCTCCAACTTGTTTTGCATTGAACCACTTACAGAAATTTGTTTTCTTTCGAATTTTGGTGCTTACACACATCCAAACTTGTGCAACTGTTTGGAGCTTTCTAAAGTTACTTAAAGTTGCTGAGGTGACAGGGAGTGTTGCTGCAAGTGGAGAACGTCAAGAGAGAGAGGGGGGGAGTGGGAGGGAGAGAGGGGGGGAGTGGGAGGGAGAGAGGGGGGGGAGTGGGAGGGAGAGAGGGGGGGAGTGGGAGGGAGAGAGGGGGGAGTGGGAGGGAGAGAG
>JASTWF010000542.1:292343-322562 GCA_030390025.1 Squalus acanthias | reverse complement strand
ACACTGACTCTCACTGGGGTCGGGTTCCACACACACTGACTCTCACTGGGGTAGGTTCCACACACACTGACTCTCACTGGGGTACGGGTTCCACACACACTGACTCTCACTGGGATACGGGTTCCACACACACTGACTCTCACTGGGGTACGGGTTCCACACACACTGATTCTCACTGGGGTACGTGTTTCACACACACTGACTCTCACTGGGGTAAACGGTTCCACACACACTGACTCTCACTGGGTAACGGGTTCACACACACTGACTCTCACTAGGGTACGTGTTCCACACACATTGACTCTCACTGGGTACGGGTTTCCACACACACTGACCTCTCACTGGGGTACGGGTTCCACACACACTGACTCTCACTGGGGTACGGGTTCCACACACACTGACTCTCACTGGGGTACGGGTTCCACACACACTGACTCTCACTGGGGTACGTGTTCCACACACACTGACTCTCACTGGGGTACGTGTTTCACACACACTGACTCTCACTGGGGTACGGGTTCCACACACACTGACTCTCACTGGGGTACGGGTTCCACACACACTGACTCTCACTGGGGTACGGGTTCCACACACACTGACTCTCACTGGGGTACGGGTTCCACACACACTGACTCTCACTGGGGTACGGGTTCCACACACACTGACTCTCACTGGGGTACGGGTTCCACACACACTGACTCTCACTGGGGTACGGGTTCCACACACACTGACTCTCACTGGGGTACGGGTTCCACACACACTGACTCTCACTGGGGTACGGGTTCCACACACACTGACTCTCACTGGGGTACGGGTTCCACACACACTGACTCTCACTGGGGTACGGGTTCCACACACACTGACTCTCACTGGGGTACGGGTTCCACACACACTGACTCTCACTGGGGTACGGGATCCACACACACTGACTCTCACTGGGGTACGGGTTCCACACACACTGACTCTCACTGGGGTAGGGGTTCCACACACACTGACTCTCACTGGGGTACGGGTTCCACACACACTGACTCTCACTGGGGTAGGGGTTCCACACACACTGACTCTCACTGGGGTACGGGTTCCACACACACTGACTCTCACTGGGGTACGGGTTCCACACACACTGACTCTCACTGGGGTACGGGTTCCACACACACTGACTCTCACTGGGGTACGGGTTCCACACACACTGACTCTCACTGGGGTGCGGGTTCCACACACACTGACTCTCACTGGGGTACGGGTTCCCACAGACACTGACTCTCACTGGGGTACGGGTTCCACACACACTGACTCTCACTGGGGTACGGGTTCCCACAGACACTGACTCTCACTGGGGTACGGGTTCCACACACACTGACTCTCACTGGGGTGCGGGTTCCACACACACTGACTCTCACTGGGGTACGGGTCCCACACACACTGACTCTCACTGGGGTACGGGTTCCACACACACTGACTCTCACTGGGGTACGGGTTTCACACACACTGACTCTCACTGGGGTAAGGGTTCCACACACACTGACTCTCACTGGGGTACGGGTTCCACACACACTGACTCTCACTGGGGTACGGATTCCACACACACTGACTCTCACTGGGGTAAGGGTTCCACACACACTGACTCTCACTGGGGTACGGGTTCCACACACACTGACTCTCACTGGGGTACGGGTCCCACACACACTGACTCTCACTGGGGTACGGGTTCCACACACACTGACTCTCACTGGGGTGCGGGTTCCACACACACTGACTCTCACTGGGGTACGGGTTCCACACACACTGACTCTCACTGGGGTACGGGATCCACACACACTGACTCTCACTGGGGTACGGGTTCCACACACTCTGACTCTCACTGGGGTAGGGGTTCCACACACACTGACTCTCACTGGGGTACGGGTTCCACACACACTGACTCTCACTGGGGTAGGGGTTCCACACACACTGACTCTCACTGGGGTACGGGTTCCACACACACTGACTCTCACTGGGGTAGGGGTTCCACACACACTGACTCTCACTGGGGTACGGGTTCCACACACACTGACTCTCACTGGGGTACGGGTTCCAAACACACTGACTCTCACTGGGGTACGGGTTCCACACACACTGACTCTCACTGGGGTACGGGTTCCACACACACTGACTCTCACTGGGGTGCGGGTTCCACACACACTGACTCTCACTGGGGTACGGGTTCCCACAGACACTGACTCTCACTGGGGTACGGGTTCCACACACACTGACTCTCACTGGGGTACGGGTTCCCACAGACACTGACTCTCACTGGGGTACGGGTCCCACACACACTGACTCTCACTGGGGTACGGGTTCCACACACACTGACTCTCACTGGGGTACGGGTTTCACACACACTGACTCTCACTGGGGTAAGGGTTCCACACACACTGACTCTCACTGGGGTACGGGTTCCACACACACTGACTCTCACTGGGGTACGGATTCCACACACACTGACTCTCACTGGGGTAAGGGTTCCACACACACTGACTCTCACTGGGGTACGGGTTCCACACACACTGACTCTCACTGGGGTACGGGTCCCACACACACTGACTCTCACTGGGGTACGGGTTCCACACACACTGACTCTCACTGGGGTACGGGTTCCACACACACTGACTCTCACTGGGGTACGGGTTCCACACACACTGACTCTCACTGGGGTACGGGTTCCACACACACTGACTCTCACTGGTGTACGGGTTCCACACACACTGACTCTCACTGGGGTACGGGGCCCACACACACTGACTCTCACTGGGGTACGGGTTCCACACACACTGACTCTCACTGGGGTACGGGTTCCACACACACTGACTCTCACTGGGGTACGGGTTCCACAGACACTGACTCTCACTGAGGTACGGGTTCTACACACACTGACTCTCACTGGGGTACGGGTTCCACACACACTTACTCTCACTGGGATACCGGTTCCACACACACTGACTCTCACTGGGGTACGGGTTCCACACACACTGACTCTCACTGGGGTACGGGTTCCACACACACTGACTCTCACTGGGATACGGGTTCCACACACACTGACTCTCACTGGGGTACGGGTCCCACACACACTGACTCTCACTGGGGTACGGGATCCACACACACTGACTCTCACTGGGGTACGGGTTCCACAGACACTGACTCTCACTGGGGTACGGGTTCCACACACACACTGACTCTCACTGGGGTACGGGTTCCACACACACTGACTCTCACTGGGGTACGGGTTCCACACACACACTGACTCTCACTGGGGTATGGGTTCCACACACACTGACTCTCACTGGGGTACGAGTTCCACACACACTGACTCTCACTGGGGTACAGGTTCCACACACACTGACTCTCACTGGGGTACGGGTTCCACACACACTGACTCTCACTGGGGTACGGGTCACACACACTGACTCTCACTGGGGTACGGGTTCCACACACACTGACTCTCACTGGGGTACGGGTTCCACACACACTGACTCTCACTGGGGTACGGGTTCCACACACACTGACTCTCACTGGGGTACGGGTCCCACACACACTGACTCTCACTGGGGTCAGGGCTCCACACACACTGACTCTCACTGGGGTACGGGTTCCACACACACTGACTCTCACTGGGGTACTGGTTCCACACACACTGACTCTCACTTGGGTACGGGTCCCACACACACTGACTCTCACTGGGGTCAGGGTTCCACACACACTGACTCTCACTGGGGTACGGGTTCCACACACACTGACTCTCACTGGGATACCGGTTCCACACACACTGACTCTCACTGGGATACGGGTTCCACACACACTGACTCTCACTTGGGTACGGGTCCCACACACACTGACTCTCACTGGGGTACGGGATCCACACACACTGACTCTCACTGGGGTACGGGTTCCAAACACACTGACTCTCACTGGGGTATGGGTTCCAACCACACTGACTCTCACTGGGGTACGAGTTCCACACACACTGACTCTCACTGGGGTACGGGTTCCACACACACTGACTCTCACTGGGGTACGGGTCCCACACACACTGACTCTCACTGGGGTATGGGTTCCACACACACTGACTCTCACTGGGGTACGGGTTCCACACACACTGACTCTCACTGGGGTATGGGTTCCACACACACTGACTCTCACTGGGGTACGGGTCCCACACACACTGACTCTCACTGCACAGCCTCTCAGGTTGCTTCCTACGAACTGTCAGCTCCAGGGTAAAATCTTTCCTTTAGATTCTATTCAATGTAAAACAAACAGGAGTGTTTGTTCAGTCAGAAAGAATAGGCTGGCTCATGATTTGTAAACAGATATGTCAGGATCAGAAATAATGTTGTTCCTCATATGCAAAGCACATTCCGCTGAGATGCACCACTCGCCAGCCCCCGGAGAGATTGATTTGCGATGTCTTAGTCGCAGTCACCTCCTCTGCAGGATCTGTGAGTCAGCGAGTGATCCGGATGTGGGACTGAGCCCCCCACACACAGCTCCAGTGTCCCATCACTAGTCTGGGTTGGCGTTCCTCAAGTCACAGAGAAGGCAGCGGTTTTACTAAGTATCTAAACCCCTGCTGTACCTGCACTGGGAGTGTTTGATGGGACAGTGTAGAGGGAGCTTTACTCTGTATCTAACCCGTGCTGTACCTGCCCTGGGAGTGTTTGATGGGACAGTGTAGAGGGAGCTTTACTCTGTATCTAACCCCGTGCTGTACCTGCCCTGGGAGTGTTTGATGGGACAGTGTGGAGGGAGCTTTACTCTGTATCTAACCCGTGCTGTACCTGCCCTGGGAGTGTTTGATGGGACAGTGTTGAGGGAGCTTTACTCTGTATCTAACCCCGTGCTGTACCTGTCCTGGGAGTGTTTGATGGGACAGTGTAGAGGGAGCTTTACTCTGTATCTAACCCTGTGCTGTACCTGCCCTGGGAGTGTTTGACGGGACAGTGTAGAGGGAGATTTACTCTGTATCTAACCCGTGCTGTACCTGCCCTGGGAGTGTTTGATGGGACAGTGTCGAGGGAGTTTTACTCTGTATCTGACCCATGCTGTATCTGCCCTGGGAGTGTTTGATGGGACAGTGTAGAGGGAGCTTTACTCTGTATCTAACCCGTGCTGTACCTGCCCTGGGAGTGTTTGATGGGACACTGTAGAGGGAGCTTTACTCTGTATCTAACCCGTGCTGTACCTGCCCTGGGAGTGTTTGATGGGACAGTGTAGAGGGAGCTTTACTCTGTATCTGACCCATGCTGTACCTGCCCTGGGAGTGTTTGATGGGACAGTGTAGAGGGAGCTTTACTCTGTATCTAACCCGTGCTGTACCTGCCCTGGGAGTGTTTGATGGGGACAGTGTAGAGGGAGTTTTTCTCTGTATCTGACCCATGCTGTACCTGCCCTGGGAGTGTTTGATGGGACAGTGTAGAGGGAGCTTTACAGTGTATCTAACCTGTGCTGTACCTGCCCTGGGAGTGTTTGATGGGACAGTGTTGAGGGAGCTTTACTCTGTATCTAACCCTGTGCTGTACCTGCCCTGGGAGTGTTTGACGGGACAGTGTAGAGGGAGCTTTACTCTGTATCTAACCCGTGCTGTACCTGCCCTGGGAGTGTTTGATGGGACAGTGTAGAGGGAGCTTTACTCTGTATCTAACCCGTGCTGTACCTGCCCTGGGAGTGTTTGATGGGACAGTGTAGAGGGAGCTTTACTCTGTATCTAACCCCGTGCTGTACCTGCCCTGGGAGTGTTTGATGGGACAGTGTAGAGGGAGCTTTACTCTGTATCTAACCCGTGCTGTACCAGCCCTGGGAGTGTTTGATGGGACAGTGTAGAGGGAGCTTTACTCTGTATCTAACCCGTGCTGTACCTGCCCTGGGAGTGTTTGATGGGACAGTGTAGAGGGAGCTTTACTCTGTATCTAACCCGTGCTGTACCTGCCCTGGGAGTGTTTGATGGGACTGTGTAGAGGGAGCTTTACTCTGTATCTAACCCGTGCTGTACCTGCCCTGGGAGTGTTTCACGGGACAGTGTAGAGGGAGCTTTACTCTGTATCTAACCCGTGCTGTACCCGCCCTGGGAGTGTTTGATGGGACAGTGTAGAGGGAGCTTTACTCTGTATCTAACCCGTGCTGTATCTGCCCTGGGAGTGTTTGATGGGACAGTGTAGAGGGAGCTTTACTCTGTATCTAACCCGTGTTGTACCTGCCCTGGGAGTGTTTGATGGGACTGTGTAGAGGGAGCTTTACTCTGTATCTAACCTGTGCTGTACCTGCCCTGGGAGTGTTTCACGGGACAGTGTAGAGGGAGCTTTACTCTGTATCTAACCCGTGCTATATCTGCCCTGGGAGTGTTTGATGGGGCAGTGTAGAGGGAGCTTTACTCTGTATCTAACCCGTGCTGTACCTGCCCTGGGAGTGTTTGATGGGACAGTGTAGAGTGAGCTTTTGTAGGCTTCGCAAAATCCCCCAGAAACTCGAACAGAACCCTAAAGGGAGTGATTTTTGGACCTTTCATACAATCTTGGGATGATGGGACCTAAGTGAAGTGATTTGCGGTAAAAAACCTCAGTTTTGGACATTTTAAAGATCAGGAAGAAAAAACCCTGAGGAAAATGACCTTTGAATCTTACAGCACCTCATCTTTCGTTTAGGCACTTTACAGCCTTCCGGACTCAATATCGAGTTCAACAATTTCAGATCATAACCCCGGCCCCTGCCACACTTATATACATTTTATCCACCCTTTTGGTCCGTGCCTTTTTCCTTTTTCCTTTTTTTCTCTCTCCCCCTACGGCAGCTGTCTCTCATTCTGCCAGCATTTCACACCTCACCTTTTGTTTCTTAACCTGTCCCATTACCATCTCGTCTTGCCTTCAGCATCTCTTAATGTCTCTACTTACCATAGACCACCCCTTTTGTTCTTTTATTCCTCCCCCCAGCCTCCCACTTGCATTTTTATCTGTTTAATTTCCTGCTCTGTTCTCAGTTCCGATGAAGGGTTTCGACCTGAAACATTAACTCTGTTTCTCTCTCCACGGATGTTGCCCGGCCTGCCGAGTTTTTACAGCATTTTCTGTTGTTATTTTGAATCTTACTGTTGGGAAAGACACCTTTCACAGACACAGACAGGCTGCTGAGAGGTGTGGCCAGGCAGTGGACAGCTTTGGGCATTGGGGCCCAATCAAGCTGTCTGGGAATTTGTTTACACTGCATTCCTACCAAGGAGGAAGAGACAAACCCAAAGCCCCACACACACATCGAAATATGAATAATCCAAGACCTCTTTTGAAATTCCCAGGCCCAAACAGGATACCAGAAGCCTGAAATCAACAAAACATTTCGTACCCCGATTACTTCATCAAAAACCAATCAACCAGGCATCCACAGGGACAGTTTTATAAGCCCGCCAAAAAACCTAGGACAATAGGGACAAGATTTGGCGTGCAGATAAAGGCCCTGCCCAAATGGAAACATCGGAAGCCATCAGGACATGTTTAACACCAAGTTAAAGCCATCGAAACTTACAAGCCCACCAAAACTAAGACAATGGAATAAACAGGGCTCATTTGAAATCTAAAGGAAACCGATTTAGTAAGGGGTTTTTGGCGTGAAAAAGACAAAGGGGCTGAACAGTATAATTGGGGGCCTTAGCCCCCAAGACTCTCTCTCTGGACTCTCTGACAATGCTCTCAACGCTCGCACAGCTCTCTCTCAGCTCTGTTCCAGCAAGACACCACAAGCCACGAGCAGGAGGAAGAAAGAAGGCCAACAACTTCACAAGCAAACCAACACGCAAGAAGAAACCAGAGCGACTGCCTCAGTGACCATCGGACACCTCGCGGCAACAAGGGCCTTACCAAACCTTTTACTCAAAAGACTCTAAACCCTAATTCTCAACTGTCAAGGATTCGTTTGGTGAGCATTATCCCTGATCTCCTGAAACCAAAACCTAGCTAGATAGTGGGATTTTTGGGAGGGATAAGGTTTTTTTTGTATATTGTCATTCACCCTCGCTTGTACCATGAGTTCCCCAACCTGTGTTTAAGTATTCAGTGTGTTTTAAGTTTGTTACCTTTTTCTTTTAATAAAGTAAAAATTCTTTCAACAGAACCTGTTCTCTACTGCATCTTTGTTCACAACCCCTAAATAAGTCCAAAGTCTAGAACCAGGGGCGTGGGAGCGATTCGAACCGCTCGCTGAGTCATAGGTGAAGGCTGACCACACTTACCATCCCCTACAAAATGGCGACCGCGGCAGGACTTTGGCAAAAGGGTTGTGAAGCAGTAAATGCTGGTTTTGAGGAGAGAACAAAAATGGAAGAGAGGATTTCATCCTATGTATATACAAAGGTCAATATCACCAAGAAATGGGTCCTCAGGCTGTTGCATGCTGAACATCCTATGGACGCTGCAGGTGCATGGACTGAGAGCAAGGAATACAATAAGTCTGTGGAGAAAGCCATATGGTTGGTCTGCTCCCAGAAACAAATGCAGCTTATGGGGAAGCGCATTCAGGCTCTCACAGAAGAGCTAAAGGAAGAAAGCCAACTGTCCCGTGCCAGAGCTATAGCAGGGGAGAGGTTGTTAGCAGAGCTAAACACAAAAGATCAGGAACAGTCACAGATACTAGAGGAACACCGTGCCAGTAAGGGATACCTCCAGTGTCAGGCCACCGAGGCCAAAAGTAGTGAACTGGCATTGCGGGAAGAGAACACCCGCCTTGACAAGCAATTAAGGGAACTCAAAGAGAAGTTAAAAGATGTTCAGGCAGCTTACAGAGTAGCCAGTACAAGGGGGTTTGAGGTAGGGGACCACGGCCCCAGTCAGAAGCAGATTGAGAGTCTGAACCTTGCTCTGTCCAAGACAAAAGGCATGCTGTGCCTGGTAAGCCTGGGCGCGGCCCAGGTAGACCTGGAAGAGCAGGGGGAGACTGTTCGACCACCACCTGTGGCGCCAAGGAGAAGCTTGGTTAGGCAGCAGGAGGGGCAGACAATCTGTAAGGCTGACAGGGAGTGCACACCAGCACCTGTGGCGCCGAGTTTTGACTCAGTCTGGCAGCAGGGAGAGGGGGGCGAACCGATGCAGGAGAGGTCGGAGCCAGGGCCAATGTGCCCAGCGCGACAGCAAAGGTTTGGCCCGCCCGCCGGTGGTGGAGGTCAGGGACCCCTTGAAAGTCAATTCTTGGCTCCCCACGGTACACAACAGCTTAGGGCTATGGTAAGCCATCTGAGTAAACTCACCCAAAAGGGGGACCCCTCAGTCCACTTCATGGAAGTGGAACAGATAGCAGGCATCAACGACTGTGATGATGCCGAGATGGCAAAAATGCTCCTGTTCTCATTAGATGGCAAACTATACCAGTCCCTCTCTGCTGGAGCAAGAGAGGACAGAATGGGTATGCTGCCGTCAGAGAGGAGGTTTTAGAGGCCATGGGAATGAATGAGGGAAGTCCTCTCTCCCGGGTGGAGAAAACAGTGCAGCTCGCAGGGGAGACCCCACAGGCTTTCGCAGACAGACTGTGGCCTGTGTACAAGGGTGCTTGTAATGGGGATCTCGACCGAGCTAACCTGAACAGGGATGAGCTGGCCCACTGGCTCCGTAGCCTAGTGGCAAACAGCTTGCCACGAGTCAAAGCCAAGGCTGAGCTTTGGTTTGACCCAAGACACCCCCGGGTCACCGAGGAGGCAGTGGTCAGACAACTGACCCTAGCCTACCGGAACGGTAGAGGGGCTGAAGAGCCCCCACCAAAAGGAAAGGTGTATGAAATAAAGCCCAGTCAGGATAAGAAGGAGTGGCACCTTCCAATTTCCACCCTTCCCTCACCTTCACATGGTCCATCTCCAACTCTTCCTCGACTTCTCCGTCTCCATCTCTGGGGATAGGTAATTGACCAACATTCACTACAAGCCCACTGACTCCCACTGCTACCTGGACTACACTTCCTCCCACCCCACCTCCTGTAAGGACTCTATTCCATTCTCCCAGTTTCTCCGTCTCCGCCGCATCTGCTCTGACGATGCCACCTTTCATACCAGTGCTTCCGACATGTCTTCCTTTTTCCTCAACCGAGGATTCCCCTCTACAGTGGTTGACACGGCTCTTGACCGTGTCCATTCTATCTCCTGCACTTCTGCCCTCACCCCGGCCCCTCCCTCCCGGAACCACGATAGGGTTCCCCTTGTCCTCACCTTTCACCCCACCAGCCTCCACGTTCAATGGATCATCCTCCGCCATTTCCGCCAACTCCAGCGCGATCTCACCACCAAACGCATCTTCCCCTCACCTCCCCTTTCAGCATTCCGCAGGGACCACTCCCTCCGCGACACCCTGGTCTACTCCTCTACCACCCCCAGCACCCCTTCCCCTTCGCCCGGCACCTTCCCGTGCAAGCGCAGGAGATGCAACACATGCCCTTATACCTCCCCCCTTCCCACTGTCCAGGGCTCCAAACACCCCTTCCAGGTGAAACAGCGATTTACTCGTACTTCTTGCAATTTAGTATACTGTATTCGCTGCTCACGATGTGGTCTCCTCTACACTGGGGAGACCAAACGCAGATTGGGTGACCGCTTTGCGGAACACCTCCGTTCAGTCCGTAAGGGGGACTCCGAGCTTCCACTCCACTCCCACTCAGACCTCACCGTCCTCGGCCTCTTGCATTGTTCCACAGAAGCTCAACGTAAGCTCGAGGAACAGCACCTCATCTTTCGATTAGGCACTTTACAGCCTTCTGGACTCAACATAGAGTTCAACAATTTCAGACCATAACCTCGGCCCCTATCATATATATATTTTTTCTCCACACTTTTTGTTTGTGTCTTTTGTTCTTCTCCCACATGGCAGCTGTCTTTCATTCTGCCAGCGCAATTTACACTTCATCTCGAGCCATCCTTTGTTTCTTAACCTGTCCCATTACCATCTCCTTTTGCCTCGAATATCTCTTAATGTCTCTTAACCTCTTCCGCCGTCTATCTTATCACAGACCTTCCCTTTTGTTCTTTCATCCCCTCCCCCCTTTCCCTGCCCCTACACTCGCTTAAAAATCTGTTCCATTTCCTGCTTTTTTCCAGTTCTGACGAAAGGTCACTGACCTGAAACGTTAACTCTGTTTCCCTCTTCCAAGATGCTGCCTGGCCTGCTGAGTATCTCCAGCATTTTCTGTTTTTATTTCAGATTTCCAGCATCTGCGGTATTTTCTTTTTGCAGAGGGAGCTTTACTCTGTATCACTGGTCTCCGATCTCGAGGCAGAGAGTGCAAAAGCCATGCGATGACGTCGAACTTCCTTCAGGCCTCTGAGCAGTTACACTCAGGAAGACTTCAGAAGTCAAGGGGTGACCTGATAAGACCGTCAGTATTGTGAAGGGATGCGTTCAGGTAGATAGTGAGCATTTATTACATGGGTCGGTGAGGCAGAGAGAGGAACGCATTTCCAATCATATCAAAACTAGGGTCGAGAAACACAGGTTGTTCAGGATGTGGAATTCTCGGCCCGAAGGTGCAGTTCAAGTAGAGTCCAGCAACTCGTTCAAAGAGAATTACATAATTACCTGAAAAACAATATTAAAGGGTGTGGGGAGTGAGGGGGAGAGTGGGAATAGACTGGGTGGGATATTAAAGGGTGCGAGGAGTGAGGGGGAGAGTGGGATTAGACTGGGGGGGATATTAAAGGGTGCGGGGAGTGAGGGGGAGAGTGGGATTAGACTGGGTGGGATATTAAAGGGTGTGGGGAGTGAGGGGGAGAGTGGGATTAGACTGGGTGGGATATTAAAGGGTGCGGGGAGTGAGGGGGAGAGTGGGATTAGACTGGGTGTGATATTAAAGGGTGTGGGGAGTGAGGGGGAGAGTGGGATTAGACTGGGGGGGATATTAAAGGGTGCGGGGAGTGAGGGGGAGAGTGGGATTAGACTGGGTGGGATATTAAAGGGTGTGGGGAGTGAGGGGGAGAGTGGGATTAGACTGAGTGGGATATTAAAGGGTGCGGGGAGTGAGGGGGAGAGTGGGATTAGACTGGGTGGGATATCAAAGGGTACGGGGAGTCAGCGGGAGAGTGGGATTAGACTGGGTGGGATATTAAAGGGTGTGGGGAGTGAGGGGGAGAGTGGGATTAGACTGGGTGGGATATTAAAGGGCGTGGGGAGTGAGAGGGGAGAGTGGGATTAGACTGGGTGGGATATTAAAGGGTGTGGGGAGTGAGGGGGAGAGTGGGATCAGACTGGGTGGGATATTAAAGGGTGCGAGGAGTGAGGGGGAGAGTGGGATTAGACTGGGTGGGATACTAAAGGGCGTGGGGAGTGAGGGGGAGAGTGGGATTAGACTGGGTGGGATATTAAAGGGTGTGGGGAGTGAGGGGGTGAGTGGGATTAGACTGGGTGGGATATTAAAGGGTGCGGGGAGTGAGGGGGAGAGTGAGATTAGACTGGGTGGGATATTAAAGGGTGTGGGGAGTGAGGGGGAGAGGGGGATCAGACTGGGTGGGATATTAAAGGGTGCGGGGAGTGAGGGGGAGAGTGGGATTAGACTGGGTGGGATATTAAAGGGTGTGGGGAGTGAGGGGGAGAGTGGGATCAGACTGGGTGGGATATTAAAGGGTGCGGGGAGTGAGGGGGAGAGTGGGATTAGACTGGGTGGGATATTAAAGGGTGCGGGGAGTGAGGGGGAGAGTGGGATTAGACTGGGTGGGATATTAAAGGGTGTGGGGAGTGAGGGGGAGAGTGGGATTAGACTGGGTGGGATATTAAAGGGTGCGGGGAGTGAGGGGGAGAATGAGATTAGACTGGGTGGGATATTAAAGGGTACGGAGAGTGAGGGGGAGGGTGGGATTAGACTGGGTGGGATATTAAAGGGTGTGGGGAGTGAGGGGGAGAGTGGGATTAGACTGGGTGGGATATTAAAGGGTGTGGGGAGTGAGGGGGAGAGTGGGATTAGACTGGGTGGGATATTAAAGGGTGTGGGGAGTGAGGGGGAGAGTGGGATTAGACTGGGTGTGATATTAAAGGGTGCGAGGAGTGAGGGGGAGGGTGGGATTAGACTGACAATGATGGGTTGAATGTTATGTTTCTGTGTTGAAATGCTCTCTGTCCCTCGGAACAAGGCAGGGTGTGGGTGTGAAATACCTTAAAATCAGCATTCCGTGGGTTTGAATAGTGGGATAGGTCCGAGTGGGCTGTGCTGAAGTATTAATACTCACACATTGCAGCCATCCAAATCACAGCATGTCAGTCACTCTCTCCAAACTGGTTGAACGAGATAAGCTTTGGTTCGGCCTCTTGCAGTTTAGATTCTCTTCGAATCCACACCTCATTCCAGCCCCTTGAGTTTACCAACCAGGCAAGATTTTGGCAGCTACCTTCAGGCATCCAGGATTCCCTCACGCCTCAATCTTGTTTCAACACCTTGTCTCTCCTCCTCGTTCTGGCTGAACTTCCACACCATCTCCCCACTCCATTCAGCCGGGGCTCAGTGGGTTTAGCACTCTCTCTTTCTCTCTCTCTTTCGCCTCGGAGTCAGGTGGTTGTGGGTTTGAGCCCCCCTTACTTTAGAGACTCGAGCACCGTCATCCAGGCAGACACTCCCCATTGCCAGTACTGAGGGAGTGCTGCACTGTCAGAGGGACAGTACTGAGGGAGCGCCGCACTGTCAGAGGGACAGTACTGAGGGAGCGCCGCACTGTCGGAGGGGCAGTACTGAGGGAGCGCCGCACTGTCGGAGGGGCAGTACTGAGGGAGAGCTGCATTGTCGGAGGTGCAGTACTGAGGGACCACCGCACTGTGGGAGGGGCAGTACTGAGGGAGCGCCGCACTGTCGGAGGGGCAGTACTGAGGGAGCGCCGCACTGTCGGAGGGGCAGTACTGAGGGAGCGCCGCACTGTCGGAGGGGCAGTACTGAGGGAGCGCTGCACTGTCAGAGGGACAGTACTGAGGGAGCGCCGCACTGTCGGAGGGGCAGTACTGAGGGAGCGCCACACTGTCGGAGGGGCAGTACTGAGGGAGTGCTGCACTGTCAGAGGGACAGTACTGAGGGAGCGCCGCACTGTCGGAGGGGCAGTACTGAGGGAGCGCCGCACTGTCGGAGGGGCAGTACTGAGGGAGGGCCGCACTGTCGGAGCGGCAGTACTGAGGGAGCGCCGCACTGTCGGAGGGGCAGTACTGAGGGAGCACCGCACAGTCAGAGGGGCAGTACTGAAGGAGTGCTGCACTGTCGGAGGTGCTATCTTTCATATGAGACGTTAAACCGAGGCCCCGTCTGCTCTCTCAGGTGGACGTAAAAGATCTCACAGCCACTATTTCGAAGAAGAGCAGGGGGGGAGTTCTCCCCGGTTTCCAGGGGCTAATATTTATCCCTCAACCAACATTACTAAAAACAGATGATCTGGGTCATTATCACATTGCTATTTGTGGGAGCTTGCTGTGCGCAAATTGGCTGCCGTGTTTCCTACATTACAACAGTGATCGCACTTCAAAAAAAGTACTTTGGGATGTCCTGAGGTGGGAATCATAAGAACATAAGAAATAGGAGCACGTGCTAATCAGAATAGAGAGAACAGGATAGTGAGATTGAATACGTGGCTTGAGCAGTGGTGCAGGAGGGAGGGATTCAAATTCCTGAGGCATTGGAACCAGTTCTGGGGGAAGTGGGACCTGTACAAAAGGGACGGTCTGCACTTGGGCAGGACTGGAACCGATGTCCTCGGGGTAATATTTGCTAAAGCAGTTCGGGAGGATTTAAACTAATATGGCAGGGGAATGGGAACCTATGTAGCGAAACAGGGGGAAGTAATATGCAGTCAGAAACAAATGTTAGAAGGGTGAGAAACAATAGGGGAAGGCCGAGTAAACAAAGGCAAGAAACACAAAGGGCCAAACTAAATCATAAGTCTAAAAGGACAAAGGATGTTAATAAAACAAGCCTAAAGGCTCTGTGTCTTAATGCAAGGAGTATCCGTAATAAGGTGGATGAATTGACTGTGCAAATAGATGTTAACGGATACGATGTGATTGGGATTACAGAGACGTGGCTCCAGAACAATCAAGGCTGGGAACTGAACATCCAGGGGTATTCAACATTCAGAAAGGATAGAATAAAAGGAAAAGGGGGTGGGGTAGCATTGCTGGTTAAAGAGGAGATTAATGCAATAGCTAGGAAGGACATCAGCTTGGAGGATGTGGAATCAATATGGGTTGAGCTGCAGAACACCAAAGGGCAGAAAACGTTAGTGGGAGTTGTGTACAGACCTCCAAACAGCAGTAGTGAGGTGGGGGAGGGTATGAAACAGGAAATCAGAGGAGCGTGCAAAAAAGGCACGGCAGTTATCATGGGTGACTTTAATATGCATATAGATTGGGCTACTCAAACTGGAAGCAATACGGTGGAGGAGGATTTCCTGGAGTGTTTAAGGGATGGTTTCCTAAACCAATATGTTGAGGAACCAACTCGAGGGGAGGCCATCCTGGACTGGGTGTTGTGTAATGAGGAGGGACTAATCAGCAATCTTGTGGTACGAGGCCCCCTGGGGAAGAGTGACCATAGTATGGTGGAGTTCTACATTAGGATGGAGAAGGAAACAGTTAAGTCAGAGACCATGGTCCAGAACTTAAATAAGGGCAACTTTGAGGGTATGAGGCGTGAATTGGCGAGGTTAAATTGGCAAGCGATATTTAAGGGGCTATCAGTGGAAGGGCAATGGCAGACATTTAGAGATCGCATGGATGAACTACAACAATTGTACATCCCGGTCTGGCGTAAAAATAAAAAAGGGAAGGTGGCTCAACCATGGCTAACAAGGGAAATCAGGGATAGTATTAAAACCAAGGAAGTTGCATACAAATTGGCCAGAAGTAGCAGCAAACCCGGGGACTGGGAGAACTTCAAAACTCAGCAGAGGAGGACGAAGGGTTTGATTAGGGCAGGGAAAATAAAATATGAAAGGAAGCTTGCAGAGAACATTAAAATGGACTGCAAAAGCTTCTATAAATATGTAAAAAGAAAGAGGTTAGTAAAAACAAACGTAGGTCCCCTGCAGTCGGAAACAGGGGCAAGTCGTAATGGGGAACAAGGAAATGGCAGATCAATTGAACAAGTACTTTGGTTCGGTGTTTACTGTGGAGGACACACACAACCTGCCGGAAATAAAAGGGGTCAGAGGATCTGGTAAGAGGGAGGAGCTGAGGGAAATCCTTATTAGTCGGGAAAAGGTATTGGGGAAATTGATGGGACTGAAGGCTGAAAAATCCCCGGGGCCTGATGGTCTGCATCCCAGAGTACTTAAGGAGGTGGCCTTGGAAATAGTGGATGCATTGACGATCATTTTCCAACATTCCTTAGACTCTGGATCAGTTCCGATGGAGTGGAGGGTGGCCAATGTAACCCCTCTTTTTAAAAAAGGAGGGAGGGAGAAAGCAGGGAATTATAGACCGGTCAGCCTGACATCGGTCGTGGGTAAAATGATGGAAGCAATTATTAAAGATGTCATAACAGACCATTTGGAAAGTGGCGACATGATAGGTCCAAGTCAGCATGGATTTGTGAAAGGGAAATCATGCTTGACAAATCTTCTGGAATTTTTTGAGGATGTTTCCAATAGGGTGGACAGGGGGGAACCAGTAGATGTGGTGTATTTGGACTTTCAGAAGGCCTTCGACAAGGTCCCACACAAGAGATTGGTGAGCAAAGTTAAAGCACATGGGATTGGGGGTAATGTGTTGACGTGGATTGAGAACTGGTTGGCACACAGGAAACAAAGAGTAGGAGTAAATGGGTACTTTTCAGAATGGCAGGCAGTGACCAGCGGGGTACCGCAGGGTTCGGTGCTGGGACCCCAGCTGTTTACATTATATATTAATGATTTGGACGAAGGGATTAAATGTAATGGGCCGAAAATTGATCCCGGGACGCGAGAGTACGCACTGCATACTCTCGCGTATTCCCACTCCAATTGCCGGTTTTCTGCATGCCCTGCGCATGCGCTGAAAACCGGCAATTGCTCTTCCGAAAAGGGGGCGGGGCCTGAGTGCATCGCGTGCGCGCTACAGGCTGCGCGCACGCTGTGCACTTCATGCTTTGGACGCGCAGGTAAGTAGGGAAGATTCTGGAAATGTAAAAAGGAGGAGTAAGACCCGCTTTTAAGAAGGTAAGTAGTGAATTAAGTATTTTTTTGAATTTTTTTTTACAGGTATATCTTTTTTATAGACTTTAAAGACAGGTAAGTTTATTTTTATAACTTTTTAAAAGATTTTAAATTTTTTCAAAAATTTAATTTTTTATTTAAAATGGTTAATTTAATTAACTATACTTATTTTATTAATGTGATGGTTTTTTTTTAATTTAATTGAGGTTTAGCTGTTATTTGGGGGGGTGTAAGATTCATAAGTCTCTCAGCCATGCTGTGAGACTTATGAATGGAAGATGGTGTGCTGCCATTGGCTCTAACTGAGTCACGTGATCCCACAGCTCGCACGAATTAACTACGCCGCTGGGATACGCAAGCCCAGCACAGCTGATGTCTGGAACATCAATTTCGTGCGAGCTGGATCAGAAAAAGCATAAGCGAGGTGAGACATCGCGGGAAAGGCTTACCCCCGCGGGATCAGAGCGAGATCAATTTCTGGGCCAATATCTCCAAATTTGCGGATGACACTAAATTGGGAGGCAGTGTGAACAATGAGGAGGATGCTAGGAGGCTACAGAGTGACTTGGACAGGTTGGGTGAATGGGCAAATGTATGGCAGATGAAGTACAATGTGGATAAATGTGAGGTTATCCACTTTGGTGGTAAAAATAGAGAGGCGGACTATTACCTGAATGGTGGCAGATTAGGGAAAGGGGACGTGCAACGAGACCTGGGCGTCATGGTACATCAGTCACTGAAGGTGGGAATGCAAGTGCAGCAGGCAGTCAAGAAAGCAAACGGAATGATGGCCTTCATAGCAAGGGGATTTGAGTACAGGAGTAGGGAGGTGATGCTACAGTTGTACAGGGCCTTGGTGAGGCCACACCTGGAGTATTGTGTGCAGTTTTGGTCTCCTAACTTAAGGAAGGACATTCTTGCTATTGAGGGAGTGCAGCGAAGGTTCACTAGATTGATTCCTGGGATGGCCGGACTGACATATCAAGAAAGATTGGGTCAACTGAACTTGTATCCTCTGGAGTTCAGAAGAATGAGGGGGGATCTTATAGAGACATTTAAAATCCTGACTGGTTTAGACAAATTAGATGCGGGCAGAATGTTCCCAATGGTAGGGAAAACTAGAACCAGGGGTCACAGTCTAAGGATTAAGGGGAAGCCATTTAGGACTGAGCTGAGGAGGAACTTCTTCACCCAGAGAGTGGTGAATCTATGGAATTCTCTTCCACAGAAGGTTGTTGAGGCCAGTTCGCTAAATATATTCAAAAGGGAGTTAGATATAACACTCACAACTAAGGGGATCAAGGGGTATGGCGAGAAAGCAGGAATGGGGTACTGAGGTAGCATGTTCAGCCATGAACGCATTGAATGGCGGTGCAGGCTCGAAGGACCGAATGGTCTACTCCTGTACCTATTTTCTATGTTTCTATGTTTCTATGTTAGGAGCAGGAGTCGGCCATTCGGCCCCCTCGAGCCTGCTCCGCCATTCAATAAGATCATGGCTGATCTGATCTTAGCCTCAACTCCACTTTCCTGCCCGCTCCCCATAACCCTTGATTCCCCTGTTTTTCAAATATCTCTCAATCTCCACCTTGAATATATTCAATGACTCCGCCTCCACAGCTCTCTGGGGTAGAGAATTCCAAAGATTCACGACCCTCTGAGAGAAGAAATTCCTCCTCATCTCCATCTTAAATGGGCGACCCCTTATTCTGAAACTGTGCCCCCTAGTTCTAGATTCCCGCACGAGGGGAAACATCCTCTCTGCATCTACCCTGTCGAGCCCCCTCAGAATCTTATATGTTTCAATAAGATCCCCTCTCATTCTTCTAAACTCCAATGAGTATAGGCCCAACCTGCTCAACCTTTCCTCATAAGTCAACCCTTTCATCCCAGGAATCAACCTCGTGAACCTTCTCTGAACTGCCTCCAATGCAAGTATATCCCTCCTTAAATAAGGAGACCAAAACTGTACGCAGTACTCTAGGTGTGGTCTCACCAGCGCCTTGTGCAGTTGTAGCAAGACTTCCCTGCTATTATACTCCAACCCCCTTTGCAATAAAGGCCAACATTCCATTAGCCTTCCTAATTACTTGCTGTACCTGCATGCTAACTTTTTGTGTTTCGTGTATGAGGACCCCCAGATCCCTCTGTAACGCAGCATTATGTAGTCTCTCTCCATTTAAATAATATTTTTCTTTTCTATTCTTCCTACCAAAGTGGATAACCTCACATTTTCCCACATTATACTCCACCTGTAGGATTTTTGCCCACTCACTGAACCTATCGATATCCCTTTACAGACTCTAAGGGCTGGATTTTCATTGGCCCGTGGAGGCGGGTTTGGAGGCGTGTGGGGGGGTTAAAATTGTGAAAACTAGCGGGCGGGCAGGAGCCCGCCTCCATCCCGCCTCCACGCAATTTTTATTAAATCGTGTCTGCTGGTCCCCGACTCCGTCCCGCCTCTAAGAGGCGAGATAGGCAGCTAAGGCCCTTAACAAGCACTAAATTGCCTCTATAATGCCATTTTGAAAGGCCTTTGTGATTTTAACCCTTTTTCTCCGTGAAGCACGCCTGTTCTGAACCACGAATGTGAAACCTACCTGGCTGGCTGGCTATGGGGATGCATATATGGATGGATGGGGAGGAGACATATCTGGGAGTGGTGGTGTAAAAATATCTGGGAGCAGACTTAGGGCTGCTGCTCATTTTGCATTCAGGTCCTCTCACAGCAAAGGCCAGGCAGTCTCTGAAGACCTTCAATGCAGCAGCAATGATGACATCATCAGAGGCGACTTTCAGACTGAAAACACTCATTGGTTCCTGGGTTCCCACATGCTGGAACTCCATTGCCCAATTAGGTGAAAATCGCATCAATCTCCCACATCCAATGGGCTCGATTTTGCCAGGCCCGAGGAGGCAGGATTGGAGGCGTGTGAGGTGTTAAAATCGCAAAGAAAATTGGCGGGCGGCTCCGATCCCGCCTCCAGCCCGCCTCCGAGCAATTTTCCCAGAATCGGGGTTTCAGACCCCGTTTCCATCCCGCCTCCAAGAGGCTGGATAGGCCCTTAAGGCCCTTAACGACCAGTTAGTTGCCTCTATAATTCCATTTTGAGAGGCCTTTCTGATTTTAACACTTTTCCCCCGTGCTGCACGTCTCCTCTGGAACACGCCAGGTAATCCTGGCGGCCTCACAAGTGGATTGTTTACTAACAGCAGCAGCTCCACCATTAAAAAGGAGTTTTCGGCAATCATCATTTGCAGGTGGCAGAACTTTGTTGTCTCAGGTCTGGGGGAACTTTTAGCAGGCCTACTCATTGTTGTGGAAGTTTGGAGCCTGAGACCCATCTCCAGTGTGACCTCCTGGGAAACCCCTCTCCCCACCTCGACTGAGCGCTTCCTCAACTGAGGCATATACTAGAAACATGGGAACCATTTATTTCCTTTCCTCCTGGACAGTGGTGAGGGGGGGCTGTCGATGGTCCTGTTGGGGGAGTAAAGGAAAGAGTTAGACCTGTGAGATAAACGTTGCATGCACTTTGAATTGTGCAGATAAGTCAATCTGTTAGAGCATCAGAATCAATATCAGTCACTCATGCAATGTCAATGAGAGAGATGAAAAACGATTCTGTCACCAGCTTGCTCTGATGCGCCCGCCTGTCCGTCCCCCACTTGCGCATCCTCCTCCACTCCCACGATCTCCAGGGCCGCCTCCTCTGCAGTGGTGAGCTGGGCTATTGAGGGTGGCCCTCCTCCTGTCCTCGCCCTCTCCCTCTTATTGTGGGCCCTCTTTTCCTGCAACGAGGGACACAAGTGGAGTTTGAGTGAGTGTAGAGAATCCATAGCATAGATGCTTAGAAGGACACAAAGATGGAGTGAGGTGCTAAGACCAAGGGCCCTCCCTGTGTGCTGTAAGTTGTTGTCATAGCATCACAGTGATAGGGAGTGTGAGGGCTGCATAGTCGAATAGTTAAGGATGTTCCCAAGGATGGGTGAAACTAGAACTAGGGGGCATAATCTTAGAATAAGGGGCTGCTCTTTCAAAACTGAGATGAGGAGAAACTTCTTCACTCAGAGGGTAGTAGGCCTGTGGAATTTGCTGCCCCAGGAAGCTGTGGAAGCTACATCATTAAATAAATTTAAAACAGAAATAGACAGTTTCCTAGAAGTAAAGGGAATTAGGGGTTACGGGGAGCGGGCAGGAAATTGGACATGAGGCTGAGTTCGGATCGGTCAAGGCCCTGTGGGTGTCGGAGCGGGCCCAGGGGCTGTGTGGCCGGGTCCTGCTCCTACTTCTTGTGTTCTTTAGATTTGAGGTTAGGATCAGATCAGCCATGATCTTATTGAATGGCGGAGCAGGCTCGAGGGGCCGATTGGCCGACTCCTGCTCCTATTTCTTATGTTCTTATGTTAAGTGAATGTGACCATAGAGAGAGGGAATGGGTAAGGGTGCAGGGATGTAAGGGTGAAG
Organism: Squalus acanthias; assembly: GCA_030390025.1. Lineage (NCBI taxonomy): Eukaryota > Metazoa > Chordata > Chondrichthyes > Squaliformes > Squalidae > Squalus > Squalus acanthias. The sequence continues at coordinate 300,948 of JASTWF010000542.1, read as the reverse complement.
TGGGATGTGGAGGAGGAGGTTGACAAGGCAGAGTGCTGGTGATGAGAGGCGATGGGGATCAGATTGAGCGTCATGGGGATGGAATACTCACTTTTCCTGTGCGGAGAAGGTCATGAAACCTCTTTCGGCACTGCAGCCAGTTTCGCATTCGCCTCCGGTACCACTTGCAGCCACACAGCTTTGATCTGCTGGGGAGGCTTTTTCCTCCCTGAGGAAGGAAAGAGCACTAAAATAACAACAGAAAACACTGGAAAAACTCAGCAGGCCAGGCAGCATCCGTGGAGAGAGAAACAGAGTCAACGTTTCAGGTCAAAGACCTTTCGTCAGAACTGGAAAAAAGCAGGAAATTAAATAGATTCAAAGCAAGTGTAAAGCTGGGAAAAGGGGGAGGGAATGACAGAACAAAAGGAGAGATTAAGAGACATTGGGGTAAAAATTCAGTTGGTTGCGCCTCCCGTTAGCGCCTTAAGAGGGCGCTAATGGGGCGCAAAGCCGCTAACGCCCGGGCGCAGCGATGTTTGCGCCGCTCGGGAACTTAACTAGAGATTGTGCGGCGGCGCTAAACTTTACCGCTGCGACCACCTGCGCGCGCAGATTGTGACGTCATTCCATGGTGCAACGCCCTTGTGGCGCCCCGGAGCGGAAATTGAGTGGCGCCCCCTGCCTTACCGCCTGGCGCATCCAACGACCAGAAGACTGGAACGCTATCAATCGCTGTGGGGCTGGGGGGGGCGCTATTTAAAGGGGGCCTCTTCCTGTCTTTTATTGTTGGTGGCATTTTTGAACTACGCATTCTGAGAGAGAGAGGGAGAGACTTCTGGAGAGATTCAACATTGTGTGAAGGAGTTTTGGGTACTGAGCAGCACTTTGCAGGTTCATTTTGATTTGCCATTCCTTGTATCGATTTAGAAGGGACTGTGGGGGCTGCACTCTGAGCTCTTTGCCTGGTACTCTCCATTGTTCTTTCCAGCACATTTGATGTGCAAGTCTCTCCAGGCCGAGATTCAAGGCTGCAATGAACAGGATGTGGATGGAAAGCAAGATTAACCATCCCCTTTAAGAACTGGCCCGTGCCATTGTGTGTGTGTTCCATTGCTGACTGACATTACATGAGCTTCGCCAGCGCTCTGAGTTAGCGCCTCACTCCTTGGCCTTTGCGCCTTAAGACAGGTGTGCAGCGCCTGATTTAGCGCTCCACTCACCTCCCGGGGCGGTAAAAGTGAAGTTTCCAGTCAGTGCCGATAATTAGCGCCAGGCGCTAATATTTACGTCCAGACGATATTTGCGCCCCAAATGGGGCGCGACCTAATTTTTCCCCCATTGAGAGATGATCAAGGCGAGAGGAGGTGTTGATGTGACAGGTTGAGGCTGAATGAAGTGTGAGATGCACTGACAGAATGAAGGACAGCTGTCAGCTTCTGGGAGGAAAAAAAAGGGGGAAGGGGCAAACAAAAGGGTGGATGAAAAAATAAAATATAAATGTGATAGGGGCCGAGGTTATGATCTAAAATTGTTGAACTCGATGTTGAGGCCAGAGGGCTGTAACGTACCTAAACGAAAGATGAGGTGCTGTTCACAGAATCCCCACAGTGCAGATAGAGGCCATTTCGGCCCATCGAGCCTGCACCGACACATATCCCACCCTATCCCCGTAACCCCACATATTTAATCCCCCCTAACACTAAGGGTCAATTTATCATAGCCAAATCAACCTAACCCGCACATCTTTGGACTGTGGGGGGAAACCGGAGCACCCGGAGGAAACCCACGCAGACACTGGGAGAATGTGCAAACTCCACACAGAACAGTCACCCGGGGCCGGATTCGAACCCGGGTCCCTGGCGCTGTGAGGCAACAGTGCTAACCACTATGCCACCGTGCTGCCCTCTAAGCTTCCTCGAGCTTACACTGCGCTTCCGTGGAACAGTGTCATAGGCCGAGGACGGTGAGGTCAGAGTGGGAGTGGAGCGGGAGAATTAAAGTGACAGGCCACCGGGAGCTCGGGGTCCCCCCTTACGGACTGAATGGAGGTGTTCCGCAAAGCGGTCACCCAATCTGCGTTTTGTGTCTCTCTCCGCGGATGCTGCCTGGCCTGCGGAGTTTTTCCAGCGTTTTCTGTTGTTATTTCGGATTTCCAGCATCCGCAGTATTTTGCTAGAAGGAAAGGGCACCTCCTTACTTGCTCTTGCTCCCTCCACCAGAGCTTGGAGGGAGGCCTCGTCGAATCTGGGGGTGCACACTTTGGTCTGGTGCCGGACACAGTTGCAGTAGGAATCCCTCGGAAGTATGTTGAGAAAGTTGTAAGGCTGAAAAAGAACCAAGGCTGCTTGCAGGCCTTAAATCCAGCTGCATAGATGACGTCATCGGAGGCGAGTTTCAGGACCAAAAGACTGACTGGGCCAGGGGTTCCCACACGCTGGACATCAAGTGCCCAATTAGGGCAAAATCGCACTTTGGTCCCGCCTCACATCGGAGGTGGGGTCCTGACACGCCAACCACCTGACACGCCCCCCAGCCCGCCCCCCAATGACAAAATCCAGACTCTTTGTGTCCTCCTCACAACTTGCTTTCCCACCTATCTTTGTATCATCAGCAAACTTGGCTACAGTACACTCGGTCCCTTCATCCAAGTCATCAATGTAGATTGTAAATAGTTGGGGCCCCAGCACCGATCCCTGCGGCACCCCACTAGTTACTGGTTTGCCAACCGGAAAATGACCCATTTATCCCGACTCTCTGCTTTCTGTTAGTTAGCCAATCCTCTATCCATGCTAATGGCCCAAAAATTCGGCCCTTCCCGGGTGAGTACTCAGTGCGTACTCACCCATATTCATTCCCGAAGTGCCGGTTTCCTGCATGCACTGCGCATGCGCGGGAAACCGGCACTTCCGGTATGGCGAAGGGGGCGGTTCCTCGGTGAACCGCGTGCGCGCTAGAGGCTGCGCGCACGCAGCACACTTAGGTTTTTTTTCAGGTTTCAACGCGAGGGTAAGTATGGAAGATTCTACACAAGTAAAAAGGAGGCGTAAGACCCCTTTTGAACAAGGTAAGTAGTTAATTAAGTATAATTTAAAATCTTTTTCAACAGGTTTATCTTTTATAGAGACTTTAAAGAAAGGTAAGTTTATTTTTATAACTTTTAAAAAGTATTTAAATTTTTTCAAAAATTAAAATTTTTGTTTAAAGTGCTTAATTTATTTAACTATAGTTATTTTATTAATGTGATGGTTTTTTTTTAATTTATTTGAGGTTTAGCTGTTCTTTTGGGGCCGATTTCAATTCACAGATTTGACAGGTCTCCTGTCAAATCTATGAATGAAAGATGGTCTGCTGCCATTGGCTCTCCATGGCCCACGTGATCCCAGGAGTCGCATCGCACGAACTGCGCCCCTGGGAACACGCAAGCACTGCGCGCCGACACTAGGGAGAGGCCCAGGAGCTGAAGTTCCTGCGGGGGCAAACAAGGACGGTAGACGCGGTAGGTGATATCGCGCGCGATCCTTACCCCCGCGGCAAGCCTCCGAATCGAATTTCTAGGCCAATATATTACCCCCAACCCCGTGAGCTCTTGTCCTGTACGGTTAACCTGCCAATGATCTTGGAAGTGGTTTTATGGTGTGGGGAGCAGGTATGCTAACAATGGAAAGATTTCCAACAGCTCTCAGATTGGACACGAGGCGGGCTCAATGCCCAAACCCGCGTGCCCCTTGTTCGGTGACATGGATACAGAGATTCAATGTAAACTGGGCGAATCCTCAGATCAAAGGCAACTCAGGGAGGGACATAGAGCCTGAAACTTGCCACAGAACCACAGAGCAAAGACTTAAAGAACTCCCATCTCTCCAGCGCCTTTCACCACCTCAGGACGTCCCAAAGCGCCTCACAGCCAATGAAGTGCTTTTTTTGAAGTGCGGTCACTGTTGTAATGTAGGAAACGCGGCAGCCAGTTTGCGCACAGCAAGCTCCCGCAAACAGCCATGTGATAAATGATTTAGTTCACTCTCTGGGGTCACTGCTCCATCCCTGAGGTCACTCCATGGACCCTGTGGTCACTCCCTGGACCCTGGGGTCACTCCACGGACCCTGGGGTCACTCCTCGGACCCTGGGGTCACTACCCGGAACCTGGGATCACTCGCCGGACCCTGTGGTCACTCCCTGGACACTGGGGTCACTCCCCAGACCCTGGGGTCACTCCCCGGACCCTGTGGTCACTCCCCGGACACTGGGGTCACTCCCCGGACCCTGGGGTCACTCCCCGGACACTGGTGTCACTCACCGGATCCTGGGGTCACTCCCTGGACCCTGTGGTCACTCCCCGGACACTGGGATCACTCCCTGGCCCCAAGGATCACTTCCTGGACACTGTGGTCACTCTCTGGACCCTGTGGTCACTCCCTGGAATCGGGGGTCAGGCCCTGGACCCTGGGATCTCTCCCTGGACACTGTGGTCACTCGTTGGACCCTGGGGTCACTCCCTGCACCCTGTGGTCACTCCCTGGACCCTGGGATCACTCCCCGGACCCTGTGTTCACTCCCCGGACACTGGGATCACTCCCTGGCCCCAGGGATCACTCCCTGGACACTGTGGTCACTCCCCGGACACTGGGATCACTTCCCGGACACTGGGATCACTCCCTGGATGCTGTGGTCACTCCTTGGACCCTGGGGTCACTCCCTGCACCCTGTGGTCACTCCCTGGACACTGTGGTCACTCCCCGGACGCTGTGTTCACTCCCCGGACACTGGGATCACTCCCTGGCCCCAGGGATCACTCCCTGGACACTGTGGTCACTCTCCGGACCCTGTGGTCACTCCCTGGACCCGGGGGTCAGTCCCTGGACCCTGGAATCTCTCCCTGGATGCTGTGGTTACTCCTCGGACCCTGGGATCACTCCTCAGACCCTGGGATCACACCCCAGACCCTGGTGTCACTCCCCGGACCCTGTGGTCACCCACTGGACCCTGGAATCACGCCCCGGAACCCATGGTCACTCCCTGGACCCTGTGGTCACTCCCCAGACCCTGTGGTCACGCCGCAGACTCTGTGGTCACTCCCTGGACCCTGTAGTCACTCCCCAGACCCTGTGGTCACTCCCCGGACTCAGTGGTCACTCCCTGGACACTGGTATCAGTCCCCATACCCTGTGGTCACTCCCTGGACCCTGTGGTCACTCTCTGGAATCTGGGATCACTCCCCAGACCCTGTGGTCACTCCCTGGACCCTGGGATCACTCCCCAGACCCTGTGGTCACTCCCCAGACCCTGTGGTCACTCCCCGGACCCTGGGATCACCCCCGGACACTGGGATCACTCCCCAGACCCTGTGGTCACTCTCTGGAACCTGGGATCACTCCCCGGACACTGGGATTACTCCCCGGAAACTGAGACCACTCCCCGGACCCTGTGGTCACTCCCTGGACCCTGTGGTCACTCCCTGGATGCTGTGCTCACTCCCCTGACCCTGTGGTCACTCCCCGGACCCTGGGATCATTCCCCGGACCCTGGGATCACTCCCCTGACCCTGTTGTCACACCCTGGACCCTGGGACCACTCCCTGGACCCTGTGGTCACTCCCCAGACACTGGGATAACTCTCCGGACCCTGTGGTCACTCCTTGGACCCTGGGATAACTCCCCGGACCCTGTGGTCACTCCCCTTACCCTGTGGTCACTCCCCGGACCCTGGGATCACTCCCTGGACCCTGTGGACACTCGCCGGACCCTGGGATCATTCCCTGGACCCTGGTATCAGTCCCCGGACCCTGGGATCACTCTCTGGACCCTGGGATCACTCTCTGGACCCTGGGATCATTCCCCGGACCCTGGGATCATTCCCTGGACCCTGTGGTCACTCCCCGGACCCTGTGGTCACTCCCTGGACCTTGGGATCACTCCCTGGACCCTGTGGTCCCTCCCCGGATCCTGTGGTCACTCCCCTGACCCTGTGGTCACTCCCCAGACCCTGGGATCACTCCTTGGACCCTGGGATCACTCCCTGGACACTGGGATCACTCCCCTGACACTGTGGTCTCTCCCTGGACCCTGGGATCACTCCCTGGACCCTGTGGTCACTCCCCGGACCCTGTGGTCACTCCCCAGACCCTGGAATCACTCCCTGAACCCTGGGATCACTCCCTGGACCCTGTGGTCACGCCCCAGACCCTGGAATCACACCCTGGACCCTGTGGTCACTCCCCGGAAACCTGGAATCACTCCCTGGACCCTGGGATCACTCCCTGGACCCTGTGGTCACTCCCCGGACCCTGTGGTCACTCCCCGGACCCTGTGGTCACTCCCCGGACCCTGTGGTCACTCCCCGGACCCTGTGGTCACTCCCTGGACCCTGTGGTCACTCCCCGGACCCTGTGGTTACTCCCCGGACCCTGGGATCACTCCCTGGACCCTGTGGTCACTCCCCGGACTCTGTGGTCACTCTGGACCCTGGGATCACTCCCTGGACCCTGTGGTCACTCCCCGGACCCTGTGGTCACTCTGGACCCTGGGATCACTCCCTGGACCCTGTGGTCACTCCCTGGACCCTGGGATCACTCCCTGGACCCTGGGATCACTTCCTGGACACTGTGGTCATTCTCCGGACCCTGGGATCACTCTCTGGACCCTGGGATCACTCCCCGGACCCTGTGGTCACTCCCCTGACCCTGTGGTCACTCCCAAGACCCTGGGATCAGCTCTCTGGACCCTGGGATCACTCCCGGACCCTGTGGTCACTCCCCTGACCCTGTGGTCACTCCCAAGACCCCGAGATCACTCCCTGGACCCTGGGATCACTCCCCGGACCCTGTGTTCACTCCCCGGACACTGGGATCACTCCCTGGCCCCAGGGATCACTCCCTGGACACTGTGGTCACTCCCCGGACACTGGGATCACTTCCCGGACACTGGGATCACTCCCTGGATGCTGTGGTCACTCCTTGGACCCTGGGGTCACTCCCTGCACCCTGTGGTCACTCCCTGGACACTGTGGTCACTCCCCGGACGCTGTGTTCACTCCCCGGACACTGGGATCACTCCCTGGCCCCAGGGATCACTCCCTGGACACTGTGGTCACTCTCCGGACCCTGTGGTCACTCCCTGGACCCGGGGGTCAGTCCCTGGACCCTGGAATCTCTCCCTGGATGCTGTGGTTACTCCTCGGACCCTGGGATCACTCCTCAGACCCTGGGATCACACCCCAGACCCTGGTGTCACTCCCCGGACCCTGTGGTCACCCACTGGACCCTGGAATCACGCCCCGGAACCCATGGTCACTCCCTGGACCCTGTGGTCACTCCCCAGGACCCTGTGGTCACGCCGCAGACTCTGTGGTCACTCCCTGGACCCTGTAGTCACTCCCCAGACCCTGTGGTCACTCCCCGGACTCAGTGGTCACTCCCTGGACACTGGTATCAGTCCCCATACCCTGTGGTCACTCCCTGGACCCTGTGGTCACTCTCTGGAATCTGGGATCACTCCCCAGACCCTGTGGTCACTCCCTGGACCCTGGGATCACTCCCCAGACCCTGTGGTCACTCCCCAGACCCTGTGGTCACTTCCCCGGACCCTGGGATCACCCCCGGACACTGGGATCACTCCCCAGACCCTGTGGTCACTCTCTGGAACCTGGGATCACTCCCCGGACACTGGGATTACTCCCCAGAAACTGAGACCACTCCCCGGACCCTGTGGTCACTCCCTGGACCCTGTGGTCACTCCCTGGATGCTGTGGTCACTCCCCTGACCCTGTGGTCACTCCCCGGACCCTGGGATCATTCCCCGGACCCTGGGATCACTCCCCTGACCCTGTTGTCACACCCTGGACCCTGGGACCACTCCCTGGACCCTGGGATCACTCCCTGGACCCTGTGGTCACTCCCCAGACACTGGGATAACTCTCCGGACCCTGTGGTCACTCCTTGGACCCTGGGATAACTCCCCGGACCCTGTGGTCACTCCCCTTACCCTGTGGTCACTCCCCGGACCCTGGGATCACTCCCTGGACCCTGTGGACACTCGCCGGACCCTGGGATCATTCCCTGGACCCTGGTATCAGTCCCCGGACCCTGGGATCACTCTCTGGACCCTGGGATCACTCCCTGGACCCTGGGATCATTCCCCGGACCCTGGGATCATTCCCTGGACCCTGTGGTCACTCCCCGGACGCTGTGGTCACTCCCTGGACCTTGGGATCACTCCCTGGACCCTGTGGTCCCTCCCCGGATCCTGTGGTCACTCCCCTGACCCTGTGGTCACTCCCCAGACCCTGGGATCACTCCTTGGACCCTGGGATCACTCCCTGGACACTGGGATCACTCCCCTGACACTGTGGTCTCTCCCTGGACCCTGGGATCACTCCCTGGACCCTGTGGTCACTCCCCGGACCCTGTGGTCACTCCCCAGACCCTGGAATCACTCCCTGAACCCTGGGATCACTCCCTGGACCCTGTGGTCACGCCCCAGACCCTGGAATCACACCCTGGACCCTGTGGTCACTCCCCGGAAACCTGGAATCACTCCCTGGACCCTGGGATCACTCCCTGGACCCTGTGGTCACTCCCCGGACCCTGTGGTCACTCCCCGGACCCTGTGGTCACTCCCCGGACCCTGG
>JASTWF010000542.1:282343-287343 GCA_030390025.1 Squalus acanthias | reverse complement strand
TTCCTTGTCAAGCCCCCTGTGTTACTGGAGGGGAACAATCCATGGGTCTTCCTTGTCAAGCCCCCGGTGTTACTAAAGGGGAACAATCCTTGGGTCTTCCTTGTCAATCCCCCTGTGTTACTGGAGGGTAACAATCCTTGGGTCTTCCTTGTCAAGCCCCCTGTGTTACTAGAGGGTAACAATCCTTGGGTCTTCCTTGTCAAGGTCCCTGTGTTACTAGAGGGGAACAATCCTTGGGTCTTTCTTGTCAAGGTCCCTGTGTTACTAGAGGGGAACAATCCTTGGGTCTTCCTTGTCAAGCCCCCTGTGTTACTAGAGGGTAACAATCCTTGGGTCTTCCTTGTCAAGGTCCCTGTGTTACTAGAGGGGAACAATCCTTGGGTCTTTCTTGTCAAGCCCCCTGTGTTACTGGAGGGTAACAATCCTTGGGTCTTCCTTGTCAAGGTCCCTGTGTTACTAGAGGGGAACAATCCTTGGGTCTTCCTTGTCAAGCCCCCTGTGTTACTAGAGGGGAACAATCCTTGGGTCTTCCTTGTCAAGGTCCCTGTGTTACTAGAGGGGAACAATCCTTGGGTCTTCCTTGTCAAGCCCCCTGTGTTACTGGAGGGTAACAATCCTTGGGTCTTCCTTGTCAAGCCCCCTGTGTTACTGGAGGGGAACAATCCTTGGGTCTTCCTTTTGAAGCCTCCTGTGTTACTGGAGGGTAACAATCCATGGGTCTTCCTTGTCAAGCCCCCTGTGTTACTAGAGGGTAACAATCCTTGGGTCTTCCTTGTCAAGCCCCCTGTGTTACTGGAGGGGAACAATCCTTGGGTCTTCCTTGTCAAGCCCCCTGTGTTACTAGAGGGGAACAATCCTTGGGTCTTCCTTGTCAAGGTCCCTGTGTTACTGGAGGATAACAATCCTGGGGTCTTCCTTGTCAAGCCCCCTGTGTTACTGGAGGGTAACAATCCTTGAGTCTTCCTTGTCAAGCCCCCTGTGTTACTAGAGGGGAGCAATCCTTGGGTCTTCCTTGTCAAGCCCCCTGTGTTACTGGAGGGGAACAATCCTTGGGTCTTCCTTGTCAAGCCCCCGGTGTTACTGGAGGGGAACAATCCTTGGGTCTTCCTTGTCAAGGTCCCTGTGTTACTGGAGGGGAACAATCCTTGGGTCTTCCTTGTCAAGGTCCCTGTGTTACTGGAGGGGAACAATCCTTGGGTCTTACTTGTCAAGCCCACTGTGTTACTAGAGGGGAACAATCCTTGGGTCTTCCTTGTCAAGCCCCCTGTGTTACTAGAGAGGAACAATCCTTGGGTCTTCCTTGTCAAGCCCCCTGTGTTACTGGAGGGGAACAATCCTTGGGTCTTCCTTGTCAAGGTCCCTGTTATGAAAAGCGAACGGAACAAACCCTCTACAGCCCTCAATCAGCTGCTAGTATTATTGATTGAGGGCGAGTGATTTTACTTGTTCCTGGGATGTGAAAGTCGCTGACAATGTCAGAATTTATTGCCCAATGATTAACTGTTTAAGGGCGGGTGATTGATTGATGGACAGTGATTGTTGGTTTATTAATCTTTTTATTCAAGTACAATAGTACTTATACAACTCATCAATGACATCGTAAACCATTACATTCATTGATCACAATAAGCAATAAAGCCTTAAGAACAGCTTTATGATTAACAATATAAATGCAATGATAAGATTTTACAAATAAATCAACAATTTTACAGTACAAATACCCTTAAATAAACACATACAAACTCTATGGGGGAAAAATTCAGCTGCTTGCGCCTCCCGTTAGCGCCTTAAGAGGGCGCTAATGGGGCGTAAAGCAGCTAACGCCCGGGCGCAGCGCCGCCCACGCCTCCCGAAAAATTTAGTGGGAGGTTAGCGGCGGCGGCAGCCGGTAGCGCCCTGTGGCGCTGCGCCGCCGGCGATGACGTCATCGCCGTGCGCAGCACCCCGCTCGCGCCCCGGCCGTGATCTTCAGTCGCGCCCCCTGATTTACCGCCAGACGCTATGTCCGACGGGTTCAGGGAGGCGTACGTGCGGCCGGGGCGGCGATATTTAAAGGGGAGGTGGCAGGCGGCCATTTTTGTTGCTGGCCGCCTGCCAGCACCTGCCCCCGTTGCTGTCCCCGGCCCCCGTGAAGCCCCCCCACCGTGAAGTGCCGGCTGCGCTCCAAGAGCCCGGCACTTCTCTTGAGTGCCGGGCTCTTTTGCCGGCACTCCCGATCCCTGGGGGCCCAGCTGGGCCCCGGTTCGCGCTGCGCAGGTTCCCTCCCCTTTAAGAAGGGGAGGAAGGCCTGCAATACCGCGGCGCGACGTGCCGCAGCGCATGGCGCTGCGGCACGTAGCGCCAGGATATTCACTCGCAGCGCCCCAAGAGGGATGCGGGGTGCTTCCAGTGGCGCCCCGCTTCCCTCTTGGGGCGCAACCACTGAAGTTCCGGCGCGGGGCCGCTAATTTTTTCGGGGCGCTAAAAGTCGCGCCCCGGCGAGGTTAGCGCCCCAAATGGGGCGCGACTCAATTTTTACCCCTATAGATTTAAAACAATAAATCTCAAAGTAAACTCCACATAAAAGAAACCAATTTAACACCAGTGTACAAATCGCATAGCACCATCATAATTCAATTAATATACAAATATACCACTACCCATTTTACGCCAGTCCTACTGGCATCATTTGTTCATTCAATCGTTCATTCAATTGTTCTTTCAATTCTTCGTTCGTTCACTCGAGCGTTCGTCCGTTCGTTCGATTGAGCGTAAATTCCAATGTGCATGCGTGCGTGCGTGCGTACCATTTGTCGAAGTGCGTGCATGCGTGCGTTCGTTCGACCGGAGACCCAACGATCGTTCATTCGATCGAACGTAAGTTCCAATGTGCATGCGTGCGCTCGATCGTTCGTTCGACCAGAGACCCAACGATTGTTCGTTCGATCGAACGTAAGTTCCAATGTGCATGCGTGCGTTCGTTCGATCGTTCGTTCGTTCACCCAAGCGTCTGTCCGTCCAATAGTTTACTCAGATTTCTTACCAATGTTAAATTATTTTATAGCAAAATACTCTCTCCTCTTCACTATGGACATACAATCCCTCTACACCTCCATTCCCCACCAGGATGGCCTGAGGGCGCTCCGCTTCTTCCTTGAACAGAGGCCCAACCAGTCCCCATCCACCACCACCCTCCTCCGCCTGGCTGAACTTGTTCTCACATTGAACAACTTCTCCTTTGACTCTACCCATTTCCTCCAAATTAAAGGTGTTGCTATGGGTACCCGCATGGGTCCTAGCTATGCCTGCCTTTTCGTGGGATATGTGGAACACTCTTTGTTCCAGTCCTACTCGGGTCCCCTCCCTCACCTCTTTTTCCGGTACATTGATGACTGTATCGGTGCCGTCTCCTGCTCTCGCCCTGAACTAGAACATTTCATTCACTATGCTTCCAATTTCCACCCTTCCCTCACCTTCACATGGTCCATCTCCGACTCTTCCCTTCCCTTCCTCGACTTCTCCATCTCCATCTCTGGGGATAGGTTATTGACTAACATTCACTACAAGCCCACTGACTCCCACAGCTACCTGGACTACACTTCCTCCCACCCCGCCTCCTGTAAGGACTCTATTCCATTCTCCCAGTTTCTCCGTCTCCGCCGCATCTGCTCTGATGATGCCACCTTCCATACCAGTGCTTCCGACATGTCTTCCTTTTTCCTCAACCGAGGATTCCCCTCTACCGTGGTCGACACGGCCCTCGACCGTGTCCGTTCTATCTCCCGCACTTCTGCCCTCACCCCTGCCCCTCCCTCCCGGAACCACGATAGGGTTCCCCTTGTCCTCACCTTTCACCCCACCAGCCTCCACATTCAACGGATCATCCTCCGCCATTTCCGCGACCTCCAGCGTGATCCCACCACCAAACACATCTTCCCCTCACCTCCCCTTTCAGCATTCCGCAGGGACCGCTCCCTCCGCGACACCCTAGTCCACTCCTCTACCACCCCCAGCACCCCTTCCCCTTCGCCCGGCACCTTCCCGTGCACGCGCAGGAGATGCAACACATGCCCTTACACCTCCCCTCTTCCCACTGTCCAGGGCCCCAAACACCCCTTCCAGGTGAAACAGCGATTTACTTGTACTTCCTGCAATTTAGTATACTGTATTCGCTGCTCACGATGTGGTCTCCTCTACATTGGGGAGACCAAACGCAGATTGGGTGACCGCTTTGCGGAACACCTCCGTTCAGTCCGTAAGGGGGACCCCGAGCTCCCGGTGGCCTGTCACTTTAATTCACCGCTTCACTCCCACTCTGACCTCACCGTCCTCGGCCTATTACACTGTTCCACGGAAGCGCAGTGTAAGCTCGAGGAACAGCACCTCATCTTTCGTTTAGGCACGCTACAGCCCTCTGGACTCAATATCGAGTTCAACAATTTTAGATCATAACCTCAGCTCCAATCACATTTATATTTTATTTTTTCCACCCTTTTATTTGCCCCCCCCCCCACCTTTTTTTTCCTCCTAGAAGCTGGCAGCTGTCCTTCATTCTGCCAGTGGATTTCACACTTCTTTCAGCCTTAATTGGTCACATTAACACCACCTCTAGCCTTGCATATCTCTTAATGTCTCTTCATCTCCCCCTTTGTTCTTTTATCCCCTCCCCCTTTTCCCAGCTTTACTCTGGCCTTAAATCTATTTGATTTCCGGCTCTTCACAGTTCTGACGAAAGGTCATCGACCTGAAACGTTAACTCTCTTTCTCTCTCCACGGATGCTGCCTGGCCTGCTGAGTTTTTCCAGCGTTTTCTGTTGTTATTTTAAATTATTTTATCTTTTTTTCCCTTCCTTTTAATACTCCCCCTATTAACTTATTCTCTTTCTTCTTATAAGACATACCATTTACTAGACAATAATCTCAAAGTAAATTCTACACAAGCACTAATTAACAACACAATGTGCAAACCCCATAACCTTATCAGAAATCAATTAAGCTTCAAGCAGACTGCTTTCAACCAG
>JASTWF010000542.1:164843-279843 GCA_030390025.1 Squalus acanthias | reverse complement strand
CCCTGTGTTCCTGGAGGGGAACAATCCTTGGGTCTTCTTTGTCAAGCCCCCTGTGTTACTACAGGGGATCAATCCTTGGGTCTTCCTTGTCAAGCCCCCTGTGTTACTGGAGGGGAACAATCCTTGGATCTTCCTTGTCAAGCCCCCTGTGTTACTGGAGGGGAACAATCCTTGGGTCTTCCTTGTCAATCCCCCTGTGTTACTGGAGCGGAACAATCCTTGGGTCTTCCTTGTCAAGCCCCCTGTGTTACTGGAGGGGAGCAATCCTTGGGTCTTCCTTGTCAAGCCCCCTGTGTTACTGGAGGGTAACAATCCTTGAGTCTTCCTTGTCAAGCTCCCTGTGTTACTCGAGGGGAACAATCCTTGGGTCTTCCTTGTCAAGCCCCCTGTGTTACTGAAGGGTAACAATCCTTGAGTCTTCCTTGTCAAGCTCCCTGTGTTACTGGAGGGGAACAATCCTTGGGTCTTCCTTCTCAAGCCCCCTGTGTTACTGGAGGGTAACAATCCTTGGGTCTTCCTTGTCAATCCCCCTGTGTTACTGGAGGGTAATAATCCTTGGGTCTTCCTTCTCAAGCCCCCTGTGTTACTGGAGGGTAACAATCCTTGAGTCTTCCTTGTCAAGCTCCCTGTGTTACTCGAGGGGAACAATCCTTGGGTCTTCCTTGTCAAGCCCCCTGTGTTACTGAAGGGTAACAATCCTTGAGTCTTCCTTGTCAAGCTCCCTGTGTTACTGGAGGGGAACAATCCTTGGGTCTTCCTTCTCAAGCCCCCTGTGTTACTGGAGGGTAACAATCCTTGGGTCTTCCTTGTCAATCCCCCTGTGTTACTGGAGGGTAATAATCCTTGGGTCTTCCTTGTCAAGCGCCCTGTGTTACTGGAGGGTAATAATCCTTGGGTCTTCCTTGTCAAGCCCCCTGTGTTACTAGAGGGTAACACTCCTTGGGTCTTCCTTGTCAAGCCCCCTGTGTTACCTGAGGGGAACAATTCTTGACTCTTCCTTGTCAAGCCCCCTGTGTTACTAGAGGGGAACAATCCTTGGGTCTCCCTTCTCTAGCCCCCTGTGTTACTGGAGGGTAACAATCCTTGGGTCTTCCTTGTCAAGCCCCCTGTGTTACTAGAGGGTAACAATACTTGAGTCTTCCTTGTCAAGCCCCCTATGTTACGAGAGGGGAACAATCCTTGGGTCTTCCTTGTCAATCCCCCTGTGTTACTGGAGGGGAACAATCCTTGGGTCTTCCTTGTCAAGCCCCCTGTATTACTACAGGGGAACAATCCTTGGTCTTTTTTGTCAATCCCCCTGTGTTACTGGAGGGGAACAATCCTTGGGTCTTCCTTGTCAAGCCCCCTGTGTTACTAGAGGGTAACAATACTTGAGTCTTCCTTGTCAAGCCCCCTATGTTACGAGAGGGGAACAATCCTTGGGTCTTCCTTGTCAAGCCCCCTGTGTTACTAGAATGGAACAATCCTTGGGTCTTCCTTGTCAAGCCCCCTGTGTTACTAGAGGGTAACAATACTTGAGTCTTCCTTGTCAAGCCCCCTGTGTTACTAGAGGGGAACAATCCTTGGGTCTTCCTTGTCAAGCCCCCTGTGTTACTGGAGGGTAACAATCCTTGGGTCTTCCTTGTCAAGCTCCCTGTGTTACTGGAGGGGAACAATCCTTGGGTCTTCCTTGTCAAGCCCCCTGTGTTACTGGAGGGTAACAATACTTGAGTCTTCCTTGTCAAGCCCCCTGTGTTACTAGAGGGGAACAATCCTTGGGTCTTCCTTGTCAAGCCCCCTGTGTTACTCGAGGGGAACAATCCTTGGGTCTCCCTTGTCAAGCCCCCTGTGTTACTGGAGGGGAACAATCCTTGGGTCTTCCTTGTCCAGCCCCCTGTGTTACTAGAGGGGAACAATCCTTGGGTCTTCCTTGTCAAGGTCCCTGTGTTACTAGAGGGGAACAATCCTTGGGTCTTCCTTGTCAATCCCCCTGTGTTACTGGAGGGGAACAATCCTTGCGTCTTCCTTGTCAATCCCCCTGTGTTACTGGAGGGGAACAATCCTTGCATCTTCCTTGTCAAGCCCCCTGTGTTACTAGAGGGGAACAATCCTTGGGTCTTCCTTGTCAAGCCTCCTGTGTTACTAGAGGGGAACAATCCTTGGGTCTTCCTTGTCAATCCCCCTTTGTTACTAGAGGGTAACAATCCTTGGGTCTTCCTTGTCAATCCCCCTTTGTTACTAGAGGGTAACAATCCTTGGGTCTTCCTTGTCAAGCCCCCTGTGTTCCTGGAGGGGAACAATCCTTGGGTCTTCCTTGTCAAGCCCCCTGTGTTACTACAGGGGAACAATCCTTGGGTCTTCCTTGTCAAGCCCCCTGTGTTACTGGAGGGTAGCAATCCTTGGGTCTTCCTTGTCAAGCCCCCAGTGTTACTTCAGGGTAACAATCCTTGGGTCTTCCTTGTCAAGCCCCCTGTGTTAATACAGGGGAACAATCCTTGGGTCATCCTTGTCAAGCCTCCTGTGTTACTAGAGGGGAACAATCCTTTGGTCTTCCTTTTCAAGCTCCCTGTGTTACTCGAGGGGAACAATCCTTGGGTCTTCCTTGTCAAGCCCCCTGTGTTACTGGAGGGTAACAATCCTTGAGTCTTCCTTGTCAAGCCCCCTGTGTTACTGGAGGGGAACAATCCTTGGGTCTTCTTTGTGAAGCCCCCTGTGTTACTACAGGGGATCAATCCTTGGGTCTTCCTTGTCAAGCCCCCTGTGTTACTGGAGGGGTACAATCCTTGGGTCTTCCTTGTCAAGCCCCCTGTGTTACTGGAGGGGTACAATCCTTGGGTCTTCCTTGTCAAGCCCCCTGTGTTACTAGAGGGGAGCAATCCTTGGGTCTTCCTTGTCAAGCCCCCTGTGTTACTGGAGGGGAACAATCCTTGGGTCTTCCTTGTCAAGCCCCCTGTGTTACTGGAGGGGTACAATCCTTGAGTCTTCCTTGTCAAGCCCCCTGTGTTACTGGAGGGTAACAATCCTTGAGTCTTCCTTGTCAAGCACCCTGTGTTATTACAGGTGAACAATCCTTGGGTCTTCCTTGTCAAGCCCCCTGTGTTACTAGAGGGGAGCAATCCTTGGGTCTTCCTTGTCAAGCCCCCTGTGTTACTGGAGGGTAACAATCCTTGAGTCTTCCTTGTCAAGCTCCCTGTGTTACTCGAGGGGAACAATCCTTGGGTCTTCCTTGTCAAGCCCCCTGTGTTACTGGAGGGGAACAATCCTTGGGTCTTCCTTGTCAAGCCCCCTGTGTTACTGGAGGGTAACAATCCTTGGGTCTTCCTTGTCAAGCCCCCTGTGTTACTGGATGGGAACAATCCTTGGGTCTTCCTTGTCAAGCCCACTGTGTTACTAGAGGGGAACAATCCTTGAGTCTTCCTTGTCAAGCTCCCTGTGTTACTCGAGGGGAACAATCCTTGGGTCTTCCTTGTCAAGCTCCCTGTGTTACTCGAGGGGAACAATCCTTGGGTCTTCCTTGTCAAGCCCCCTGTGTTACTCGAGGGGAACAATCCTTGGGTCTTCCTTGTCAATCCCCCTGTGTTACTGGAGGGGAACAATCCTTGGGTCTTCCTTGTCAAGCCCCCTGTGTTACTGGAGGGTAACAATCCTTGGGTCTTCCTTGTCAAGCCCCCTGTGTTACTGGAGGGGAACAATCCTTGGGTCTTCCTTGTCAAGCCCACTGTGTTACTGGAGGGAAACAATCCTTGGGTCTCCCTTGTCAAGCCCCCTGTGTTACTAGAGGGGAACAATCCTTGGGTCTTCCTTGTCAATCCCCCTGTGTTACTAGAGGGGAACAATCCTTGGGTCTTCCTTGTCAATCCCCCTGTGTTACTAGAGGGGAACAATCCTTGGGTCTTCCTTGTCAA
Source organism: Squalus acanthias (assembly GCA_030390025.1). Classification (NCBI taxonomy): domain Eukaryota; kingdom Metazoa; phylum Chordata; class Chondrichthyes; order Squaliformes; family Squalidae; genus Squalus; species Squalus acanthias. The sequence goes on along the minus strand of JASTWF010000542.1, from coordinate 275,959 downwards.
TCCCCCTGTGTTACTAGAGGGTAACAATCCTTGGGTCTTCCTTGTCAATCCCCCTGTGTTACTGGAGGGGAACAATCCATGGGTCTTCCTTCTCTAGCCCCCTGTGTTACTGGAGGGTAACAATCCTTGAGTCTTCCTTGTCAAGCTCCCTGTGTTACTCGAGGGGAACAATCCTTGGGTCTTCCTTGTCAAGCCCCCTGTGTTACTAGAGGGGAACAATCCTTGGGTCTTCCTTGTCAAGCCCCCTGTGTTACTGGAGGGGAACAATCCTTGAGTCTTCCTTGTCAAGCCCCCTGTGTTACTGGAGGGGAACAATCCTTGGGTCTTCCTTCTCAAGCCCCCTGTGTTACTGGAGGGTAACAATCCTTGGGTCTTCCTTCTCAAGCCCCCTGTGTTACTAGAGGCTAACAATCCTTGGGTCTTCCTTGTCAATCCCCCTGTGTTACTGGAGGGGAACAATCCTTGGGTCTTCCTTGTCAAGCCCCCTGTGTTACTGGAGGGTAATAATCCTTGGGTCTTCCTTGTCAAGCGCCCTGTGTTACTGGAGGGTAACAATCCTTGGGTCTTCCTTCTCAAGCCCCCTGTGTTACTGGAGGGTAACAATCCTTGGGTCTTCCTTGTCAAGCCCCCTGTGTTACTGGAGGGTAACAATCCTTGGGTCTTCCTTCTCAAGCCCCCTGTGTTACTGGAGGGGAACAATCCTTGGGTCTTCCTTCTCAAGCCCCCTGTGTTACTGGAGGGTAATAATCCTTGGGTCTTCCTTGTCAAGCCCCCTGTGTTACTAGAGGGTAACAATCCTTGGGTCATCCTTGTCAAGCCCCCTGTGTTACTGGAGGGGTACAATCCTTGGGTCTTCCTTGTCAAGCCCACTGTGTTACTAGAGGGTAACAATACTTGAGTCTTCCTTGTCAAGCCCCCTATGTTACGAGAGGGGAACAATTCTTGACTCTTCCTTGTCAAGCCCCCTGTGTTACTGGAGGGGAACAATACTTGAGTCTTCCTTGTCAAGCCCCCTGTGTTACCTGAGGGGAACAATTCTTGACTCTTCCTTGTCAAGCCCCCTGTGTTACTGGAGGGGAACAATACTTGGGCCTTCCTTGTCAAGCCCCCTGTGTTACTAGAGGGTAACAATACTTGAGTCTTCCTTGTCAAGCCCCCTATGTTACGAGAGGGGAACAATCCTTGGGTCTTCCTTGTCAAGCCCCCTGTGTTACTAGAGGGGAACAATCCTTGGGTCTTCCTTGTCAAGCCCCCTGTGTTACTGGAGGGTAACAATCCTTGGGTCTTCCTTGTCAAGCCCCCTGTGTTACTGGAGGGTAACAATCCTTGAGTCTTCCTTGTCAAGCCCCCTGTGTTCCTGGAGGGGAACAATCCTTGGGTCTTCCTTGTCAAGCCCCCTGTGTTACTGGAGGGGAACAATCCATGGGTCTTCCTTCTCAAGCCCCCTGTGTTACTGGAGGGTAACAATCCTTGGGTCTTCCTTGTCAATCCCCCTGTGTTACTGGAGGGGAACAATCCATGGGTCTTCCTTCTCAAGCCCCCTGTGTTACTGGAGGGTAATAATCCTTGGGTCTTCCTTGTCAAGCGCCCTGTGTTACTGGAGGGTAATAATCCTTGGGTCTTCCTTGTCAAGTCCCCTGTGTTACTGGAGGGGAACAATCCTTGGGTCTTCCTTGTCAAGCCCCCTGTGTTACCTGAGGGTAACAATCCTTGGGTCTTCCTTGTCAAGCCCCCTATGTTACGAGAGGGGAACAATCCTTGGGTCTTCCTTGTCAAGCCCCCTGTGTTACTGGAGGGGAACAATACTTGGGCCTTCCTTGTCCAGCCCCCTGTGTTACTGGAGGGGAACAATACTTGGGCCTTCCTTGTCAAGCCCCCTATGTTACGAGAGGGTAACAATCCTTGGGTCTTCCTTGTTAAGCCCCCTGTGTTACTAGAGGGGTACAATCCTTGGGTCTTCCTTGTTAAGCCTCCATTGTTACTAGAGAGTAACAATCCTTGGGTCTTCCTTGTCAATCCCCCTGTGTTACTGGAGGGGAACAATCCATGGGTCTTCCTTCTCTAGCCCCCTGTGTTACTGGAGGGTAACAATCCTTGAGTCTTCCTTGTCAAGCTCCCTGTGTTACTCGAGGGGAACAATCCTTGGGTCTTCCTTGTCAAGCCCCCTGTGTTACTAGAGGGGAACAATCCTTGGGTCTTCCTTGTCAAGCCCCCTGTGTTACTGGAGGGGAACAATCCTTGAGTCTTCCTTGTCAAGCCCCCTGTGTTACTGGAGGGGAACAATCCTTGGGTCTTCCTTCTCAAGCCCCCTGTGTTACTGGAGGGTAACAATCCTTGGGTCTTCCTTGTCAATCCCCCTTTGTTACTAGAGGGTAACAATCCTTGGGTCTTCCTTGTCAATCCCCCTTTGTTACTAGAGGGTAACAATCCTTGGGTCTTCCTTGTCAATCCCCCTGTGTTACTGGAGGGTAACAATCCTTGAGTCTTCCTTGTCAAGCTCCCTGTGTTACTGGAGGGGATCAATCCTTGGGTCTTCCTTGTCAATCCCCCTGTGTTACTGGAGGGGAACAATCCTTGGGTCTTCCTTGTCAAGCCCACTGTGTTACTAGAGGGGAACAATCCTTGGGTCTTCCTTGTCAAGCCCCCTATGTTACTGGAGGGGAACAATCCTTGGGTCTTCCTTGTCAAGCCCCCTGTGTTACTGGAGGGGAACAATACTTGGGCCTTCCTTGTCAAGCCCCCTGTGTTACTAGAGGGTAACAATACTTGAGTCTTCCTTGTCAAGCCCCCTGTGTTACTGGAGGGTAACAATCCTTGGGTCTTCCTTGTCAAGCCCCCTGTGTTACTGGAGGGGAACAATCCATGGGTCTTCCTTCTCAAGCCCCCTGTGTTACTAGAGGGTAACAATTCTTGACTCTTCCTTGTCAAGCCCCCTGTGTTGAAGAGGGGAACAATCCTTGGGTCTTCCTTGTTAAGCCCCCTGTGTTACTAGAGGGGAACAATCCATGAGTCTTCCTTGTCAAGCCCCCTGTGTTACTAGAGGGGAACAATCCTTGAGTCTTCCTTGTCAAGCCCCCTGTGTTACTGGAGGGTAACAATCCTTGAGTCTTCCTTGTCAAGCCCCCTGTGTTCCTGGAGGGGAACAATCCTTGGGTCTTCCTTGTCAAGCCCCCTGTGTTACTGGAGGGTAACAATCCTTGGGTCTTCCTTGTCAATCCCCCTGTGTTACTGGAGGGGAACAATCCATGGGTCTTCCTTCTCAAGCCCCCTGTGTTACTGGAGGGTAATAATCCTTGGGTCTTCCTTGTCAAGCCCCCTGTGTTACCTGAGGGGAACAATACTTGAGTCTTCCTTGTCAAGCCCCCTGTGTTACTGGAGGGGAACAATACTTGGGCCTTCCTTGTCAAGCCCCCTGTGTTACTAGAGGGTAACAATACTTGAGTCTTCCTTGTCAAGCCCCCTATGTTACGAGAGGGGAACAATCCTTGGGCCTTCCTTGTCAAGCCCCCTGTGTTACTAGAGGGGAACAATCCTTGGGCCTTCCTTGTCAAGCCCCCTGTGTTACTAGAGGGTAACAATACTTGGGCCTTCCTTCTCAAGCCCCCTGTGTTACTAGAGGGTAACAATACTTGAGTCTTCCTTGTCAAGCCCCCTATGTTACGAGAGGGGAACAATACTTGGGCCTTCCTTGTCAAGCCCCCTATGTTACGAGAGGGTAACAATCCTTGGGTCTTCCTTGTTAAGCCTCCATTGTTACTAGAGAGTAACAATCCTTGGGTCTTCCATGTCAAGCCCCCTGTATTACTACAGGGGAACAATCCTTGGGTCTTCCTTGTTAAGCCTCCATTGTTACTAGAGAGTAACAATCCTTGGGTCTTCCATGTCAAGCCCCCTGTATTACTACAGGGGAACAATCCTTAGTCTTTTTTGTCAATCCCCCGGTGATACTGGAGGCTAACAATCCTTGGGTCTTCCTTGTCAATCCCCCTTTGTTACTAGAGGGTAACAATCCTTGGGTCTTCCTTGTCAAGCCCCCTGTGTTACTGGAGGGGAACAGTCCTTGGGTCTTCCTTGTCAAGCCTCCTGTGTTACTAGAGGGTAACAATCCTTGGGACTTCCTTGTCAAGCCCCCTGTGTTACTAGAGGGGAACAATCCTTGAGTCTTCCTCGTCAAGCCTCCTGTGTTACTAGAGGGGAACAATCCTTGGGACTTCCTTGTCAAGCCCCCTGTGTTACTAGAGGGTAACAATCCTTGAGTCTTCCTCGTCAAGCCTCCTGTGTTACTAGAGGGGAACAATCCTTGGGACTTCCTTGTCAAGCCCCCTGTGTTACTGGAGGGTAACAATCCTTGGGTCTTCCTTGTCAAGCCCCCTGTGTTACTGGAGGGGAACAATCCTTGGGTCTTCCTTGTCAAGCCCCCTGTGTTACTAGAGGGTAACAATCCTTGGGTCTTCCTTGTCAAGGCCCCTGTGTTACTGGAGGGTAACAATCCTCGGGTCTTCCTTGTCAAGCCCCCTGTGTTACTGGAGGGGAACAATCCTTGGGTCTTCCTTGTCAAGCCCCCCTGTGTTCCTGGAGGGGAACAATCCTTGGGTCTTCTTTGTCAAGCCCCCTGTGTTACTACAGGGGATCAATCCTTGGGTCTTCCTTGTCAAGCCCCCTGTGTTACTGGAGGGGAACAATCCTTGGGTCTTCCTTGTCAAGCCCCCTGTGTTACTGGAGGGGAACAATCCTTGGGTCTTCCTTGTCAAGCCCCCTGTGTTACTACAGGGGATCAATCCTTGGGTCTTCCTTGTCAAGCCCCCTGTGTTACTGGAGGGTAACAATCCTTGCGTCTTCCTTGTCAAGCCCCCTGTGTTACTGGAGGGGATCAATCCTTGGGTCTTCCTTGTCAAGCACCCTGTGTTATTACAGGGGAACAATCCTTGGGTCTTCCTTGTCAATCCCCCTGTGTTACTAGAGGGTAACAATCCTTGGGTCTTCCTTGTCAAGCCCCCTGTGTTACTAGAGGGGAGCAATCCTTGGGTCTTCCTTGTCAAGCCCCCTGTGTTACTGGAGGGTAACAATCCTTGGGTCTTCCTTGTCAAGCCCCCTGTGTTACTAGAGGGGAACAATCCTTGGGTCTTCCTTGTCAAGCCCCCTGTGTTACTGGAGGGTAACAATCCTTGGGTCTTCCTTGTCAAGCCCCCTGTGTTACTGGAGGGTAACAATCCTTGAGTCTTCCTTGTCAAGCTCCCTGTGTTACTAGAGGGGAACAATCCTTGGGTCTTTCTTGTCAAGCTCCCTGTGTTACTCGAGGGGAACAATCCTTGGGTCTTCCTTGTCAAGCCCCCTGTGTTACTCGAGGGGAACAATCCTTGGGTCATCCTTGTCAAGCCCCCTGTGTTACTAGAGGGGAACAATCCTTGGGTCTTCCTTGTCAATCCCCCTGTGTTACTAGAGGGGAACAATCCTTGGGTCTTCCTTGTCAATCCCCCTGTGTTACTAGAGGGTAACAATCCTTGGGTCTTCCTTGTCAATCCCCCTGTGTTACTGGAGGGGAACAATCCTTGGGTCTTCCTTGTCAAGCTCCCTGTGTTACTCGAGGGGAACAATCCTTGAGTCTTCCTTGTCAAGCTCCCTGTGTTACTCGAGGGTAACAATCCTTGAGTCTTCCTTGTCAAGCACCCTGTGTTACTAGAGGGGAACAATCCTTGGGTCTTCCTTGTCAAGCCCCCTGTGTTACTGGAGGGGAACAATCCATGGGTCTTCCTTGTCAAGCCCCCTGTGTTACTGAAGGGTAACAATCCTTGAGTCTTCCTTGTCAAGCTCCCTGTGTTACTGGAGGGGAACAATCCATGGGTCTTCCTTCTCAAGCCCCCTGTGTTACTGGAGGGTAACAATCCTTGGGTCTTCCTTGTCAAGCCCCCTGTGTTACTGGAGGGTAACAATCCTTGGGTCTTCCTTGTCAATCCCCCTTTGTTACTAGAGGGTAACAATCCTTGGGTCTTCCTTGTCAAGCCCACTGTGTTACTGGAGGGTAACAATCCTTGAGTCTTCCTTGTCAAGCCTCCTGTGTTACTAGAGGGGAACAATCCTTGGGTCTTCCTTGTCAAGCCCCCTGTGTTACTGGAGGGGTACAATCCTTGAGTCTTCCTTGTCAAGCCTCCTGTGTTACTGGAGGGGAACAATCCTTGGGTCTTCCTTGTCAAGCCCCCTGTGTTACTGGAGGATAACAATCCTTGGATCTTCTTTGTCAAGCCCCCTGTGTTACTGGAGGGTAACAATCCTTGGGTCTTCCTTGTCAAGCCCACTGTGTTACTGGAGGGGAATAATCCTTGGGTCTTCCTTGTCAAGCCCCCTGTGTTACTGGAGGGGAACAATCCTTGGGTCTTCTTTGTGAAGCCCCCTGTGTTACTGGAGGGTAACAATCCTTGAGTCTTCCTTGTCAAGCCCCCTGTGTTGAAGAGGGGAACAATCCTTGGGTCTTCCTTGTCAAGCCCCCTGTGTTACTAGAGGGGAACAATCCTTGAGTCTTCCTTGTCAAGCCCCCTGTGTTACTAGAGGGGAACAATCCATGAGTCTTCCTTGTCAAGCCCCCTGTGTTACTAGAGGGGAACAATCCTTGGGTCTTCCTTGTCAAGCCCCCTGTGTTACTCGAGGGGAACAATCCTTGGGTCTTCCTTGTCAAGCCCCCTGTGTTACTGGAGGGTAACAATCCTTGAGTCTTCCTTGTCAAGCCCCCTGTGTTCCTGGAGGGGAACAATCCTTGGGTCTTCCTTGTCAAGCCCCCTGTGTTACTGGAGGGTAACAATCCTTGGGTCTTCCTTGTCAATCCCCCTGTGTTACTGGAGGGGAACAATCCATGGGTCTTCCTTCTCAAGCCCCCTGTGTTACTGGAGGGTAATAATCCTTGGGTCTTCCTTGTCAAGCCCCCTGTGTTACCTGAGGGGAACAATACTTGAGTCTTCCTTGTCAAGCCCCCTGTGTTACCTGAGGGGAACAATTCTTGACTCTTCCTTGTCAAGCCCCCTGTGTTACTGGAGGGGAACAATACTTGAGTCTTCCTTGTCAAGCCCCCTATGTTACGAGAGGGGAACAATCCTTGGGCCTTCCTTGTCAAGCCCCCTGTGTTACTAGAGGGTAACAATACTTGGGCCTTCCTTGTCAAGCCCCCTGTGTTACTAGAGGGTAACAATACTTGAGTCTTCCTTGTCAAGCCCCCTATGTTACGAGAGGGGAACAATACTTGGGCCTTCCTTGTCAAGCCCCCTATGTTACGAGAGGGTAACAATCCTTGGGTCTTCCTTGTTAAGCCTCCATTGTTACTAGAGAGTAACAATCCTTGGGTCTTCCATGTCAAGCCCCCTGTATTACTACAGGGGAACAATCCTTAGTCTTTTTTGTCAATCCCCCGGTGATACTGGAGGCTAACAATCCTTGGGTCTTCCTTGTCAATCCCCCTTTGTTACTAGAGGGTAACAATCCTTGGGTCTTCCTTGTCAATCCCCCTTTGTTACTAGAGGGTAACAATCCTTGGGTCTTCCTTGTCAAGCCCCCTGTGTTACTGGAGGGGAACAGTCCTTGGGTCTTCCTTGTCAAGCCTCCTGTGTTACTAGAGGGGAACAATCCTTGGGACTTCCTTGTCAAGCCCCCTGTGTTACTAGAGGGGAACAATCCTTGAGTCTTCCTCGTCAAGCCTCCTGTGTTACTAGAGGGGAACAATCCTTGGGACTTCCTTGTCAAGCCCCCTGTGTTACTAGAGGGTAACAATCCTTGAGTCTTCCTCGTCAAGCCTCCTGTGTTACTAGAGGGGAACAATCCTTGGGACTTCCTTGTCAAGCCCCCTGTGTTACTGGAGGGTAACAATCCTTGGATCTTCCTTGTCAAGCCCCCTGTGTTACTGGAGGGGAACAATCCTTGGGTCTTCCTTGTCAAGCCCCCTGTGTTACTAGAGGGTAACAATCCTTGGGTCTTCCTTGTCAAGCCCCCTGTGTTACTAGAGGGTAACAATCCTTGGGTCTTCCTTGTCAAGGTCCCTGTGTTACTAGAGGGGAACAATCCTTGGGTCTTCCTTGTCAAGGCCCCTGTGTTACTGGAGGGTAACAATCCTCGGGTCTTCCTTGTCAAGCCCCCTGTGTTACTGGAGGGGAACAATCCTTGGGTCTTCCTTGTCAAGCCCCCCTGTGTTCCTGGAGGGGAACAATCCTTGGGTCTTCTTTGTCAAGCCCCCTGTATTACTACAGGGGATCAATCCTTGGGTCTTCCTTGTCAAGCCCCCTGTGTTACTGGAGGGGAACAATCCTTGGGTCTTCCTTGTCAAGCCCCCTGTGTTACTGGAGGGGAACAATCCTTGGGTCTTCCTTGTCAAGCCCCCTGTGTTACTACAGGGGATCAATCCTTGGGTCTTCCTTGTCAAGCCCCCTGTGTTACTGGAGGGTAACAATCCTTGCGTCTTCCTTGTCAAGCCCCCTGTGTTACTGGAGGGGATCAATCCTTGGGTCTTCCTTGTCAAGCACCCTGTGTTATTACAGGGGAACAATCCTTGGGTCTTCCTTGTCAATCCCCCTGTGTTACTAGAGGGTAACAATCCTTGGGTCTTCCTTGTCAAGCCCCCTGTGTTACTAGAGGGGAGCAATCCTTGGGTCTTCCTTGTCAAGCCCCCTGTGTTACTGGAGGGTAACAATCCTTGGGTCTTCCTTGTCAAGCCCCCTGTGTTACTAGAGGGGAACAATCCTTGGGTCTTCCTTGTCAAGCCCCCTGTGTTACTGGAGGGTAACAATCCTTGGGTCTTCCTTGTCAAGCCCCCTGTGTTACTGGAGGGTAACAATCCTTGAGTCTTCCTTGTCAAGCTCCCTGTGTTACTAGAGGGGAACAATCCTTGGGTCTTTCTTGTCAAGCTCCCTGTGTTACTCGAGGGGAACAATCCTTGGGTCTTCCTTGTCAAGCCCCCTGTGTTACTCGAGGGGAACAATCCTTGGGTCATCCTTGTCAAGCCCCCTGTGTTACTAGAGGGGAACAATCCTTGGGTCTTCCTTGTCAATCCCCCTGTGTTACTAGAGGGGAACAATCCTTGGGTCTTCCTTGTCAATCCCCCTGTGTTACTAGAGGGTAACAATCCTTGGGTCTTCCTTGTCAATCCCCCTGTGTTACTGGAGGGGAACAATCCTTGGGTCTTCCTTGTCAAGCTCCCTGTGTTACTCGAGGGGAACAATCCTTGAGTCTTCCTTGTCAAGCTCCCTGTGTTACTCGAGGGTAACAATCCTTGAGTCTTCCTTGTCAAGCACCCTGTGTTACTAGAGGGGAACAATCCTTGGGTCTTCCTTGTCAAGCCCCCTGTGTTACTGGAGGGGAACAATCCATGGGTCTTCCTTGTCAAGCCCCCTGTGTTACTGAAGGGTAACAATCCTTGAGTCTTCCTTGTCAAGCTCCCTGTGTTACTGGAGGGGAACAATCCATGGGTCTTCCTTCTCAAGCCCCCTGTGTTACTGGAGGGTAACAATCCTTGGGTCTTCCTTGTCAAGCCCCCTGTGTTACTGGAGGGTAACAATCCTTGGGTCTTCCTTGTCAATCCCCCTTTGTTACTAGAGGGTAACAATCCTTGGGTCTTCCTTGTCAAGCCCACTGTGTTACTGGAGGGTAACAATCCTTGAGTCTTCCTTGTCAAGCCTCCTGTGTTACTAGAGGGGAACAATCCTTGGGTCTTCCTTGTCAAGCCCCCTGTGTTACTGGAGGGGTACAATCCTTGAGTCTTCCTTGTCAAGCCTCCTGTGTTACTGGAGGGGAACAATCCTTGGGTCTTCCTTGTCAAGCCCCCTGTGTTACTGGAGGATAACAATCCTTGGATCTTCTTTGTCAAGCCCCCTGTGTTACTGGAGGGTAACAATCCTTGGGTCTTCCTTGTCAAGCCCCCTGTGTTACTGGAGGGGAATAATCCTTGGGTCTTCCTTGTCAAGCCCCCTGTGTTACTGGAGGGTAACAATCCTTGGGTCTTCTTTGTGAAGCCCCCTGTGTTACTAGAGGGTAACAATCCTTGGGTCTTCCTTGTCAAGCCCCCTGTGTTACTACAGGGGATCAATCCTTGGGTCTTCCTTGTCAAGCACCCTGTGTTACTGGAGGGGATCAATCCTTGGGTCTTCCTTGTCAAGCCCCCTGTGTTACTGGAGGGGAACAATCCTTGAGTCTTCCTTGTCAAGCCCCCTGTGTTACTGGAGGGGAACAATCCTTGAGTCTTCCTTGTCAAGCACCCTGTGTTACTGGAGGGGAACAATCCTTGGGTCTTCCTTGTCAAGCCCCCTGTGTTACTACAGGGGATCAATCCTTGGGTCTTCCTTGTCAAGCCCCCTGTGTTATTACAGGGGAACAATCCTTGGGTCTTCCTTGTCAAGCCCCCTGTGTTACTAGAGGGGAGCAATCCTTGGGTCTTCCTTGTCAAGCCCCCTGTATTACTGGAGGGTAACAATCCTTGGGTCTTCCTTGTCAAGCCCCCTGTGTTACTGGAGGGTAACAATCCTTGGGTCTTCTTTGTCAAGCCCCCTGTATTACTAGAGGGGAGCAATCCTTGGGTCTTCCTTGTCAAGCCCCCTGTGTTACTGGAGGGTAACAATCCTTGAGTCTTCCTTGTCAAGCACCCTGTGTTATTACAGGGGAACAATCCTTGGGTCTTCCTTGTCAAGCCCCCTGTGTTACTAGAGGGGAACAATCCTTGGGTCTTCCTTGTCAAGCCCCCTGTATTACTGGAGGGGAACAATCCTTGGGTCTTCCTTGTCAAGCCCCCTGTGTTACTGGAGGGTAACAATCCTTGGGTCTTCCTTGTCAAGCCCCCTGTGTTACTGGAGGGTAACAATCCTTGGGTCTTCCTTGTCAAGCCCCCTGTGTTACTAGAGGGTAACAATCCTTGGGTCTTCCTTGTCAATCCCCCTGTGTTACTAGAGGGGAACAATCCTTGTGTCTTCCTTGTCAATCCCCCTGTGTTACGAGAGGGGAACAATCCTTGGGTCTTCCTTGTCAATCCCCCTGTGTTACTAGAGGGTAACAATCCTTGGGTCTTCCTTGTCAATCCCCCTGTGTTACTGGAGGGGAACAATCCTTGGGTCTTCCTTGTCAAGCCCCCTGTGTTACTGAAGGGTAACAATCCTTGAGTCTTCCTTGTCAAGCCCCCTGTGTTACTGGAGGGGAACAATCCTTGGATCTTCCTTGTCAATCCCCCTGTGTTACTGGAGGGTAAAAACCTTGGGTCTTCCTTGTCAATCCCCCTGTGTTACTAGAGGGGAACAACCCTTGGGTCTTCCTTGTCAAGCCCCCTGTGTTACTAGAGGGGAACAATCCTTGGGTCTTCCTTGTCAAGCCCCCTGTGTTACTGGAGGGTAACAATCCTTGGGTCTTCCTTGTCAATCCCCCTGTGTTACTGGAGGGGAACAATCCTTGGGTCTTCCTTGTCAAGCCCCCTGTGTTACTGGAGGGGAACAATCCTTGAGTCTTCCTTGTCAAGCACCCTGTGTTATTACAGGGGAACAATCCTTGGGTCTTCCTTGTCAAGCCCCCTGTGTTACTAGAGGGGAGCAATCCTTGGGTCTTCCTTGTCAAGCCCCCTGTATTACTGGAGGGTAACAATCCTTGAGTCTTCCTTGTCAAGCCCCCTGTGTTACTGGAGGGGAACAATCCTTGCGTCTTCCTTGTCAAGCTCCCTGTGTTACTAGAGGGGAACAATCCTTGGGTCTTTCTTGTCAAGCTCCCTGTGTTACTCGAGGGGAACAATCCTTGGGTCTTCCTTGTCAAGCCCCCTGTGTTACTAGAGGGGAACAATCCTTGGGTCTTCCTTGTCAAGCCCCCTGTGTTACTAGAGGGGAACAATCCTTGGGTCTTCCTTGTCAATCCCCCTGTGTTACTAGAGGGTAACAATCCTTGGGTCTTCCTTGTCAATCCCCCTGTGTTACTGGAGGGGAACAATCCATGGGTCTTCCTTCTCTAGCCCCCTGTGTTACTGGAGGGTAACAATCCTTGAGTCTTCCTTGTCAAGCTCCCTGTGTTACTCGAGGGGAACAATCCTTGGGTCTTCCTTGTCAAGCCCCCTGTGTTACTAGAGGGGAACAATCCTTGGGTCTTCCTTGTCAAGCCCCCTGTGTTACTGGAGGGGAACAATCCATGGGTCTTCCTTGTCAAGCCCCCTGTGTTACTGAAGGGTAACAATCCTTGAGTCTTCCTTGTCAAGCTCCCTGTGTTACTGGAGGGGAACAATCCATGGGTCTTCCTTCTCAAGCCCCCTGTGTTACTGGAGGGTAACAATCCTTGGGTCTTCCTTGTCAATCCCCCTGTGTTACTAGAGGGGAACAATCCTTGGGTCTTCCTTGTCAATCCCCCTGTGTTACTGGAGGGGAACAATCCATGGGTCTTCCTTCTCAAGCCCCCTGTGTTACTGGAGGGTAACAATCCTTGGGTCTTCCTTGTCAATCCCCCTGTGTTACTGGAGGGGAACAATCCATGGGTCTTCCTTCTCAAGCCCCCTGTGTTACTGGAGGGTAATAATCCTTGGGTCTTCCTTGTCAATCCCACTGTGTTACTAGAGGGTAACAATCCTTGGGTCTTCCTTGTCAATCCCCCTGTGTTACTGGAGGGGAACAATCCATGGGTCTTCCTTGTCAATCCCCCTGTGTTACTGGAGGGGAACAATCCATGGGTCTTCCTTGTCAAGCGCCCTGTGTTACTGGAGGGTAATAATCCTTGGGTCTTCCTTGTCAAGCCCCCTGTGTTACTAGAGGGTAACACTCCTTGGGTCTTCCTTGTCAAGCCCCCTGTGTTACCTGAGGGGAACAATTCTTGACTCTTCCTTGTCAAGCCCCCTGTGTTACTGGAGGGGAACAATACTTGGGCCTTCCTTGTCAAGCCCCCTGTGTTACTAGAGGGGATCAATCCTTGAGTCTTCCTTGTCAAGCCCCCTATGTTACGAGAGGGGAACAATCCTTGGGTCTTCCTTGTTAAGCCCCCTGTGTTACTAGAGGGGAACAATCCTTGGGTCTTCCTTGTTAAGCCTCCATTGTTACTAGAGAGTAACAATCCTTGGGTCTTCCATGTCAAGCCCCCTGTATTACTACAGGGGAACAATCCTTAGTCTTTTTTGTCAATCCCCCGGTGATACTGGAGGCTAACAATCCTTGGGTCTTCCTTGTCAATCCCCCTTTGTTACTAGAGGGTAACAATCCTTGGGTCTTCCTTGTCAATCCCCCTTTGTTACTAGAGGGTAACAATCCTTGGGTCTTCCTTGTCAAGCCCCCTGTGTTACTGGAGGGTAGCAATCCTTGGGTCTTCCTTGTCAATCCCCCTTTGTTACTAGAGGGTAACAATCCTTGGGTCTTCCTTGTCAAGCCCCCTGTGTTACTGGAGGGGAACAGTCCTTGGGTCTTCCATGTCAAGCCCCCTGTGTTCCTGGAGGGGAACAATCCTTGGGTCTTTCTTGTCAAGCCCCCTGTGTTACTAGAAGGGAACAACCCTTGGGTCTTCCTTGTCCAGCCCCCTGTGTTACTAGAGGGGAACAATCCTTGGGTCTTCCTTGTCAAGGTCCCTGTGTTACTAGAGGGGAACAATCCTTGGGTCTTCCTTGTCAATCCCCCTGTGTTACTGGAGGGGAACAATCCTTGCGTCTTCCTTGTCAATCCCCCTGTGTTACTGGAGGGGAACAATCCTTGCGTCTTCCTTGTCAAGCCCCCTGTGTTACTAGAGGGGAACAATCCTTGGGTCTTCCTTGTCAAGCACCCTGTGTTACTAGAGGGGAACAATCCTTGGGTCTTCCATGTCAAGCCCCCTGTGTTACTGGAGGGGAACAATCCTTGGGTCTTCCTTGTCAATCCCCCTGTGTTACGAGAGGGGAACAATCCTTGGGTCTTCCTTGTCAATCCCCCTGTGTTACTAGAGGGTAACAATCCTTGAGTCTTCCTCGTCAAGCCTCCTGTGTTACTAGAGGGGAACAATCCTTGGGTCTTCCTTGTCAAGCCCCCTGTGTTACTGGAGGGTAACAATCCTTGCGTCTTCCTTGTCAAGCCCCCTGTGTTACTAGAGGGTAACAATCCTTGGGTCTTCCTTGTCAAGCACCCTGTGTTATTACAGGGGAACAATCCTTGGGTCTTCCTTGTCAAGCTCCCTGTGTTACTGGAGGGGAACAATCCTTGGCTCTTCCTTGTCAAGCACCCTGTGTTATTACAGGGGAACAATCCTTGGGTCTTCCTTGTCAAGCCCCCTGTGTTACTGGAGGGGAACAATCCTTGGCTCTTCCTTGTCAAGCACCCTGTGTTATTACAGGGGAACAATCCTTGGGTCTTCCTTGTCAAGCCCCCTGTGTTACTGGAGGGTAACAATCCTTGGGTCTTCCTTGTCAAGCCCCCTGTGTTACTGGAGGGTAACAATCCTTGAGTCTTCCTTGTCAAGCCCCCTGTGTTACTAGAGGGGAGCAATCCTTGGGTCTTCCTTGTCAAGCCCCCTGTGTTACTGGAGGGTAACAATCCTTGAGTCTTCCTTGTCAAGCCCCCTGTGTTACTAGAGGGGAACAATCCTTGGGTCTTCCTTGTCAATCCCCCTTTGTTACTAGAGGGTAACAATCCTTGGGTCTTCCTTGTCAATCCCCCTTTGTTACTAAAGGGTAACAATCCTTGGGTCTTCCTTGTCAAGCCCCCTGTGTTACTGGAGGGGAACAGTCCTTGGGTCTTCCTTGTCCAGCCCCCTGTGTTACTAGAGGGGAACAATCCTTGGGTCTTCCTTGTCAAGGTCCCTGTGTTACTAGAGGGGAACAATCCTTGGGTCTTCCTTGTCAAGCCCCCTGTGTTACTAGAGGGGAACAACCCTTGGGTCTTCCTTGTCCAGCCCCCTGTGTTACTAGAGGGGAACAATCCTTGGGTCTTCCTTGTCAAGGTCCCTGTGTTACTAGAGGGGAACAATCCTTGGGTCTTCCTTGTCAATCCCCCTGTGTTACTGGAGGGGAACAATCCTTGCGTCTTCCTTGTCAATCCCCCTGTGTTACTGGAGGGTAACAATCCTTGAGTCTTCCTTGTCAAGCTCCCTGTGTTACTAGAGGGGAACAATCCTTGGGTCTTCCTTGTCAAGCCCCCTGTGTTACTAGAGGGGAACAATCCTTGGGTCTTCCTTGTCAATCCCCCTGTGTTACTAGAGGGTAACAATCCTTGAGTCTTCCTCGTCAAGCCTCCTGTGTTACTAGAGGGGAACAATCCTTGGGTCTTCCTTGTCAATCCCCCTGTGTTACTGGAGGGTAACAATCCTTGGCTCTTCCTTGTCAAGCACCCTGTGTTACTGGAGGGGAACAATCCTTGGCTCTTCCTTGTCAAGCACCCTGTGTTATTACAGGGGAACAATCCTTGGGTCTTCCTTGTCAAGCCCCCTGTGTTACTAGAGGGGAGCAATCCTTGGGTCTTCCTTGTCAAGCCCCCTGTGTTACTGGAGGGTAACGATCCTTGGGTCTTCCTTGTCAAGCCCCCTGTGTTACTGGAGGGTAACAATCCTTGGGTCTTCCTTGTCAAGCCCCCTGTGTTACTAGAGGCTAACAATCCTTGGGTCTTCCTTTTCAAGGTCCCTGTGTTACTGGAGGGGAGCAATCCTTGGGTCTTCCTTGTTAAGCCCCCTGTGTTACTGGAGGGTAACAATCCTTGAGTCTTCCTTGTCAAGCTCCCTGTGTTACTAGAGGGGAACAATCCTTGGGTCTTTCTTGTCAAGCTCCCTGTGTTACTCGAGGGGAACAATCCTTGGGTCATCCTTGTCAAGCTCCCTGTGTTACTAGAGGGGAACAATCCTTGGGTCTTTCTTGTCAAGCTCCCTGTGTTACTCGAGGGGAACAATCCTTGGGTCATCCTTGTCAAGCTCCCTGTGTTACTCGAGGGGAACAATCCTTGGGTCATCCTTGTCAAGCTCCCTGTGTTACTGGAGGGGAACAATCCTTGGGTCTTCCTTGTCAAGCTCCCTGTGTTACTAGAGGGGAACAATCCTTGGGTCTTTCTTGTCAAGCTCCCTGTGTTACTCGAGGGGAACAATCCTTGGGTCTCCCTTGTCAAGCCCCCTGTGTTACTAGAGGGGAACAATCCTTGGGTCTTCCTTGTCAATCCCCCTGTGTTACTAGAGGGGAACAATCCTTGGGTCTTCCTTGTCAATCCCCCTGTGTTACTAGAGGTTAACAATCCTTGGGTCTTCCTTGTCAATCCCCCTGTGTTACTGGAGGGGAACAATCCTTGGGTCTTCCTTCTCAAGCCCCCTGTGTCACTGGAGGGTAATAATCCTTGGGTGTTCCTTGTCAAGCCCCCTGTGTTACTGGAGGGTAACACTCCTTGGGTCTTCCTTCTCAAGCCCCCTGTGTTACTAGAGGGTAACAATACTTGAGTCTTCCTTGTCAAGCCCCCTATGTTACTAGAGGGGAACAATCCTTGGGTCTTCCTTGTTAAGCCTCCATTGTTACTAGAGAGTAACAATCCTTGGGTCTTCCATGTCAAGCCCCCTTTGTTACTAGAGGGTAACAATCCTTGGGTCTTCCTTGTCAAGTCCCCTGTGTTACTGGAGGGGAACAGTCCTTGGGTCTTCCATGTCAAGCCCCCTGTGTTCCTGGAGGGGAACAATCCTTGGGTCTTTCTTGTCAAGCCCCCTGTGTTACTAGAGGGGAACAATCCTTGGGTCTTCCTTGTCAAGCCCCCTGTGTTACTCGAGGGGAACAATCCTTGGGTCTTCCTTGTCAAGGTCCCTGTGTTACTGGAGGGGAACAATCCTTGCGTCTTCCTTGTCAAGCCCCCTGTGTTACTGAAGGGTAACAATCCTTGGGTCTTCCTTGTCAAGCCCCCTGTGTTACTAGAGGGGAACAATCCTTGGGTCTTCCTTGTCAAGCCCCCTGTGTTACTGGAGGGTAACAATCCTTGAGTCTTCCTTGTCAAGCCCCCCTGTGTTACTGGAGGGGAACAATCCTTGCGTCTTCCTTGTCAAGCCCCCTGTGTTACTAGAGGGGAACAATCCTTGGGTCTTCCTTGTCAAGCCCCCTGTGTTACTGGAGGGTAACAATCCTTGGGTCTTCCTTGTCAATCCCCCTGTGTTACTGGAGGGGAACAATCCTTGCGTCTTCCTTGTCAATCCCCCTGTGTTACTGGAGGGGAACAATCCTTGGGTCTTCCTTGTCAAGCCCACTGTGTTACTAGAGGGGAACAATCCTTGGGTCTTCCTTGTCAATCCCCCTGTGTTACTGGAGGGTAACAATCCTTGGGTCTTCCTTGTCAATCCCCCTTTGTTACTAGAGGGTAACAATCCTTGGGTCTTCCTTGTCAATCCCCCTTTGTTACTAGAGGGTAACAATCCTTGGGTCTTCCTTGTCAAGCCCCTGTGTTACTGGAGGGGTACAATCCTTGGGTCTTCCTTGTCAAGCCCCTGTGTTACTGGAGGGGTACAATCCTTGGGTCTTCCTTGTCAAGCCCCCTGTGTTACTACAGGGTAACAATCCTTGGGTCTTCCTTCTCTAGCCCCCTGTGTTACTACAGGGTACAATCCTTGGGTCTTCCTTGTCAAGCCCCCTGTGTTACTACAGGGTACAATCCTTGGGTCTTCCTTGTCAAGCCCCCTGTGTTACTAGAGGGGAACAATCCTTGGGTCTTCCTTCTCTAGCCCCCTGTGTTACTACAGGGTACAATCCTTGGGTCTTCCTTGTCAAGCCCCCTGTGTTACTAGAGGGGAACAATCCTTGGGTCTTCCTTGTCAAGGTCCCTGTGTTACTAGAGGGGAACAATCCTTGGGTCTTCCTTGTCAATCCCCCTGTGTTACTGGAGGGGAACAATCCTTGCGTCTTCCTTGTCAATCCCCCTGTGTTACTGGAGGGGAACAATCCTTGCGTCTTCCTTGTCAAGCCCCCTGTGTTACTAGAGGGGAACAATCCTTGGGTCTTCCTTGTCAATCCCCCTTTGTTACTAGAGGGTAACAATCCTTGGGTGTTCCTTGTCAATCCCCCTTTGTTACTAGAGGGTAACAATCCTTGGGTCTTCCTTGTCAATCCCCCTTTGTTACTAGAGGGTAACAATCCTTGGGTCTTCCTTGTCAAGCCCCTGTGTTACTGGAGGGGTACAATCCTTGGGTCTTCCTTGTCAAGCCCCCTGTGTTACTGAAGGGTAACAATCCTTGGGTCTTCCTTGTCAATCCCCCTTTGTTACTAGAGGGTAACAATCCTTGGGTCTTCCTTGTCAAGCCCCTGTGTTACTGGAGGGGTACAATCCTTGGGTCTTCCTTGTCAAGCCCCCTGTGTTACTGAAGGGTAACAATCCTTGGGTCTTCCTTCTCTAGCCCCCTGTGTTACTGGAGGGGAACAATCCTTGGGTCTTCCTTGTCAAGCCCCCTGTGTTCCTGGAGGGGAACAATCCTTGGGTCATCCTTGTCAAGCCCCCTGTGTTACTACAGGGGAACAATCCTTGGGTCTTCCTTGTCAAGCCCCCTGTGTTACTGGAGGGTAGCAATCCTTGGGTCTTCCTTGTCAAGCCCCCAGTGTTACTTCAGGGTAACAATCCTTGGGTCTTCCTTGTCAAGCCCCCTGTGTTAATACAGGGGAACAATCCTTGGGTCATCCTTGTCAAGCCTCCTGTGTTACTAGAGGGGAACAATCCTTTGGTCTTCCTTTTCAATCCCCCTGTGTTACTGGAGGGGAACAATCCTTGGGTCTTCCTTGTCAAGCCCCCTGTGTTACTGGAGGGGAACAATCCTTGGGTCTTCCTTGTCAAGGTCCCTGTTATGAAAAGCTAATGGAACAAACCCTCTGCAGCCCTCAATCAGCTGCTCGTATTATTGATTGTGTGCGAGTGATTTTACTTGTTCCTGGGATGTGAAAGTCGCTGACAATGTCAGAATTTATTGCCCATTGATTGATTGATTGACGGACGGTGATTGATGGATAGTGATTGACGGACGGTGATTGATTGATGGGCGGTGATTGACGGTTGATTGGGCGGGTGCTGACTGATTATCAATGGCTGATTATTCTGTTCTTTCAATTATCTTCTTTTTTTAGAGATGGGGACCGTGACGCTCCTGTGCGTTTCCGTGGCCTTTCTCTTGGGTAAGTCTGTTCTCAAACACTGGCTGAATATCTACTCGTTCCAGCCAACATCTGCATCTGTCTCAAAAAATAGCCCAGTCTTTTGAGGAGTCTTTCCCCAGTGATGTACCCTCCGATTAATAATGGGCATGTGTGTGGGCACAAAGATACACAGGAGGGGAATGGGTGGAGAGGGGAATGGGTGGGTGTGTCTGTGGGTGGGTAGATGGGGAAATGGGTGGGTGGGTCTCTGGGTGGGTGGGTCGATGGGGGAATGGGTGGGTGGGTCTGTGGGTGGGTGGGTAGATGGGGGAATGGGTGGGTCTATGGTTGGGTGTGTAGATCGGGGAATGGGTGGGTCTCTGGATGGGTGGTTCTCTGGGTGGTTGGGTCTCTGGGTGGGTGGGTAGATCGGGGAATGGGTGGGTCTGAGGGTGGGTGGGTCTGAGGGTGGGTGGGTAGATGGGGAATGGGTGGGTCTCTGGATGGGTGGTTCTCTGGGTGGGTGGGTCTCTGGGTGGGTGTGTAGATCGGGGAATGGGTGGGTCTGAGGGTGGGTGGGTCTGAGGGTGGGTGGGTAGATGGGGAATGGGTGGGTCTCTGGATGGGTGGTTCTCTGGGCGGGTGGGTCTCTGGGCGGGTGGGTCTCTGGGCGGGTGGGTCTCTGTTTGGGTGGGTCTCTGGTTAGGTGGGTTTCTGGGTGGGTGGGTCTCTGGGTGGGTGGGTAAATGGGGAATGGGTGGGTCTCTGGGTGGGTGGGTCTCTGGTTGGGTCTGAGGGTGGGTGTGTCTGTGGGTGGGTAGATGGGGAATGGGTGGGTCTCTGGGTGGGTGGGTCTCTGGGTGGGTGGGTGTGTCTGTGGGTGGGTGGGTCTTTGGGTGGGTAGATGGGGGAATGTGTGGGGAATGTAGAGATTCTGGGTCTTTGTCAATTAACCCTTTCACGCCTAAGTTCCAAAAGGATCGCCTTGGCCTGTATTGGTGACAGTAATTATATTTTATTCAGTGTAAGTGAGATTTGATACATTACAGCATCTGAGCGGTTGTTAAACAAGGTGCAATAAAGATTTACATTACCCGTTAGGCCCTGAGTAGAAGACGCGATCTCCACGTGTCCACCGCCCATCGGCCCGGGCCTCTAGGCTCCCTCGTCCGCCTGCTGTGACACGTGTGTGTCCTCCGCCAACCCGAATCCCCCCCTCGGCTCGTCTGGTGGATGATCCCAAGCTCTTTTCCGCCGAATGCCTCTGTGACCTCAGTGTCTGAGGGCCCCCCTTCTTATACCCTCACTCTCATTCAAAACCTATGCAGTCCTCCTGAACCAATCACTGACCGATACCCAAAATCCAATCCTAAAGGTGCCAGTCCCACAGCACCTTGGCTTACACAGGTTCTGCTCTGATGAGGAGGAGGAGGAGAGTGATAGACTTCAAGAGGACACAGACAGACAGGCGGGTGGAATGGGCGGACACATGGCAGATGAAATTTAACGCGGAAAAGTGCAAGGCGGATACATTTTGGTAGGAAGAACGAGGAGAGGCAATATAAACTAAAGGGTACAATCCTAAAGGGGGTGCATGAACAGGGAGCGCCGCACTGTCGGAGGGGCAGTACTGAGGGAGCGCCGCACTGTGGGAGGGGCGGTACTGAGGGAGCGCCGCACTGTCGGAGGGGCAGTACTGAGAGAGCGCCGCACTGTCGGAGGGGCAGTACTGAGGGAGCACCGCACTGTCGGAAGGGCAGTACTGAGGGAGCGCCGCACTGTCGGAAGGGCAGTACTGAGGGAGCGCCGCACTGTCGGAGGGGCAGTACTGAGGGAGCGCCGCACTGTCGGAGGGGCAGTACTGAGGGAGCGCCGCACTGTGGGAGGGGCAGTACTTAGGGAGCGCCGCATTGTCAGAGGGGCAGTACTGAGAGACCGCCGCACTGTCGGTGGGGCAGTACTGAGGGAGTGCCGCACTGTCGGAGGGGCAGTACTGAGGGAGCGCCGCACTGTCGGTGGGGCAGTACTGAGGGAGCGCCGCACTGTCGGAGGGGCAGTACTGAGGGAGCGCCGCACTGTCGGAGGGGCAGTACTGAGGGAGCACCGCACTGTCGGAGGGGCAGTACTGAGGGAGCGCCGCACTGTCGGAGGGGCAGTACTGAGGGAGCACCGCACTGTCTGAGGGGCAGTACTGAGGGAGAGCCGCACTGTCGGAGGGGCAGTACTGAGGGAGCGCCGCACTGTCTGAGGGGCAGTACTGAGGGAGAGCCGCACTGTCGGAGGGGCAGTACTGAGAGAGCGCCGCACTGTCGGAGGGGCAGTACTGAGGGAGCGCCGCACTGTCGGAGGGGCAGTACTGAGGGAGCGCCGCACTGTCGGAGGGGCAGTACTGAGGGAGTGCCGCACTGTCGGAGGGGCAGTACTGAGGGAGCGCCGCACTGTCGGAGGGGCAGTACTGAGGGAGTGCCGCACTGTCGGAGGGGCAGTACTGAGGGAGCGCTGCACAGTCCCAAAACGCCTCACTGCCAATGAAGTACTTATTTTGAAGTGTAGTCACTGTTGTAATGTAGGAAACGCGGCAGCCAATTTGTGCACAGCAAGCTCCCACACACAGCAATGAGGTACATGACCAGTGGAGAGTGGGGCTGGAACCCACGACCTCCTGACTGGGGGGGTGGTGCGGGGGGGGGGGGCTGGGCAGTGGGTGGACCCGATGTACCAGTGGAGGTAAGCAGATTATTTATTCTCAGTAGCTGAAATCATATAACGAGACAGCATAGAAAGGAGGCCATTCGGCCCATCCTGCCTGTGCCGGCTCTTTGAACGAGCTCTCCAATTAGTCCCACTCCCCCCCTGCTCTTTCCCCACAGCCCTGTGAAATTTTCCCTTCAAGTATTTCTCCAATTCCCCTTTTGTAAGTTTCTATTGAATCTGCTTCCACCGCCCTTTCAGGCAGCGCGTTCCAGATCACAACAACTCGCTGCGTAAAAACAATTCTCCTCGTCTCCCCCTCTGGTTCTTTTACCAATTATCTTCAACCTGTGTCCTCTGGTTACCAACCCTCCTGCAACTGGAAACTCCTCATGATTGTGAACACCTCTATTAAATCTCCCCTTAACCCTCTCTGCTCTAAGGAGAACAATGCCAGCTTCTCCAGTCTCTCCACATCACTGAAGTCCCTCATCCCTGGAACCATTCTGGTCACTCTCCCCTGAACCTTCTCTGCTCTAAGGAGAACAATTCCAGCTTCTCCAGTCTCTCCACATCACTGAAGTCCCTCATCCCTGGGACCATTCTGGTCAATCTCCCCTGAACCTTCTCTGCTCTAAGGAGAACAACCCCAGCTTCTCCAGTCTCTCCAGATCACTGAAGTCCCTCATCCCTGGAACCATTCTGGTCAATCTCCCCTTAACCTTCTCTGCTCTAAGGAGAACAACCCCAGCTTCTCCAGTCTCTCCACATCACTGAAGTCCCTCATCCCTGGAACCATTCTGGTCAATCTCCCCTGAACCTTCTCTGCTCTAAGGAGAACAACCCCAGCTTCTCCAGTCTCTCCACATAACTGAAGTCCCTCATCCCTGGGACCATTCTGGTCAATCTCCTCTCAACCTTCTCTGCTCTAAGGAGAACAACCCCAGCTTCTCCAGTCTCTCCACATCACTGAAGTCCCTCATCCCTGGGACCATTCTGGTCAATCTCCCCTTAACCTTCTCTGCTCTAAGGAGAACAACCCCAGCTTCTCCAGTCTCTCCACATCACTGAAGTCCCTCATCCCTGGAACCATTCTGGTCAATCTCCCCTTAACCCTCTCTGCTCTAAGAAGAACAATTCCAGCTTCTCCAGTCTCTCCACATCACTGAAGTCCCTCATCCCTGGGACCATTCTGGTCAATCTCCCCTTAACCTTCTCTGCTCTAAGGAGAACAACCCCAGCTTCTCCAGTCTATCCACATCACTGAAGTCCCTCATCCCTGGGACCATTCTGGTCAATCTCCCCTTAACCTTCTCTGCTCTAAGGAGCACAACCCCAGCTTCTCCAGTCTCTCCACATCACTGAAGTCCCTCATCCCTGGAACCATTCTGGTCAATCTCCCCTGAACCTTCTCTGCTCTAAGTAGAACAACCCCAGCTTCTCCAGTCTCTCCACGTAACTGAAGTCCCTCATCCCTGGAACCATTCTGGTCAATCTCCCCTTAACCTTCTCTGCTCTAAGGAGAACAACCCCAGCTTCTCCAGTCTCTCCACGTAACTGAAGTCCCTCATCCCTGGGACCATTCTGGTCAATCTCCCCTTAACCTTCTCTGCTCCAAGGAGAACAACCCCAGCTTCTCCAGTCTCTCCACGTAACTGAAGTCTCTCATCCCTGGGACTAGTCTGGTCAATCTCCCCTTAACCTTCTCTGCTCCAAGGAGAACAACCCCAGCTTCTCCAGTCTGTCCACGTAACTGAAGTCCCTCATCCCTGGGACCATTCTGGTCAATCTCCCCTTAACCTTCTCTGCTCCAAGGAGAACAACCCCAGCTTCTCCAGTCTCTCCACGTAACTGAAGTCCCTCATCCCTGGGACTATTCTGGTCAATCTCCCCTTAACCTTCTCTGCTCCAAGGAGAACAATCCCAGCTTCTCCAGTCTCTCCACATCACTGAAGTCCCTCATCCCTGGAACCATTCTGGTCAATCTCCCCTTAACCTTCTCTGCTCTAAGAAGAACAATTCCAGCTTCTCCAGTCTCTCCACATCACTGAAGTCCCTCATCCCTGGGACCATTCTGGTCAATCTCCCCTGAACCTTCTCTGCTCTAAGTAGAACAACCCCAGCTTCTCCAGTCTCTCCACATCACTGAAGTCCCTCATCCCTGGGACCATTCTGGTCAATCTCCCCTTAACCTTCTCTGCTCTAAGGAGAACAACCCCAGCTTCTCCAGTCCCTCCACATCACTGAAGTCCCTCATCCCTGGAACCATTCTGGTCACTCTCCCCTGAACCTTCTCTGCTCTAAGGAGAACAATTCCAGCTTCTCCAGTCTCTCCACATCACTGAAGTCCCTCATCCCTGGGACCATTCTGGTCAATCTCCCCTGAACCTTCTCTGCTCTAAGTAGAACAACCCCAGCTTCTCCAGTCTCTCCACATCACTGAAGTCCCTCATCCCTGGGACCATTCTGGTCAATCTCCCCTTAACCTTCTCTGCTCTAAGGAGAACAACCCCAGCTTCTCCAGTCCCTCCACATCACTGAAGTCCCTCATCCCTGGAACCATTATGGTCAATCTCCCCTTAACCTTCTCTGCTCTAAGGAGAACAATCCCAGCTTCTCCAGTCTCTCCACGTAACTGAAAAGTGTAGATGAGCAGAGAGGACCTTGGTGTCCATGTACACAAATCCTTAAAGGTGGTAGGGCAAGCTGATAAGGTGGTTTAAAAAAAAATATGGGTTACTTGGGTTTATAAACAGAGGAATAAAATATAAAAGCGAGGAGATCATGCTGGAACTTTGTAAATCACACTGGTTAGTTTCTCAGCTGGAGAATTGTGGACAGATCTGGGCACCGCACCCCAGGAAAGATGCCAAGGCCTGAGAGAGGGTGCGGAGGAGGTTTCCCCGGGATGTGACCAGGGAATGAGGGGCTTCAGTGACGAGGAGAGGTTGGGAAAAGTTCGGACTGTTCTCCTCGGAACAGAGAAGGTGAAGAGGTGACCTCACAGAGGTTTACAGGATGACGAGAGGTTTGGATAGAGTAGATGGAGAACGAGTGTTTTCCCCCCTGGCGACTGGGTCAATAACCAGAGGTCACAGATTCAAAATCATTGGCGTAAGATCTAGAGAGGCGATGAGGGGAGAGTTTCTCACTGAGAGAGTTGCGGGGATCGGGAACGCTCGACCTGAACAGGCGGTGGGAGCCGATTCCATCAGGAATTTGAAACGGGAGTTGGACAGGCACTGGAGTACAAGAAACTGACCGGGGGGGGGACTGAGCGCGACCGCTCGTTCAAAGAGCCGGCACAGGCACAATGGGCCGAGTGGCCTCCTCCTGTGCTGTGGGTTCCTGTGATTAGAACACAAGAACATAAGAAATAGGAGCAGGAGGAGGTCATTCGGCCCCTCGAGCCTGCTCCGCCATTCAATAAGATCATGGCTGATCTTACCAGTGTTTTAGTCAAGGGGTTTAGCATTCCTGCCGTGGTATTTTTTTTTTCCCCTTCAGTTGATGATGGGACATTGAGCCCCCCTCCTTCTCTCTCTCTCTCTCTCCACCCCCCACACAGGGACTTGTACCGGTGGACACGTGGGCAAAGAATTTGTCACCGCGTTCATGCAGAACTATCTAACCAGCTATTCCAAAGGCCGCTTCGAACTGCTGGTCAACTCGTACGAGTCGTCCACCTCAGTCACGGTCACCGTAAAGAACAACAACCGCTTCAAGAAGGACCTGCAACTGGGCAAGGATGAGACGGCATCGGTTCTGGTCCCCACCGCCAGCGAGCTTGATGGGTCCACCCGCTCCTATCAAACGGTGGTTGTGACGTCAAACAAGGACATCTCGGTCTCCTCCTTTAACAGCAAGCAGCTGTCGGTGGACGCCACGGCGATTTACCCCGTCAGCTCGCTGGGCAAAGAGTACTACATCTTCACTCCGCCCACTGGGCCCAGGAACTTGATGAAGGAATTCGCCGTCATAAACGCAGGCCAGCCGAACACGGTGGAAATCTCCGTGACCCAGAAGGTCCAGTTCCAGCGCCGGTGGTACAGGAGTGGGTCAACCATCAAGACCTCACTGAAGCCTTACGAGACGGTGCAGCTCCAAAGCCCCAAGGACCTCACGGGCTCCAGGGTAGTGGCCAGCTCCCCGCTGGCCATCCTGTCCGGACACACGTGCAGCACATCGCGCAACCGATGCAACCATGTCTATGAGCAGCTGCCTCCCGTCAATCTGTGGGGCACGCGCTTCGCCGTAGCTCCGACCTCGGTGCAGTCCACGTACGACTTGGTTTACGTGCTGGCTTCCCAACGCACGGATGTCCGTCTCAGCCCCGGGAACAAGGTCACTAAGCTCGACGCCGGGCAGAACGTCGTTTACCGGCTGTACCCCAAGCGACCGATCACCATCACTGCCACTAAAGGGGTCCAAGTGCTCTTCTACTCGCCCGGCGATAGGAGGAAGAGGTACGACCCGTTCCTGATAACCATCATCCCCACCGACCAGTTCGCCAACTCCTACACCGTCCGCGGCCTGGCCGGGTTTGACAACTACATCAGTGTCGTGGCCAAAACCGCAGAGGTCGGCCACTTGCGTCTCGACAACCACGGCCTGCCGGATAGCGCCAGGTGGCAGGCGATAGAGGGATCAGAATACTCCTGGGTAGACTTCAGCGTGGGCAAAGGACAGGAAAAGCACGTTGTCCGCGGGACGGGCAAGGATCTGATCGCAGTCTACAAGTATGGAATCACGCAAAACAATGCCTACGGTTGCCAGGGCGATGCGGGCAGCGGCAGTCCAGCAAAAGGTAAGGAGAAGACTCTACCGATGATGGGCTGAAGGCCACTTGTTCCCCTTGCTGTACTCTGTATCTAACCCCGTGCTGTACCTGCCATGGGAGTGTTTGATGGGACAGTGTAGAGGGAGCTTTACTCTGTATCTACCCCGTGCTGTACCTGACCTGGGAGTGTTTGATGGGACAGTGTAGAGGGAGCTTTACTCTGTATCTAACCCCGTGCTGTACCTGCCCTGGGAGTGTTTGATGGGACAGTGTAGAGGGAGCTTTACTCTGTATCTAACCCCGTGCTGTACCTGCCCTGGGAGTGTTTGATGGGACAGTGTAGAGGGAGCTTTACTCTGCATCTAACCCCATGCTGTACCTGCCCTGGGAGTGTTTGATGGGACAGTGTAGAGGGAGCTTTACTCTGTATCTACCCTGTGCTGTACCTGCCCTGGGAGTGTTTGATGGGACAGTGTAGAGGGAGCTTTACTCTGTATCTAACCCGTGCTGTACCTGCCCTGGGAGTGTTTGATGGGACAGTGTAGAGGGAGCTTTACTCTGTATCTAACCCCGTGCTGTACCTGCCCTGGGAGTGTTTGATGGGACAGAGTAGAGGGAGCTTTACTCTGTATCTAACCTGTGCTGCACCTGCCCTGGGAGTGTTTGATGAGACAGTGCAGAGGGAGCTTTACTCTGTATCTAACCCGTGCTGTACCCGACCTGGGACTGTTTGATGGGACCGTGTAGAGGGAGCTTTACTCTGTATCTAACCCGTGCTGTACCTGCCCTGGGAGTGTTTGATGGCACAGTGTAGAGGGAGCTTTACTCTGTATCTAACCTGTGCTGTACCTGCCCTGGGAGTGTTTGATGGGTCAGTGTAGAGTGAGCTTTACTCTGTATCTCACCCCGTGCTGTACCTGCCCTGGGAGTGTTTGATGAGACAGTGTAGAGGGAGCTTTACTCTGTATCTAACCCGTGCTGTACCTGCCCTGGGAGTGTTTGATGGGACAGTGTAGAGTGAGCTTTACTCTGTATCTAACCCATGCTGTACCTGCCCTGGGAGTGTTTGATGGGACAGTGTAGAGGGAGCTGTACTCTGTATCTAACACCGTGCTGTACCTGCCCTGGGAGTGCTTGATGGGACAGTGTAGAGGGAGCTTTACTCTGTATCTAACCCTGTGTGTAGAGGGAGCTTTACTCTGTATCTTACCCCGTGCTGTACCTGCCCTGGGAGTGTTTGATGGGGACAATGTAGAGGGAGCTTTACTCTGTATCTAACCTGTGCTGTACCTGTCCTGGGAGTGTTTGATGGGACAGTGTCGAGGGAGCTTTACTCTGTATCTAACCCCGTGCTGTACCTGCCCTGGGAGTGCTTGATGGGACAGTGTAGAGGGAGCTTTACTCTGTATCTAACCCGTGCTGTACCTGCCCTGGGAGTGTTTGATGGGACAGTGTAGAGGGAGCTTTACTCTGTATCTACCCCGTGCTGTACCTGACCTGGGAGTGTTTGATGGGACAGTGTAGAGGGAGCTTTACTCTGCATCTAACCCCATGCTGTACCTGCCCTGGGAGTGTTTGATGGGACAGTGTAGAGGGAGCTTTACTCTGCATCTAACCCCATGCTGTACCTGCCCTGGGAGTGTTTGATGGGACAGTGTAGAGGGAGCTTTACTCTGTATCTACCCTGTGCTGTACCTGCCCTGGGAGTGTTTGATGGGACAGTGTAGAGGGAGCTTTACTCTGTATCTAACCCGTGCTGTACCTGCCCTGGGAGTGTTTGATGGGACAGTGTAGAGGGAGCTTTACTCTGTATCTAACCCCGTGCTGTACCTGCCCTGGGAGTGTTTGATGGGACAGAGTAGAGGGAGCTTTACTCTGTATCTAACCTGTGCTGCACCTGCCCTGGGAGTGTTTGATGAGACAGTGCAGAGGGAGCTTTACTCTGTATCTAACCCGTGCTGTACCCGACCTGGGACTGTTTGATGGGACCGTGTAGAGGGAGCTTTACTCTGTATCTAACCCGTGCTGTACCTGCCCTGGGAGTGTTTGATGGCACAGTGTAGAGGGAGCTTTACTCTGTATCTAACCTGTGCTGTACCTGCCCTGGGAGTGTTTGATGGGTCAGTGTAGAGTGAGCTTTACTCTGTATCTCACCCCGTGCTGTACCTGCCCTGGGAGTGTTTGATGAGACAGTGTAGAGGGAGCTTTACTCTGTATCTAACCCGTGCTGTACCTGCCCTGGGAGTGTTTGATGGGACAGTGTAGAGTGAGCTTTACTCTGTATCTAACCCATGCTGTACCTGCCCTGGGAGTGTTTGATGGGACAGTGTAGAGGGAGCTGTACTCTGTATCTAACACCGTGCTGTACCTGCCCTGGGAGTGCTTGATGGGACAGTGTAGAGGGAGCTTTACTCTGTATCTAACCCTGTGTGTAGAGGGAGCTTTACTCTGTATCTTACCCCGTGCTGTACCTGCCCTGGGAGTGTTTGATGGGGACAATGTAGAGGGAGCTTTACTCTGTATCTAACCTGTGCTGTACCTGTCCTGGGAGTGTTTGATGGGACAGTGTCGAGGGAGCTTTACTCTGTATCTAACCCCGTGCTGTACCTGCCCTGGGAGTGCTTGATGGGACAGTGTAGAGGGAGCTTTACTCTGTATCTAACCCGTGCTGTACCTGCCCTGGGAGTGTTTGATGGGACAGTGTAGAGGGAGCTTTACTCTGTATCTAACACCGTGCTGTACCTGCCCTGGGAGTGTTTGATGGGACAGTGTAGAGGGAGCTTTACTCTGTATCTAACCCGTGCTGTACCTGCCCTGGGAGTGTTTAATGGGACAGTGTAGAGGGAGCTGTACTCTGTATCTTACCCCGTGCTGTACCTGCCCTGGGAGTGTTTGATGAGACAGTGTAGAGGGAGCTTTACTCTGTATCTAACCCGTGCTGTACCTGCCCTGGGAGTGTTTGATGGGACAGTGTAGAGTGAGCTTTACTCTGTATCTAACCCATGCTGTACCTGCCCTGGGAGTGTTTGATGGGACAGTGTAGAGGGAGCTGTACTCTGTATCTAACACCGTGCTGTACCTGCCCTGGGAGTGCTTGATGGGACAGTGTAGAGGGAGCTTTACTCTGTATCTAACCCTGTGTGTAGAGGGAGCTTTACTCTGTATCTTACCCCGTGCTGTACCTGCCCTGGGAGTGTTTGATGGGGACAATGTAGAGGGAGCTTTACTCTGTATCTAACCTGTGCTGTACCTGTCCTGGGAGTGTTTGATGGGACAGTGTCGAGGGAGCTTTACTCTGTATCTAACCCCGTGCTGTACCTGCCCTGGGAGTGCTTGATGGGACAGTGTAGAGGGAGCTTTACTCTGTATCTAACCCGTGCTGTACCTGCCCTGGGAGTGTTTAATGGGACAGTGTAGAGGGAGCTTTACTCTGTATCTAACCCGTGCTGTTCCTGCCCTGGTAGTGTTTGATGGGACAGTGTAGAGGGAGCTTTACTCTGTATCTAACCCGTGCTGTACCTGCCCTGGGAGTGTTTGATGGGACAGTGTAGAGGGAGCTTTACTCTGTATCTAACCCGTGCTGTACCTGCCCTGGGAGTGTTTGATGGGACAGTGTAGAGGGAGCTTTACTCTGTATCTAACCCGTGCTGTACCTGCCCTGGGAGTGTTTAATGGGACAGTGTAGAGGGAGCTGTACTCTGTATCTTACCCCGTGCTGTACCTGCCCTGGGAGTGTTTGGAATGGACACAGGTGCCCCTGAGTTTGATGAACCAGTAAGTCCGGCTTGTGGCAAATCTAGAAGGTCAGGGCCGTGTCTTAATGCTGCTCCTCTGATTCGTCACAGATCTGTGCAGCCGAGTGAAGTGCAGGGGTAAGGAGCGCTGCGTAGTGGCAAATGCGATCGCTGTGTGCGAGCCAGAGTCCATCGCCACGTGTTGGGCCTGGGGTGACCCACACTACCACACCTTCGATGGGGTCAACTTTGACTTTCAGGGCACCTGTACCTACACCATTGCCAAGAGCTGTGGGAAGGACACCTCTCTGCCCGCCTTCAACATCGAGGCCAAGAATGACAATCGAGGAAATACACGTGTGGCTTACGTCAAGTTGGTCAACATCGACGTCTACGACTGCAAAGTTACAATCCTGAAGAACGAGTACGGCCGGGTGCGGGTGAGTATGCCATGGGTGTCCCTACCCTTCTTCTCTTACAACCTGTTTACAGCCCAGAAAGAGGCCATTCGGCCCCACTGCTCCGTGCCGGTGTTTGTGCTCCACACCAGCCTCCTCCCACCCCCTCTTCATCTCCACCCCCCCCATCACCATATCCTTCTATTCCTTTCTCCCTCGTGTGTTTATCCAGCTTCCCCTTAAACCCATCTCTGCTCTTCGCCTCAACCACTCCCTGTGGTAGCGAGTTCCCCATTCTCACCACTCTCTGGGGAAAGAAGTTTCTCCTGAATTCCCGATTGGATTTATTAGTGAGAAGTCGCACAACACCAGGTTATAGTCCAACAGCTTTATTTGAAATCACAAGCTTTCGGAGCGCTGCTCCTTCGTCAGGTGAAGTGAAGAGTTGCATATAGGCACAGCATATATAGTCAGAGAACACTGCCAGGTGACTACAGTTAATCTTTCCAACTGCCCTTTATCACACCTCGGCAGAGAGATAATCACGGCAATCAAAGGTGTGGATGGTGTCCAACCAGTTCAGTCAGGAAGACATTACAGGCATTGTTCTCTGTCTATATATGCTGTGCCTATATGTATTTCTTCACTTCACCTGACGAAGGAGCAGCGCTCCGAAAGCTTTGCGATTTCAAATAAAGTTGTTGGACTATAACCTGGTGTTGTGCGACTTCTCACATTTGTCCACCCCAGTCCAACACCGGCATCTCCACGTCATCTTTCCTGGTAGGCATAGGGAAAGGAATAGAAGGATATGTTGACAGGGTGAGATGAAGAGGAGTGGGAGGAGTCTCGTGTGCTTGAACAGTCATTCGCTGAGTATATTCAAGGCTGAGATCGCTAGATTTTTGGGGGGCAAAATTGGGTCGCGCCCCCACCGAGGGGCACTAACTTCGCCGGGGCGCTACTTTTTAGCTGACGGTTACCGCCGCCGCTAACCTGCTGCTGAATTTGGCGGGAGGCGTTAGCTGCGCCGCGCCCGGGCGCTAGTCGCTTTGCGCCCCGTTAGCGGCCACCGCACATCAACCGAATTTTTTCCCCTTGGACTCTGGGGGAATCGGGCGGGGAAGGTGGAGTTGAGGTCGAGGATCAGCCGTGATCTTATTGAACGGGGGAGCAGGCTGGAGGGGGCCAAATGGCCAGGAGCAACACGGTGGCATAGTGGTTAGCACTGTTGCCTCACAGCGCCAGGGACCCGGGTTCGAATCCGGCCACGGGTGACTGTCTGTGTGGAGTTTGCACATTCTCCCCGTGTCTGCGTGGGTTTCCTCCGGGTGCTCCGGTTTCCTCCCACAGTCCAAAGATGTGCGGGTTAGGTTGATTTGGCTGTGATAAATTGACCCTTAGTGTTAGGGGGGGATTAAATACGTGGGGTTACGGGGATAGGGTGGGATATGTGTCAGTGCAGGCTCGATGGGCCGAAATGGCCTCTATCTGCACTGTGGGGATTCTGTGATTCTGTGATCCTGCGCCTATGTCTTGTGTTCTTGTGCATAAACTCCGGCACAGACCAGTTGGGCCGAACGGCCTCTTTCTGTGCTGTAAAACTCTGTGCGATATCGTGAAGTAGGCCCACCCCCTGGAAGGTGGGTTCGAGACCCAGGGGCTTACATAAGAACATAAGAAATAGGAGCAGGAGTAGGCCAATCGGCCCCTCGAGCCTGCTCCGCCATTCAATGAGATCATGGCTGATCTGATCCTAACCTCAAATCTAAAGAACACAAGAAGTAGGAGCAGGACCCGGCCACTCAGCCCCTGGGCCCGCTCCGCCACCCACAGGGCCCTGACCGATCCGAACTCAGACTCATGTCCAATTTCCTGCCCGCTCACCGTAACCCCGAATTCCCTTTACTTCTAGGAAACTGTCTATTTCTGTTTTAAATTTATTTAATGATGTAGCTTCCACAGCTTCCTGGGGCAGCAAATTCCACAGACCCACTACCCTCTGAGTGAAGAAGTTTCTCCTCATCTCAGTTTTGAAAGAGGAGCCCCTTATTCTAAGATTATGTCCCCTAGTTCTAGTTTCACCCATCATTGGGAACATCCTCACCGCGTCCACCCGATCAAGCCCCTTCACAATCTTATATGTTTCAATAAGATCGCCTCTCATTCTTCTGAACTCCAATGTGTAGAGTCCCAATCTACTCAACCTCTCCTCGTATGTCCACCCCCTCATCCCCGGAATTAACCGAGTGAACCTTCTTTGTACTGCCTCGAGAGCAAGTATGTCTTGGTGGGGACGGAGAGACTGATGAGGCGTGTGGTTTTTCTTTTATTACCCCCTTCGCAGATCAATGGCATCAGGACCAACCTGCCCCTCGCCCTCCATGACGGTAAGGTCAACCTGTACCAGAGTGGGGCCTACGTCGTCATCGAAACCGACTTCAATCTGAAGGTGACGTATGACTGGAACCATCACCTGGTGGTGACGGTGAGCAGCAGCTACGCGGCGAGCGTGTGCGGCCTCTGTGGCAACTACAACGGGAACGCGGGCGATGACTTCAGGACGCCAAAGGGCGTGGCCGTGTCCAGTGCTCTGGACTTTGGCAAGAGCTGGAAGGTGAGTGACGGGGACCTCTTCTGCTGGGACAACTGCAATGGCGTGTGTCCGACCTGCGACGCCAAGAGCCAGGAGAGGTACCGAGGCCCCTCTCAATGCGGCCTGATCGCCAAAACCGACGGCCCCTTCAGGGACTGCCACCCCAAGGTCGACCCCAAACCCTACCTCAACAGCTGCGTCTACGACGTCTGCCTCTCCAAGGGTCTCCAGACCCTCCTGTGCCAAGCGATGAAGGCCTACGCCGAGGTGTGCCAGAGGGAAGGCGTCAAAGTCTACGACTGGAGGACACCGGCCAAATGTCGTGAGTATTCGACCGGGAACGTCCGCTTCTGGTCCTTGCGGACGTCAGCATTGGTGCTGGCCAGCATTGGCTGGTCGACCGGTATTTCTAACCCGCTTGTTTAAATTGGATAGACTGACACCCCGCACAGAAGGAGGCCGATCGGCCCATCGTGCCTGTGCCGGCTCTTTGAAAGAGCTCTCCGATTAGCCCCACTCTCCTCCCCCCCCACCTGCTCGTCCCCCATAGCCCTGCACATTTTTACTTTTCAAATATTTATCCAACTCCCCTTTTGAAATTTACCATTAAATCTGGGGAGATGGAAATTGATTGGGGAAGAGATGGAAATTGCTTGGGGAAAGAGGGGGATATTGATTGGGGGAGAGGAGGACATTGATTGAGGGAGAGGAGGACATTGATTGGAGGAGAGGGGGACATTGATTGGGGAGAAGGGGAAATTGATTGGGGAGAGGGGGAAATTGTTTGGGGAGAGGGGGAAATTGATTGGGGGAGAGGGGGACATTGATTGGGGGAGAGGGGGACATTGATTGGGGGAGAGGGGGACATTGATTGGGGGAGAGGAGGACATTGATTGGGGGAGAGGGGGACATTGATTGGGGAAGAGGAGGACATTGATTGGGGGAGAGGAGGACATTGATTGGGGGAGAGGAGGACATTGATTGGAGGAGAGGGGGACATTGATTGGGGAGAGGGGGACATTGATTGGGGGAGAGGGGGACATTGATTGGGGGAGAGGGGGACATTGATTGGGGGAGAGGAGGACATTGATTGAGGGAGAGGAGGACATTGATTGGGGGAGAGGGACATTGATTGGGGGAGAGGGACATTGATTGGGGGAGAGGGACATTGATTGGGGGAGAGGGACATTGATTGGGGGAGAGGGACATTGATTGGGGGAGAGGGACATTGATTGAGGGAGAGGAGGACATTGATTGGGGGAGAGGGACATTGATTGGGGGAGAGGGACATTGATTGGGGGAGAGGGACATTGATTGGGGGAGAGGGACATTGATTGGGGGAGAGGGACATTGATTGGGGGAGAGGGACATTGATTGGGGGAGAGGGACATTGATTGGGGGAGAGGGACATTGATTGGGGGAGAGGGACATTGATTGGGGGAGAGGAGGTCATTGATTGGGGGAGAGGGACATTGATTGGGGGAGAGGGACATTGATTGGGGGAGAGGGGGACATTGATTGGGGGAGAGGGACATTGATTGGGGGAGAGGAGGACATTGATTGAGGGAGAGGAGGACATTGATTGGGGGAGAGGGGGACATTGATTGGGGGAGAGGGACATTGATTGGGGGAGAGGAGGACATTGATTGGGGGAGAGGAGGACATTGATTGGGGGAGAGGAGGACATTGATTGGGGGAGAGGAGGACATTGATTGGGGGAGAGGGACATTGATTGGGGGAGAGGAGGACATTGATTGGAGGAGAGGAGGACATTGATTGGGGGAGAGGGGGACATTGATTGGGGGAGAGGGACATTGATTGGGGGAGAGGAGGACATTGATTGGGGGAGAGGAGGACATTGATTGGAGGAGAGGAGGACATTGATTGGGGGAGAGGAGGACATTGATTGGGGGAGAGGGGGACATTGATTGGGGGAGAGGAGGACATTGATTGGGGGAGAGGAGGTCATTGATTGGGGGAGAGGGGGACATTGATTGGGGGAGAGGGACATTGATTGAGGGAGAGGAGGACATTGATTGGGGGAGAGGAGGACATTGATTGGGGGAGAGGGGACATTGATTGGGGGAGAGGAGGTCATTGATTGAGGGAGAGGGGGACATTGATTGGGGGAGAGGGGGACATTGATTGGGGGAGAGGAGGACATTGATTGAGGGAGAGGAGGACATTGATTGGGGGAGAGGGGGACATTGATTGGGGGAGAGGGGGACATTGATTGGGGGAGAGGAGGACATTGATTGGGGGAGAGGGGGACATTAATTGGGGGAGAGGGGGACATTGATTGGGGGAGAGGAGGACATTGATTGGGGGAGAGGGGGACATTGATTGGGGGAGAGGGGGACATTGATTGGGGGAGAGGAGGACATTGATTGGGGGAGAGGGACATTGATTGGAGGAGAGGGGGACATTGATTGGGGGAGAGGAGGACATTGATTGGGGGAGAGGAGGTCATTGATTGGGGGAGAGGAGGACATTGATTGGGGGAGAGGGGGACATTGATTGGGGGAGAGGAGGACATTGATTGGGGGAGAGGAGGACATTGATTGGGGGAGAGGAGGACATTGATTGGGGGAGAGGAGGTCATTGATTGGGGAGAGGAGGACATTGATTGGGGGAGAGGGGGACATTGATTGGGGGAGAGGAGGACATTGATTGGGGGAGAGGGAGACATTGATTGGGGGAGAGGGACATTGATTGGGGGAGAGGGACATTGATTGGGGGAGAGGAGGACATTGATTGGGGGAGAGGAGGGACATTGATTGGGGGAGAGGGACATTGATTGGGGGAGAGGAGGACATTGATTGGGGGAGAGGAGGACATTGATTGGGGGAGAGGGGGACATTGATTGGGGAGAGGGGGACATTGATTGGGGGAGAGGAGGACATTGATTGGGGGAGAGGGACATTGATTGGGGGAGAGGAGGACATTGATTGGGGGAGAGGAGGACATTGATTGGGGGAGAGGGACATTGATTGGGGGAGAGGAGGACATTGATTGGGGGAGAGGAGGACATTGATTGGGGGAGAGGAGGACATTGATTGGGGGAGAGGGGGACATTGATTGGGGGAGAGGAGGACATTGATTGGGGGAGAGGGGGACATTGATTGGGGGAGAGGGGGACATTGATTGGGGGAGAGGACATTGATTGGGGGAGAGGGGGACATTGATTGGGGGAGAGGAGGACATTGATTGGGGGAGAGGGGGACATTGATTGGGGGAGAGGGGGACATTGATTGGGGGAGAGGGGGACATTGATTGGGGGAGAGGACATTGATTGGGGGAGAGGGGGACATTGATTGGGGGAGAGGGGGACATTGATTGGGGGAGAGGGAGACATTGATTGGGGGAGAGGGACATTGATTGGGGGAGAGGGACATTGATTGGGGGAGAGGACATTGATTGGGGGAGAGGAGGACATTGATTGGGGGAGAGGAGGACATTGATTGGGGGAGAGGAGGACATTGATTGGGGAGAGGAGGACATTGATTGGGGGAGAGGGAGACATTGATTGGGGGAGAGGGACATTGATTGGGGGAGAGGGACATTGATTGGGGGAGAGGGGGACATTGATTGGGGGAGAGGACATTGATTGAGGGAGAGGAGGACATTGATTGGGGGAGAGGAGGTCATTGATTGGGGGAGAGGAGGTCATTGATTGGGGGAGAGGAGGACATTGATTGGGGGAGAGGGACATTGATTGAGGGAGAGAGGGACATTGATTGGGGGAGAGGAGGTCATTGATTGGGGGAGAGGACATTGATTGAGGGAGAGGGGGACATTGATTGAGGGAGAGGAGGACATTGATTGGGGGAGAGGAGGTCATTGATTGGGGGAGAGGAGGACATTGATTGGGGGAGAGGGGGACATTGATTGGGGGAGAGGAGGACATTGATTGGGGGAGAGAGGGACATTGATTGGGGGAGAGGGGGACATTGATTGGGGGAGAGAGGGACATTGATTGGGGGAGAGGAGGACATTGATTGGGGGAGAGGAGGACATTGATTGGGGGAGAGGAGGACATTGATTGAGGGAGAGGAGGTCATTGATTGGGGGAGAGGAGGACATTGATTGAGGGAGAGAGGGACATTGATTGGGGGAGAGGGGGACATTGATTGGGGGAGAGGGAGACATTGATTGGGGGAGAGCGGGACATTGATTGGGGGAGAGGAGGTCATTGATTGGGGGAGAGGAGGACATTGATTGAGGGAGAGAGGGACATTGATTGGGGGAGAGGGGGACATTGATTGGGGGAGAGGGGGACATTGATTGGGGGAGAGGGGGACATTGATTGGGGAGAGGGGGACATTGATTGGGGGAGAGGGGGACATTGATTGAGGGAGAGGAGGACATTGATTGGGGGAGAGGAGGACATTGATTGGGGAGAGAGGGACATTGATTGGGGGAGAGGAGGACATTGATTGGGGGAGAGGAGGACATTGATTGGGGGAGAGGAGGACATTGATTGGGGGAGAGGGACATTGATTGGGGAGAGGGGGACATTGATTGAGGGAGAGGGAGACATTGATTGGGGGAGAGGAGGACATTGATTGGGGGAGAGGGGGACATTGATTGGCGGAGAGGAGGACATTGATTGAGGGAGAGGACATTGATTGGGGGAGAGGAGGACATTGATTGGGGGAGAGGGGGACATTGATTGGGGGAGAGGAGGACATTGATTGAGGGAGAGGAGGACATTGATTGGGGGAGAGGAGGACATTGATTGGGGGAGAGGAGGACATTGATTGGGGGAGAGGAGGACATTGATTGAGGGAGAGGAGGACATTGATTGGGGGAGAGGAGGACATTGATTGAGGGAGAGGGACATTGATTGAGGGAGAGGAGGACATTGATTGGGGGAGAGGAGGACATTGATTGGGGGAGAGGGACATTGATTGAGGGAGAGGACATTGATTGAGGGAGAGGGGGACATTGATTGGGGGAGAGGAGGACATTGATTGGGGGAGAGGAGGACATTGATTGGGGGAGAGGGACATTGATTGAGGGAGAGGACATTGATTGAGGGAGAGGAGGGACATTGATTGAGGGAGAGGAGGACATTGATTGAGGGAGAGGACATTGATTGAGGGAGAGGAGGGACATTGATTGAGGGAGAGGAGGACATTGATTGGGGGAGAGGGGGACATTGATTGGGGGAGAGGAGGGACATTGATTGGGGGAGAGGAGGACATTGATTGGGGGAGAGGGACATTGATTGAGGGAGAGGAGGACATTGATTGGGGGAGAGGAGGGACATTGATTGGGGGAGAGGAGGACATTGATTGGGGGAGAGGAGGACATTGATTGGGGGAGAGGAGGACATTGATTGGGGGAGAGGGGGACATTGATTGGGGGAGAGGGACATTGATTGAGGGAGAGGAGGACATTGATTGGGGGAGAGGAGGACATTGATTGGGGGAGAGGAGGACATTGATTGGGGGAGAGGAGGTCATTGATTGGGGGAGAGGGAGATATTGATTGGGGGAGAGGAGGTCATTGATTGGGGGAGAGGGACATTGATTGAGGGAGAGGAGGTCATTGATTGGGGGAGAGGGAGATATTGATTGGGGGAGAGGGGGACATTGATTGGGGGAGAGGGACATTGATTGGGGGAGAGGGGGACATTGATTGGGGGAGGGGGATATTGATTGGGGGAGAGGAGGTCATTGATTGGGGGAGAGGAGGACATTGATTGGGGGAGAGGAGGACATTGATTGGGGGAGAGGAGATCATTGATTGGGGGAGAGGAGGACATTGATTGGGGGAGAGGGGGACATTGATTGGGGGAGAGGAGGACATTGATTGGGGGAGAGGAGGTCATTGATTGGGGGAGAGGGACATTGATTGGGGGAGAGGGGGTCATTGATTGGGGGAGAGGGGGACATTGATTGGGGGAGAGGGAGACATTGATTGGGGGAGGAGGGAGTGGGGGGGGAATGCGAAAGCGAACCTCCGCCGAAATGAGCTGTGGGTTTTACGCTGGTTGCGTTGGAGGTTTTACCCGGTTCTGGGATGACTGATCACGGAATGCCTTTTGCCTTCACAGCGCTGCCCTGCCCGGAGAACAGCCACTACGAAGCGTGCGGGAGCGCCTGCCCTGCGACCTGCGCCGACCTCTCGGCCGCGGCCAGCTGCCGGCGCCCTTGCGTGGAGACCTGCCTGTGCGACGCGGGCCACGTGCTGAGCGCGGGCAAGTGCGTGTCGGACCGCAGCTGCGGCTGCGCCCACCAGGGCCGCTACTACGAGGCGGGCGAGACCTTCTGGGGCGACGAGGCGTGCAAGAGCCGCTGCCGCTGCGACCCCCTGAGCAAGAAGGTGACGTGTGCCACGGTCAGCTGCAAGGCCAAGGAGCAGTGCAAGGTGGTGAAGGGGGTGAGGGGCTGCCACCCCGTCGGGTACGGCACCTGCTCAGCCGCCGGCGACCCTCACTACCGGACGTTCGACGGGCGCAAGTTCGACTTCCAGGGCACCTGCGTCTACAAGTTCTCCTCCCTCTGCGCTAAGGACACCGGGCTGGAGCCCTTCGATGTCCAAGTCCAGAATGAGAACCGGGGGAACAAGGTAGTCTCTTTCACCAGGCTGGCTTGGATTGTGGTCTATGGGCAAACTGTCGTCATCACCCGGGATTACGTCGGCAAAGTGCTGGTAAGTAGCGACTCACCAAAGGGTGGATGTAAAATCACGGTGGTGTGAAAATTGTATCGGACCTCGGTTAGACCGCACTTGGAGCACTGAGCACAGTTCTGGTCTCCGTATTCCTTGGTTAGACCACACTTGGAGCTCTGTGCACAGTTCTGGTCTCC
This sequence comes from Squalus acanthias, assembly GCA_030390025.1. NCBI lineage: Eukaryota > Metazoa > Chordata > Chondrichthyes > Squaliformes > Squalidae > Squalus > Squalus acanthias. Next base: position 235,936 of record JASTWF010000542.1, on the reverse strand, counting down.
ATATACCTTGGTTAGACCACACTGGGAGCACCGTGCACAGTTCTGGTCTCCATATACCTTGGTTAGATCACACTTGGAGCACTGTGCACAGTTCTGGTCTCCGTATCCCTTGGTTAGACCACACTTGGAGCACTGAGCACAGTTCTGGTCTCCGTATACCTTGGTTAGACCACACTTGGAGCACAGAGCACAGTTCTGGTCTCCGTATACCTTGGTTAGACCACACTTGGAGCACTGAGCACAGTTCTGGTCTCCATATACCTTGGTTATACCACACTTGGAGCACTGTGCACAGTTCTGGTCTCCATATACTTTGGTTAGACCACACTGGGAGCACTGAGCACAGTTCTGGTCTCCATATACCTTGGTTATACCACACTTGGAGCATTGTGCACAGTTCTGGTCTCCATATACCTTGGTTAGACCACACTTGGAGCACTGTGCACAGTTCTGGTCTCCATATACCTTGGTTAGACCACACTTGGAGCACTGTGCACAGTTCTGGTCTCCATATACTTTGGTTAGACCACACTGGGAGCACTGTGCACAGTTCTGGTCTCCATATACCTTGGTTAGACCACACTTTGAGCACTGTGCACAGTTCTGGTCTCCATATACCTTGGTTAGACCACACTTGGAGCACTGTGCACAGTTCTGGTCTCCATATACCTTGGTTAGACCACACTTGGAGCACTGTGCACAGTTCTGGTCTCCATATATGTTGGTTAGATCGCACTTGGAGCACCGTGCACAGTTCTGGTCTCCAGATTATAAAAAGGATATAGAAGCACTGGAGAAGGTGAAAAAAAGATTTACAAGGCTGATACCAGAACTGAGAGGTTTATAACGATCAGGAAAGATTGAACAGGCTGGGGCTCTTTTCTCTAGAAAAGAGAAGGCTGAGGGGTGACCTGATAGAGGTCTTTAAGATTATGAAGGGGTTCGATAGGGTAGACGTAGAGAATATGTTTCCACTTGTGGGGGAGACCAGAACTAGGGGCCATCAATATAAGATAGTCACTGATAAATCCAATCGGGAATTCAGGAGAAACTTCTTCCCCCAGAGAGTGGTGAGAATGGGGAACTCGCTACCACAGGGAGTGGTTGAGGCGAAGAGCAGAGATGTGTTTAAGGGGAAGCTGGATGAACACACGAGGGAGAAAGGAACAGAAGGATATGGTGATGGGGGGAGATGACGAGGGGAGGGAGGAGGCTGGTGTGGAGCATAAACACCGGCACGGAGCAGTGGGGCCGAATGGGCTCTTTCTGTGTAGCTCGGATAGAAGGGTGTGGGGCTCAGCTTCAACAACAGCAACTTCCATTTATATAGCACCTTTAACATCCCAAAGCGCTTCACAGGGCACACTGGTCTGTACTAACTGGCGAGACTCCGGCATTCGCCTTCTGTATTTTAAACATCCTCCTGTTCAAATCCCCCCATGGCCTCCTCACTCCCCTCCCTATCTCTGTAACCTCCTCCAGCCCCCTACAACCCTCCCTATCTCTGTAACCTCCTCCAGCCCCCTACAACCCTCCCTATCTCTGTAACCTCCTCCAGCCCCTACAACCCTCCCTATCTCTGTAACCTCCTCCAGCCCCTACAACCCTCCCTATCTCTGTAACCTCCTCCAGCCTCTACAACCCTCCCTATCTCTGTAACCTCCTCCAGCCCCCTACAACCCTCCCTATCTCTGTAACCTCCTCCAGCCTCTACAACCCTCCCTATCTCTGTAACCTCCTCCAGCCCCCTACAACCCTCCCTATCTCTGTAACCTCCTCCAGCCCCTACAACCCTCCCTATCTCTGTAACTTCCTCCAGCCCCTACAACCCTCCCTATCTCTGTAACCTCCTCCAGCCTCTACAACCCTCCCTATCTCTGTAACCTCCTCCAGCCCCCTACAACCCTCCCTATCTCTGTAACCTCCTCCAGCCTCTACAACCCTCCCTATCTCTGTAACCTCCTCCAGCCCCTACAACCCTCCCTATCTCTGTAACCTCCTCCAGCCCCCTACAACCCTCCCTATCTCTGTAACCTCCTCCAGCCCCCTACAACCCTCCCTATCTCTGTAACCTCCTCCAGCCCACTACAACCCTCCCTATCTCCGTAACCTCCTCCAGCCCCCTACAACCCTCCCTATCTCTGTAACCTCCTCCAGCCCCTACAACCTTCCCTATCTCTGTAACCTCCTCCAGCCCCCTACAACCCTCCCTATCTCCGTAACCTCCTCCAGCCCCCTACAACCCTCCCTATCTCTGTAACCTCCTCCAGCCTCTACAACCCTCCCTATCTCTGTAACCTCCTCCAGCCCCTACAACCCTCCCTATCTCTGTAACCTCCTCCAGCCCCCTACAACTCTCCCTATCTCTGTAACCTCCTCCAGCCCCCTACAACCCTCCCTATCTCTGTAACCTCCTCCAGCCCACTACAACCCTCCCTATCTCCGTAACCTCCTCCAGCCCCCTACAACCCTCCCTATCTCTGTAACCTCCTCCAGCCCCTACAACCCTCCCTATCTCTGTAACCTCCTCCAGCCCCCTACAACCCTCCCTATCTCCGTAACCTCCTCCAGCCCCCTACAACCCTCCCTATCTCTGTAACCTCCTCCAGCCCCTACAACCCTCCCTATCTCTGTAACCTCCTCCAGCCCCCTACAACCCTCCCTATCTCTGTAACCTCCTCCAGGCCCCCTACAACCCTCCCTATCTCTGTAACCTCCTCCAGCCCCTACAACCCTCCCTATCTCTGTAACCTCCTCCAGCCCCTACAACCCTCCCTATCTCTGTAACCTCCTCCAGCCCCCTACAACCCTCCCTATCTCTGTAACCTCCTCCAGCCCCTACAACACTCCCTACCTCTGTAACCTCCTCCAGCCCCCTACAACCCTCCCTATCTCTGTAACCTCCTCCAGCCCCCTACAACCCTCCCTATCTCTGTAACCTCCTCCAGCCCCCTACAACCCTCCCTATCTCTGTAACCCCCTCCAGCCCCTACAACCCTCCCTATCTCTGTAACCCCCTCCAGCCCCTACAACCCTCCCTATCTCTGTAACCTCCTCCAGCCCCTACAACCCTCCCTATCTCTGTAACCTCCTCCAGCCCCTACAACCCTATGTTCAGCCATGAACGCATTGAATGGCGGTGCAAGCTCGAAGGACCGAATGGTCTACTCCTGTACCTATTTTCTATGTTTCTATGTTTCTAACCCTCCCTATCTCTATTACCTCCTCCAGCCCCTACAAGCCTCCCTATCTCTGTCACCTCCTCCAGCCCCTACAACCCTCCATCTCTCTGTAACCTCCTCCAGCCTCTACAACCCTCCCTATCTCTGTAACCTCCTCCAGCCCCCTACAACCCTCCCTATCTCTGTAACCTCCTCCAGCCCCTACAACCCTCCCTATCTCTGTAACCTCCTCCAGCCCCTACAACCCTCCCTATCTCTGTAACCTCCTCCAGCCCCTACAACCCTCCCTATCTCTGTAAACTCCTCCAGCCCCCTACAACCCTCCCTATCTCTGTAACCTCCTCCAGCCCCTACAACCCTCCCTATCTCTGTAACCTCCTCTAGCCCCGTACAACTCTCCCTATCTCTGTAACCTCCTCCAGCCCCTACAAACCTCCCTATCTCTGTAACCTCCTCCAGCCCCCTACATCCCTCCCTATCTCTGTAACCTCCTCCAGCCCCTACAACCCTCTCTATCTCTGTAACCTCCTCCAGCCCCTACAACCCTCTGAGATCTCTGCGCTCCTCCAATTCTGGCCTCTCGCGCATCCCCCCAATTCCATCGCTCCACCATTGGCGGCCGTGCCTTCAGCCGCCTGGGCCCCGAGCTCTGGAATTCCCTCTCTATACCTCTCCGACTCTCTCTCTCCTCCTTTAAGACGCTCCTTAAAACCGACCTCTTTGACCGAGCTTTTGGTCGCCTGTCCTAATATCTCCTCATGTGACTCGGGGTCAAATATTGTCTTATTTACACTCCTGTGAAGGGCCCTGGGAGGTTTGCACTACATTACAGGCGCTGTAGAATGGCGAGTTGCTGTTGTGTCTCCGAGGTCGTGTGTTCGCGGTCCAGTAAGGAACACGTACAAAGCTCGTAAGTTGATCTTGAGGGCGGAATGTTCAGTAACGGATCTTCTGTCCTCCCCGTCCGACAGGTGAACGGAGTCTTGGTGAACCTGCCCTATCATTTCGAGGACGAGAAGCTCAGCGTGTACAAGAGTGGGCGGGGCGCCACGCTGGAAACGGACTTCGGGCTGCGAGTGAGGTACGACTGGCGCACCCGCATCACCCTCACCCTCCCCAGCACCTACGCGGGGGCCGTGTGCGGGCTGTGCGGGGACTTCGACGGAAACCGGAACAACGACCTCAAGACCAAAGGCGGGGCGACGACCTCCAAGGCGGCCAAGTTCGGGGAGAGCTGGCAGGTGGACACCACGCCCGGCTGCTCGCACGAGTGCAAGGGCAAGTGCCCGCAGTGCGACATCGTCGCCAAGCGCCGCTACCAAGCGCCGGAGTTCTGCGGCAAGATGGTGGACCAGCGCGGACCCTTCCGCGACTGCATTGGCCGGCTGGCCCCCCAGGAGTACTTTGATGACTGCGTCTACGACTCCTGCCTCTACAAGGGGCACCGCACGGTGCTTTGCCAGGCAGTGGCCACCTATGCAGCCGCATGTCAGGACGCTGGAGCGACCATTCACCAATGGCGAAGCAAAACATTCTGCCGTAAGTACCAGAAGAGATTGAGTAAACTCGGCCTATATTCTCCTGAATTCAGAAGAATGAGAGGGGATTTCATTGAAGCATACACAATTATTACAGGGCTTGATAGGGTGGATGCTGGGAGAATGTTTCCCTTGGCTGGGGAGTCTAGAACCAGGGGCCACAGCCTCAGGATAAAGGGTAGGCCATTCAGAAGGCCAACGGAATGTTGGCTTTTATTGCTAGGGAGATAGATTATAAAAACAGGGAGGTATTGCTGCAGTTATATAAGGTATTGGTGAGACCGCACCTGGAATACTGCATACAGTTTTGGTGTCCATACTTAAGAAAAGACATACTTGCTCTCGAGGCAGTACAAAGAAGGTTCACTCGGTTAATCCCGGGGATGAGGGGGTGGACATATGAGGAGAGGTTAAGTAGATTGGGACTCAACTCATTGGAGTTCAGAAGAATGAGAGGCGATCTTATTGAAACATATAAGATTGTGAAGGGGCTTGATCGGGTGGACGCGGTGAGGATGTTCCCAAGGATGGGTGAAACTAGAACTAGGGGGCATAATCTTAGAATAAGGGGCTGCTCTTTCAAAACTGAGATGAGGAGAAACTTCTTCACTCAGAGGGTAGTAGGTCTGTGGAATTTGCTGCCCCAGGAAGCTGTGGAAGCGACATCATTAAATAAATTTAAAACAGAAATAGACAGTTTCCTAGAAGTAAAGGGAATTAGGGGTTACGGGGAGCGGGCAGGAAATTGGACATGAGGCTGAGTTCGGATCGGTCAGGGCCCTGTGGGTGGCGGAGCGGGCCCAGGGGCTGAGTAACCGGGTCCTGCTCCTACTTCTTGCGTTCTTTAGATTTGAGGTTAGGATCAGATCAGCCATGATCTTATTGAATGGCGGAGCAGGCTCGAGGGGCCGATTGGCCTACTCCTGCTCCTATTTCTTATGTTCTTATGTTCAGGACTGAGATGAGAAGACATTTCTTCACACAGAGGGTGGTGAATCTTTGGAATTCTCTACCCCAGAGGGCTGTGGAGGCTCAGTCATTGGGTATATTCAAAACAGAAGTCAATAGATTTCTGACTAGTAAGGGCATCAAGGGATATGGCGATAGGGCCGGTGAATGGAGTTGAGGCAGAAGATCAGCCATGATCTCATTGAATGGCGGAGCAGGCTCGAGGGGCTGAATGGCCGACTCCTGCTCCTAATTCTTATGTTCTTATGTTAAGTACTGGGGACACAGCAACTCCCATTTATCCAGCCCCTTTAACGTAGTAAAATGTCCCAGGGCACTTCACAGGAGCGTAAACCAGGCAAAATTTGACACCGAGCCACATGAGGAGATATTAGGACAGGAGACCAAAAGCTCGGTCAAAGAGGTCGGTTTTAAAGGAGGAGAGAGAGAGGCGGAGAGGTTTAGGGAGGGAATTCCAGAGCTCGGGGCCCAGGCGGCTGAAGGCACGGCCGCCAATGGTGGAGCGATGGAAATCGGGGGATGCGCAAGAGGCCAGAATTGGCGGAGCGCAGAGATCTGGGAGGGTTGTAGGGGGCTGGAGGAGGTTACAGAGATCTGGGAGGGTCGTAGGGGGCTGGAGGAGGTTACAGAGATAGGGAGGGTTGTAGGGGGCTGGAGGAGGTTACAGAGATAGTGAGGGTTGTAGGGCTGGAGGAGGTTACAGAGATAGGGAGGGTTGTACGGGGCTGGAGGAGGTTACAGAGGTAGGGAGGGTTGTAGGGGGCTGGAGGAGGTTACAGAGATAGGGAGGGTTGTAGGGGGCTGGAGGAGGTTACAGAGATAGGGAGGGTTGTAGGGGGCAGGAGGAGGTTACAGAGATAGGGAGGGTTGTAGAGGCTGGAGGAGGTTACAGAGATAGGGAGGGTTGTAGGGGCTGGAGAAGGTTACAGAGATAGGGAGGGTTGTAGGGGCTGGAGAAGGTTACAGAGATAGGGAGGTTTGTAGAGGCTGGAGGAGGTTACAGAGATAGGGAGGGTTGTGGGGCTGGAGGAGGTTACAGAGATAGGGAGGGTTGTCGGGGGCTGGAGGAGGTTACAGAGATAGGGAGGGTTGTCGGGGCTGGAGGAGGTTACAGAGATAGGGAGGGTTGTAGAGGCTGGAGGAGGTTACAGAGATAGGGAGGGTTGTAGGGGCTGGAGAAGGTTACAGAGATAGGGAGGGTTGTAGGGGCTGGAGGAGGTTACAAAGATAGGGAGGTTTGTAGAGGCTGGAGGAGGTTACAGAGATAGGGAGGGTTGTGGGGCTGGAGGAGGTTACAGAGATAGGGAGGGTTGTAGGGGATGGAGGAGGTTACAGAGATAGGGAGGGTTGTAGGGGCTGGAGAAGGTTACAGAGATAGGGAGGGTTGTAGGGGCTGGAGGAGGTTACAGAGATAGGGAGGTTTGTAGAGGCTGGAGGAGGTTACAGAGATAGGGAGGGTTGTGGGGCTGGAGGAGGTTACAGAGATAGGGAGGGTTGTGGGGCTGGAGGAGGTTACAGAGATAGGGAGGGTTGTGGGGCTGGAGGAGGTTACAGGGATAGGGAGGGGTGAGGAGGCCATGGAGGGATTTGAACACAAAGGATGGAGAATTTGTAAATCGAGGCATTGCCAGACCGGGAGCCGACACTGTACCTGCCCTGGGAATGTTCGGCCCTGCTGCTGGGAACCCAATCCCCTTCTTGTATTAAGGAAAAAAAGATGGGGAGGATGGAGGGTGAGTGGGTGGAGAGCGAGAGACGGAAATAGGAAAGGGGAGAGGGGGGTGGTGGAAGAGAGAGAAGTGGGGAGGTCGAGAGGGGGAGAAAGAGGACGAGAGAGAGAGAGAGAGAGAGAGAAACAGTGAGGGGGGGAGAGAGAGAGAGAAGATGGTGAGAAGGTAGAGAGCGCGAGGAAGAGAAATGGGGAGAGAGAGAGAGATCGATCGGAAGGGGGAGAGAGCGAGAGAGAGAAATGGGGAGAGAGAGCTATCGATCGGAAGGGAGAGAGAGAGAAATGGGGAGGTTGAGTGGGAGAGAGAGGGCAAGAGAGAGAGAAGATGGTGAGAAGGTAGAGACTGAGGAAGAGAAATGGGGAGAGAGAGAGAGATCGATCGGAAGGGAGAGAGAGAGAGAAATGGGGGGAGAGAGAGATCGATCGGAAGGGAGAGAGAGAGAGAAATGGGGGGAGAGAGAGAGATCGATCGGAAGGGAGAGAGAGAGAGAAATGGGGGGAGAGAGAGAGAGATTGATCGGAAGGGAGAGAGAGAGAGAAATGGGGGGAGAGAGAGAACGATCGGAAGGGGGAGAGAGAGAGAGAAATGGGGAGGTCGAGTGGGAGAGAAAGAGGGCGAGAGAGAGAGAAGATGGTGAGAAGGTAGAGAGCGCGAGGAAGAGAAATGGGGAGAGAGAGAGATTGATCGGAAGGGGGAGAGAAAGAGAAATGGGGAGAGAGAGAGATTGATCAGAAGGGAGAGAGAGAGAGAGAGAAATGGGGAGAGAGAGAGATTGATCAGAAGAGAGAGAGAGAGAGAGAGAGAGAAATGGGGAGGTTGAGTGGGAGAGAAGGAGGTTGCGAGAGTTGTTTCTCATGTTTCGGTTGATTGAGGTGTGCAAGCCTTGCCCTGAAGACGAGGGTGTTGGGTTGAGGAGCGCCTCGCCGGTGGTTTATTGACGTCTGTGTCCTTGTGCCTTGCAGCCATGGTGTGTCCCGTGAACAGCCATTACGAAGTTTGCGGATCTGGTTGCCCCACCTCGTGCGGCAGCCTGACCGAGTCGGTCGAGTGCGGCGTCCCGTGCTCCGAGGGGTGCCAGTGCGACGACGGGTTTGTCCTGAGCGGGGAGCAGTGCGTTCCCCTGGCCCAGTGCGGCTGCCTCTACCGGGGGGCCTACTACAAGTCGGGCCAGGTCTTCTATCCCGGCGGCAAGTGCGCCCAGCGCTGCGAGTGCCCCCTCGGCGGGACGGTGAAGTGCCAGGAGTTCAAGTGCGGGGACCACGAGGAGTGCAAGGTGGTCAAGGGCGAGCCGGGCTGCCACGCGGTAGGGGTGGGGACCTGCACAGCCGCAGGGGACCCCCATTACCGCTCGTTTGATGGGCTGGCCTTCGACTTCCAAGGGACGTGCACCTACACCCTGGCCCAGGTGCGTGAGGACGAAGACCGCTTGGCCAAATTCACCGTCAACGTGGAGAACGAAAGCTACGGCAATGGCAAGGTGGCAGTGACCAGGCTGGTGGAGGTGGTGGTCCACGGTCACAAGCTGATCCTGGAACAGAAAGTACACTGGAAAGTGAAGGTAAGACAGAGAGTTAACGCAAGCAATGAGGAAGGCAAATGGCATGTTGGCCTTTATTGCAAGGGGGTTGGTGTATAAGAGTAAGGAAGTCTTGCTACAATTGTACAGGGCTTTGGAGAGACCACACCTGGAGTACTGTGCACAGTTTTGGTCTCCTTACCCAAGGAAGGATATACTTGCCTTGGAGGTGGTGCAACGAAGGTTCACTAGATTGATCCCTGGGATGACAGGGCTGTCCTATGAGGAGAGGTTGAGTAGATTGGGCCGATACTCTCTGGAGTTTAGAAGAATGAGAGGAGATCTCATTGAAACGTGTAAGATTCTGAGGGGGATTGACAGGGTAGATGCTGAGAGGCTGTTTCCCCCTGGGCTGGAGAGTCTAGAACCAGGGGTCACAGTCTCAGGATAAGGGGTCGACCATTGAGGACTGAGATGAGAAGAAATTTCTTCACTCAGAGGGCGGTGAATCTTTGGAATTCTCTGCCCCAGAGGGCTGTGGAGGCTCAGTCGTTGAGTATATTCAAGGCTGAGATCGATAGATTTTTGGACTTTAGGGGAATCGGGGGATATGGGAATCGGGCGGGAAAGTGGAGTTGAGTTCGATGATCAGCCATGATCTGATTGAATGGCGGAGCAGGCTCGAGGGGCCGAATGGCCGACTCCTGCTCCTCTTTCATTGGCTGAGCTGACTGTCTATCAACATCCCTCTTTGCCCCGTCTAACCAACTCATTATCGAAAGTGTTCAAAGACAATGAACTTTTTACTTACGAGCTCCCAGATGGTTTCTCTCCCGGGTTTTTGCACGCCGGGAGTGTCCTGGAGTTTCGGGGATCTGTCATTCCTGGAGACGGCTGGGGGCAATTCCTCACCGTTGGCTCAATGCTCGGGCTCCATGGGGGAAAAATTCAGTTGGTTGCGCCTCCCGTTAGCGCCTTAAGAGGGCGCTAATGGGGTGCAAAGCATCTAGCGCCCGGGCGCGACTATGGTTGCGCCGCTCGCGAAATTAACTAGACATTTTGCGGCGGCGCTAAACACGACCGCCACGATCTCCTGCGCCGGCAGATCGTGACATCAGGCGAGTGCGCAACGCCCCGGTAGAGCCCCGGAGCGGATACTGAGTGGCGCCCCCTGCCTTACCGCCTGACGCTAGCAACGACAGGTTGAGGGGAGCGTTTTGCAGTCAGGAAGGGACTGGGGGAGCGCTATTTAAAGTCAACCGCTTCCTGCCTTTTATTGTTGGTGCCATTTTTGAACCACACATTCTGAGAGAGAAAGAGAGAGACTTCTGGAGCGATTCAACGCTGTGTGAAGGAGTTTTGGGTACTGAGCAGCACTTTGCAGGTTCATTTTGATTTGCCCTTCCTTGTATCGATTTAGAAGAGACTGTGGGGGCTGCACTCTGAGCTCTTTCCCTGGTACTCTCCATTGTTCTTTCCAGCAGATTTGATGTACAGGTCTCTCCAGGCCGAGATTCAAGGCTGCAATGAGCAGGATGTGGATGGAGAGCAAGATCAACCATCCCCTTTAAGAACTGGCCGGTGCCATTGTGTCTATGTTCCATTGCTGACTGACATCACATGAGCTTCGCCCGTGCTCTGAGGTAGCGCCTCGCTCCTCGGCGTTAGCGCCTTAAGAGAGGTGTGTAGCGCCTGATTTAGCGCTCCAATCACCTCCAGGGGCGATAAAAGTCAAGTTTGCAGTCGGAGGCGATAATTAGCGCCAGGCGCTAATCTTTGCGCCCGGCCGATAATTGTGCCCCAAATGGGGCGATACTGAATTTCTCCCCCCACAAGTGTCGGACGTGATTGAATTGGGCGGGGAGATGTGTTAGGGTGGGTGGGGCGAGGTTCTTCACTCTCGTGTCTTTCTGGTTACAGCTCAATGGCGTGCTGACGAACCTGCCCCTGACCGTGGACGGCGGAAAGATCCGCGCCTCCCAGCACGGCAACAAGGCGGTGATTGAGACGGACTTCGGCCTGGTGGTCCGCTACGACCTGACCTACTACGTGGTGGTCACCGTGCCCGGCAACTACCGGGGGAGGATGGGCGGCCTGTGCGGGAACTTCAATGACAAGAAGGAGGACGAGTACACGCTCCGCGACGGCAAGTTGACGCAGGACGTTTCGACCTTCGGCAAGAGCTGGCGGGTCTTGATCCAGGGGGCCAAGTGCAGTGACGGCTGCGGCGGCAAGTGTCCCGTCTGCCCACCCAAGCGGCTGGACGTCTTCAAGAAGGACAATTACTGCGGCTTCCTCACCTCCGCCAAGAGTGCCCTCCAAGCCTGCCACGCCGCGGTCAAGCCCCAGCAGTTCTACCTCGACTGCCTCTACGACATATGCCAGTCGAACGGCGACACCAAGGTGCTCTGCGACAGCATCCAGGCCTACGTGACAGCCTGCCAAAGCCAGAAGGTCACCCTCAAAGGATGGAGGAGCGAATCTTTTTGTCGTAAGTTTGAGAAATCATGCGAGGTTTGGTGTGGAAACATTTTTAAAAAAGCAAATCATTATTTAAATGGGGAGAGGTTCCAAAATGCTGAGGTACAGAGGGATCTGGGGGTCCTTGTACATGAAGCACAAAAAGTTGGCATGCAGGTACAGCAAGTAATTAGGAAGGCAAATGGAATGTTGGCCTTTATTGCAAGGGGGTTGGAGTATCATAGAAACATAGAAGATAGGAGCAGGAGTAGGCCATTTGGCCCCTCTAGCCTGCTCTGCCATTCAATGCGATCATGGCTGATCATCCAAATTCAGTATCTTGTCCCTGCTTTCTCCTCATATCCCTTGATCCCTTTAGCCTTAAGAAATATATCCAACTCCTTCTTGAATCTATTTAATGAATTGGCCTCTACTGCCTTCTGTGGCAGAGAATTCCACAGGTTCACCACTCTCTGGGTGAAGAAATTCCTCCTCATTTCTGTCCTAAATGGCTTACCCCTTATCCTTAGACTGTGACCCCTGGTTCTGGACTCCCCGACCATCGGGAACATTCTTCCTGCATCTAGTTTGTCCTGTCCTGTCAGAATTTTATAAGTTTCAATGAGATCCCCTCTCATTCTACTAAACTCCAGCGAGTATAAGCCCAATCGACCCAATCTCTCCTCATACGTCATTCCTGCCATCCCAGGTATCAGCCTTGTGAATCTTCGCTGAACTCCTTCCATGGCAAGAACATCCTTCCTCAGATAAGGCGACCAAAACTGCACACAGTACTCAAGGTGTGGTCTCACCAAGGCCCTGTACAACTGCAGCAAGACATCCTTGTTCCTGTACTCAAACCCTCTCGCTATGAAGGCCAACATACCATTTGCCTTCTGAACCACCTGCTGCACCTGCATGCTCACCTTCAGCGACTGGTGCACAAGGACACCCAGGTCTCGTTGCACTTCCCCTTCTCCCAATCTATTGCCATAGAAAAGTATAAAAGTAGGGAAGTCCTGTTACAACTGTACAGGGCGCTGGTGAGACCACACCTGGAGTACTGCGTACAGTTTTGGTCTCCTTATTTAAGGAAGGATATACTTGCATTGGAGGCAGTTCAGAGAAGGTTTATGCGGTTGATTCCTGAGATGAAGGGGTTGTCTTATGAGGAAAGGTTGAGCAGGTTGGGCCTCTACTCATTGGAGTTTAGAAGAATGAGAGGTGATCTTATTGAAACATCTAAGATTCTGAGAGGGATTGACAGGGTAGGGGCAGAGAGGATGTTTCCCCTCGTGGGGGAATCTAGAACTAGGGGGCATAATTTCAGAATAAGGGGTCGCCCATTTAAATCGGAAATGAGGAGGAATTTCTTCTCTCAGAGGGTCGTGAATCTTTGGAATTCTCTTCCCCAGAGAGCTGTGGAGGCGGAGTCATTGAATATATTCAAGGTGGAGATAGACTGATTTGTGAATGGTAAGGGAGTGAAGGGTTACGGGGAAGTGGAGTTGAGGCCAAGATCAGATCAGCCATGATCTTATTGAATGGCGGAGCAGGCTCGAGGGGCCGAATGGCCGACTCCTGCTCCTACGTCTTATGTTCTTGTGTTCTTATATAATTCCTTCCGTCGGCTGAAGATCTCTCAAGGGGCGCAAAGAGATTTCAAACTATTTTGCCCCCATTCCCTTCACCCCACTCCTCTTTACTCCACCATTGGCGGCCGTGCCTTCAGCCGCCTGGGCCCCGAGCTCTGGAATTCCCTCCCTAAACCTCTCCGCCTCTCTCTCTCCTCCTTTAAGACGCTCCTTAAAACCGACCTCTTTGACCCAGCTTTTGGTCGCCTGTCCTAATATCTCCTCATGGGGCTCGGGGTCAGATTTATGTCTGATTTACGCTCCTGGCCGGCATCCCACCTTCCACCTTCCCTAAACTAGAGCTCATCCCAAATCTCTGCTGCCCCGTGTCCTAACTCGCACCGAGTCCCGTTCACCAATCTCCCTTGTTGCTCGCTGACCCACACTGGCTCCCGGTCCGGCAATGCCTCGATTTTAAAATTCTCCATCCTTGTTTTCAAATCCCACAACGGCCTCCTCACCCCCCCACCCCTCCCTATCTCTGTAACCTCCTCCAGGCCCCCTACAACCCTCCCTATCACTGTAACCTCCTCCAGGCCCCCTACAACTCTCCCCATCTCTGTAACCTCCTCCAGCCCCCTACAACCCTCCCTATCTCTGTAACCTCCTCCAGCCCCCTACAACCCTCCCTATCTCTGTAACCTCCTCCAGCCCCCTTCAACCCTCCCTATCACTGTAACCTCTTCCAGGCCCCCGACAACCCTCCCTATCTCTGTAACCTCCTCCAGCCCCTACAACCCTCCCTATCTCTGTAACCTCCTCCAGGCCCCCTACAACCCTCCCTATCTCTGTAACCTCCTCCAGCCCCCTACAACCCTCCCTATCTCTGTAACCTCCTCCAACCCCCTACAACCCTCCCTATCACTGTAACCTCCTCCAGCCCCCTACAACCCTCCCTATCTCTGTAACCTCCTCCAGCCCCTACAACCCTCCCTATCTCTGTAACCTCCTCCAACCCCCTACAACCCTCCCTATCACTGTAACCTCCTCCAGCCCCTACAACCCTCCCTATCTCTGTAACCTCCTCCAGGCCTCCTACAATCCTCCCTATCTCTGTAACCTCCTCCAGGCCCCCTACAACCCTCCCTATCTCTGTAACCTCCTCCTGCCCCTACAACCCTCCCTATCTCTGTAACCTCCTCCAGCCCCCTACAACCCTCCCTATCTCTGTAACCTCCTCCAGCCCCCTACAACCCTCCCTATCTCTGTAACCTCCTCCAGGCCCCAACAACACTCCCTATCTCTGTAACCTCCTCCAGCCCCCTACAACCCTCCCTATCTCTGTAACCTCCTCCAGGCCCCCTACAAACCTCCCTATCACTGTAACCTCCTCCAGGCCCCCTACAACCCTCCCTATCTCTGTAACCTCCTCCAGCCCCTACAACCCTCCCTATCTCTGTAACCTCCTCCAGCCCCCTACAACCCTCCCTATCTCTGTAACCTCCTCCAGCCCCTACAACCCTCCCTATCTCTGTAACCTCCTCCAGCCCCCTACAACCCTCCCTATCTCTGTAACCTCCTCCAGCCCCCTACAACCCTCCCTATCTCTGTAACCTCCTCCAGCCCCTACAACCCTCCCAGATCTCTGCGCTCCTCCAATTCTGGCCTCTTGCGCATCCCCCGATTTCCATCGCTCCACCATTGGCGGCCGTGCCTTCAGCCGCCTGGGCCCCGAGCTCTGGAATTCCCTCCCTAAACCTCTCCGCCTCTCTCTCCTCCTTTAAGACGCTCCTTAAAACCGACCTCTTTGACCAAGCTTTTGGTCGCCTGTCCTAATATCTCCTGATGTGGCTCGGTGTCAAATTCTGTTTGATAATCGCTCCTGTGAAGCGCCCTGGGACGTTTTACTACGTTAAAGGCGCTGGATAAATGGAAGTTGTTGTTGCTGTGTTTTACAGTTTGTGAAATACACTAATATCACTTTCCATAATCCTTGACCCTCTAGTCACATGACTTGTGTCAAACTATGGAATTATTTCGCAGAATGTAGCATTTACTCAGTCAATGGGCAGCGTACAGATCAGCCGTGAGAGATTGGGAAATGTTGGTGTTCAGAGGGACCTGGGTGTCCTTGTACACCAATCACTGAAAGTTAACATGCAGGTACAGCAAGCGATTAGGAAAGCAAATGTTATGTTGGCCTTTATTACAAGAGGATTTGAGTATAAGAGTAAAGACGTCTTACTGCAATTATATAGGGCTCTGGTGAGACCACACCTGGAGTATTGTGTACAGTTTTGGTCTCCTTACCTAAGGAAGGAGATACTTGCCACAGAGGGAGTGCAACAAAGGTTCACCAGACTGGTTCCTGGGATGGCGGGATTGTCCTATGAGGAGAGATTGAGTAGACTAGGCCTATATTCTCTAGAGTTTAGAAGAATGAGAGGTGATCTCATTGAAACATACAAAATTCTTACAGGGCTTGACTGGGTAGATGCAGGAGGATGTTTCCCCTGGCTGGAGAGTCTAGAACCAGGGGTCACAGTCTCAGAATAAGGGGTCGGCCATTGAGGACTGAGATGAGAAGGAATTTCTTCACACAGAGGGTGGTGAATCTTTGGAATTCTCTGCCCCAGAGGGCTGTGGAGGCTTAGTCGTTGAGTATATTCAAGACAGAGTTCGATAGATTTTTGAATATTCAGGGAATCAAGGGATATGGGGCTAGTGCAGGAAAGTGGAGATGAGGTAGAAGATCAGCCATGATCGAATTGAATGGCGGAGCAGGCTCGAGGGGCCGAATGGCCTCCTCCTGTTCCTATCTTCCTGTCTTTTACAGTACGGGTTGATTGCGTATCTCCCAGCGAGAGACAGTTTAGCCGGTTGTCTCTCCCGATGATTCGGGGTGGGTGTTAAGGATCTCACGACCACTATTGGACGAACAGCGGTGGAAGGAATTCTCCCCGGTGTCCTGGGGCCTATATTTATATCTCGACCAACATCACTTTAAAAAAAAAACACCCAGGTTAAATGGGGAGTTGGCGTCGGGGCTGTTTGTGGGATCTTGCTGCGCTCAGCAACGGGAGGCGCAGTGAGACGTCCTTGAGCCAGTTACACCAGAGGGAGTTCCTTGCTGTTCTTTGCGCGCGTTCGTTCGCTCTTCTTCGTCCTGACTCTCTTTTTTCTTCGGACTTTGGCGGCAGCGATGAAATGCCCAGCGAACAGTCACTACGAGGTCTGCGCCGACACCTGCGCCAACACCTGTGCCGGCATCACCGACCTGGCCAAGTGCCCCGAAACCTGCTCCGAGGGGTGCCAGTGCGACGATGGGTACTTCGCGGATGCAGGAAAGTGCGTTTCCATCGATGACTGTGGCTGCTTCGAGAACGGCCAGTATTACCAGGTAGGCATCACGCTGGCCCGCGCGCCCGCCCGTCTGCTACCCGCCTCATGCCCCAGCGCTATCAGACACGTGCATCAGCCGTGGGTTCAGCGCGCGCTCTCTCTCTCTCGCCTCTGAGTCAGGAGGTCGTGGGATCGAGACCCCCCCCCCCCCCTCACTCCAGAGACTCGAGCCCCATAATCCCAGGACAGCGCTCCCAGTGCCAGTACTCAGGGAGCGCCGCACTGTCGGAGGGGCAGTACTGAGGGAGCGCCGCACTGTCGGGGGGCAGTACTGAGGGAGCGCCGCACTGTCGGAGGGGCAGTACTGAGGGAGCGCCGCACTGTCGGAGGGGCAGTACTGAGGGAGCGCTGCACTGTCGGAGGGGCAGTACTGAGGGAGCGCCGCACTGTCAGAGGGGCAGTACTGAGGGAGCGCCGCACTGTCGGAGGGGCTGTGCTGAGGGAGCGCCGCACTGTCGGAGGGGCAGTACTGAGGGAGTGCTGCACTGTCGGAGGGGCAGTACTGAGGGAGCGCCGCACTGTCGGAGGGGCAGTACTGAGGGAGTGCTGCACTGTCGGAGGGGCAGTACTGAGGGAGCGCCGCACGGTCGGAGGGTCAGTACTGAGGGAGCGCCGCACTGTCGGAGGGGCAGTACTGAGGAAGCGCCGCACTGTCGGAGGGGCAGTACTGAGGGAGCGCTGCACTGTCGGAGGGTCAGTACTGAGGGAGCGCAGCACTGTCGGAGGGGCAGTACTGAGGGAGCGCCGCACTGTCGGAGGGGCAGTACTGAGGGAGCGCCGCACTGTCAGAGGGGCAGTACTGAGAGAGCGCCGCACTGTCGGAGGGGCAGTACTGAGGGAGCGCCGCACTGTTGGAGGGACAGTACTGAGGGAGCGCCGCACTGTCGGAGGGGCAGTACTGAGGGAGTGCCGCACTGTTGGAGGGACAGTACTGAGGGAGCGCCGCACTGTCGGAGGGGCAGTACTGAGGGAGCGCTGCACTGTCGGAGGGGCAGTACTGAGGGAGCGCCGCACTGTCAGAGGGGCAGTACTGAGGGAGCGCCGCACTGTCGGAGGGGCTGTGCTGAGGGAGCGCCGCACTGTCGGAGGGGCTGTGCTGAGGGAGCGCCGCACTGTCGGAGGGGCAGTACTGAGGGAGTGCTGCACTGTCGGAGGGGCAGTACTGAGGGAGCGCCGCACTGTTGGAGGGGCAGTACTGAGGGAGTGCTGCACTGTCGGAGGGGCAGTACTGAGGGAGCGCCGCACGGTCGGAGGGTCAGTACTGAGGGAGCGCCGCACTGTCGGAGGGGCAGTACTGAGGAAGCGCCGCACTGTCGGAGGGGCAGTACTGAGGGAGCGCTGCACTGTCGGAGGGTCAGTACTGAGGGAGCGCAGCACTGTCGGAGGGGCAGTACTGAGGGAGCGCCGCACTGTCGGAGGGGCAGTACTGAGGGAGCGCCGCACTGTCAGAGGGGCAGTACTGAGAGAGCGCCGCACTGTCGGAGGGGCAGTACTGAGGGAGCGCCGCACTGTCGGAGGGGCAGTACTGAGGGAGTGCCGCACTGTTGGAGGGACAGTACTGAGGGAGCGCCGCACTGTCGGAGGGGCAGTACTGAGGGAGCGCTGCACTGTCGGAGGGGCAGTACTGAGGGAGCGCCGCACTGTCAGAGGGGCAGTACTGAGGGAGCGCCGCACTGTCGGAGGGGCTGTGCTGAGGGAGCGCCGCACTGTCGGAGGGGCAGTACTGAGGGAGTGCTGCACTGTCGGAGGGGCAGTACTGAGGGAGCGCCGCACTGTTGGAGGGGCAGTACTGAGGGAGTGCTGCACTGTCGGAGGGGCAGTACTGAGGGAGCGCCGCACGGTCGGAGGGTCAGTACTGAGGGAGCGCCGCACTGTCGGAGGGGCAGTACTGAGGAAGCGCCGCACTGTCGGAGGGGCAGTACTGAGGGAGCGCTGCACTGTCGGAGGGTCAGTACTGAGGGAGCGCCGCACTGTCGGAGGGGCAGTACTGAGGGAGCGCCGCACTGTCGGAGGGGCAGTACTGAGGGAGCGCCGCACTGTCAGAGGGGCAGTACTGAGAGAGCGCCGCACTGTCGGAGGGGCAGTACTGAGGGAGCGCCGCACTGTCGGAGGGGCAGTACTGAGGGAGCGCCGCACTGTCGGAGGGGCAGTACTGAGGGAGTGCTGCACTGTCGGAGGGCCAGTACTGAGGGAGCGCCGCACTGTCGGAGGGGCAGTACTGAGGGAGCGCCGCACTGTCGGAGGGGCAGTACTGAGGGAGCGCCGCACTGTTGGAGGGACAGTACTGAGGGAGCGCCGCACTGTCGGAGGGGCAGTACTGAGGGAGCGCCGCACTGTTGGAGGGGCAGTACTGAGGGAGTGCTGCACTGTCGGAGGGGCAGTACTGAGGGAGCGCCGCACTGTCGGAGGGGCAGTACTGAGGGAGCGCCGCACTGTCGGAGGGGCAGTACTGAGGGAGCGCCGCACTGTTGGAGGGACAGTACTGAGGGAGCGCCGCACTGTCGGAGGGGCAGTACTGAGGGAGCGCCGCACTGTTGGAGGGGCAGTACTGAGGGAGTGCTGCACTGTCGGAGGGGCAGTACTGAGGGAGCGCCGCACGGTCGGAGGGTCAGTACTGAGGGAGCGCCGCACTGTCGGAGGGGCAGTACTGAGGAAGCGCCGCACTGTCGGAGGGGCAGTACTGAGGGAGCGCTGCACTGTCGGAGGGTCAGTACTGAGGGAGCGCCGCACTGTCGGAGGGGCAGTACTGAGGGAGCGCCGCACTGTCGGAGGGGCAGTACTGAGGGAGCGCCGCACTGTCAGAGGGGCAGTACTGAGGGAGCGCGGCACTGTCGGAGGGGCAGTACTGAGGGAGCGCCGCACTGTCGGAGGGGCAGTACTGAGGGAGCGCCGCACTGTTGGAGGGACAGTACTGAGGGAGCGCCGCACTGTCGGAGGGGCAGTACTGAGGGAGCGCCGCACTGTTGGAGGGGCAGTACTGAGGGAGTGCTGCACTGTCGGAGGGGCAGTACTGAGGGAGCGCCGCACGGTCGGAGGGTCAGTACTGAGGGAGCGCCGCACTGTCGGAGGGGCAGTACTGAGGAAGCGCCGCACTGTCGGAGGGGCAGTACTGAGGGAGCGCTGCACTGTCGGAGGGTCAGTACTGAGGGAGCGCCGCACTGTCGGAGGGGCAGTACTGAGGGAGCGCCGCACTGTCGGAGGGGCAGTACTGAGGGAGCGCCGCACTGTCAGAGGGGCAGTACTGAGGGAGCGCGGCACTGTCGGAGGGGCAGTACTGAGGGAGCGCCGCACTGTCGGAGGGGCAGTACTGAGGGAGCGCCGCACTGTTGGAGGGACAGTACTGAGGGAGCGCCGCACTGTCGGAGGGGCAGTACTGAGGGAGCGCCGCACTGTTGGAGGGGCAGTACTGAGGGAGTGCTGCACTGTCGGAGGGGCAGTACTGAGGGAGCGCCGCACGGTCGGAGGGTCAGTACTGAGGGAGCGCCGCACTGTCGGAGGGGCAGTACTGAGGAAGCGCCGCACTGTCGGAGGGGCAGTACTGAGGGAGCGCTGCACTGTCGGAGGGTCAGTACTGAGGGAGCGCCGCACTGTCGGAGGGGCAGTACTGAGGGAGCGCCGCACTGTCGGAGGGGCAGTACTGAGGGAGCGCCGCACTGTCGGAGGGGCAGTACTGAGGGAGCGCCGCACTGTTGGAGGGACAGTACTGAGGGAGCGCCACACTGTCGGAGGGGCAGTACTGAGGGAGCGCCGCACTGTCAGAGGTGCCGTTTTTCAGATGAGACGTTAAACCGAGGCCCCGTCTGCTCTCTCAGGTGGACGTAAAAGATTCCACGGCCACTATTGGAAGAAGCGCAGGGGGTGTTCTCCCCGGTGTCCTAGGCCCAATTTTTATCCCTCAACCAACATCACTAAAAACAGATGACCTGGTCATTATCACATTGCTGTTTGTGGGAGCTTGCCGTGCGGAAATTGACTGCCACGTTTCCTACATTACAACAGTGACCGCACTTCAAAAATATTGACACACTCCCGGGGACCCCCTGTAAATACTGACACACTCCCGGGGTCCCCCTGTAAATACTGACACACTCCCGGGGACCCCCTTTAAATACTGACACACTCCCGGGGACCCCCTGTAAATACTGACACACTCCCGGGGACCCCCTGTAAATACTGACACACTCCCGGGGACTCCCAGTAAATATTGACAGTCTCCTGGGGACACCCCCTGTAAATACTGACACACTCCCGGGGATTCCGTGTAAATACTGACACACTCCCGGGGACCCCCTGTAAATACTGACACACTCCTGGGGACCCCCTGTAAATACTGACACACTCCCGGGGACCCCCTGTAAATACTGACACACTCCCGGGGACCCCCCTGTAAATACTGACACACTCCCGGGGACCTCCTGTAAATACTGACACACTCCCGGGGACCCCCTGTAAATACTAACACTCTCCCGGGGACTCCCTGTAAATACTGACACACTCCCGGGGACCCCCTGTAAATACTGACACTCTCCCGGGGACCCCCTGTAAATACTGACACACTCCCGGGGACCCCCTGTAAATACTGACACACTCCCCGGGGACTCCCTGTAAATACTGACACACTCCCGGGGACACCCCCTGTAAATTCATTAGACTCGGGAACAGTGCCCATGGATTGGAGGGTAGCTAACGTTACCCCACTATTCAAAAAGGGGGGTAGGGAAAAAGCAGGTAATTACAGACCTGTAAGCCTTACATCAGTTGTGGGCAAAATGCTGGAGTCCATCATTAAGGATGAAATAGCGGAGCACTTAGCAAATGGGGACAGGATAGGACAGAGTCAACATGGATTTACAAAGGGTAAATCGTGCTTGACTAATCTATTGGAATTTTTTGAGGGAGTAACTGGTAAAATAGATGGGGGAGAGCCAGTAGATGTGGTGTACCTGGACTTCCAAAAGGCCTTCGACAAG
Source organism: Squalus acanthias (assembly GCA_030390025.1). Taxonomy (NCBI): domain Eukaryota; kingdom Metazoa; phylum Chordata; class Chondrichthyes; order Squaliformes; family Squalidae; genus Squalus; species Squalus acanthias. The sequence continues at coordinate 214,595 of JASTWF010000542.1, read as the reverse complement.
GTCCCACATAAAAGATTAGCATGGAAAATTGAAGCTCATGGGATAAAGGGGAAAGTATTGACGTGGATAGAGAACTGGCTGTCAGATAGAAAACAGAGAGTTGGAATAAACGGCTCATTTTCTGAATGGCAGGCAGTAACAAGTGGGGTACCACAGGGATCTGTCCTGGGTCCCCAGCTGTTCACAATTTACATTAATGACCTGGATCAGGGAGTCGGATGCAGCATTTCCAAATTTGCAGACGACACTAAACTAGGAGGGGGGGTGGGCTCAGAGGAGGAGACCAGGAAGCTCCAGAGCGATTTGGACAGACTGGGTGATTGGGCGGATAAATGGCAGATGCACTATAATGTGGACAAGTGCGAAGTTATCCACCTTGGGTGCAGGAACGGGAGGGCAAATTATTATTTAAATGGCAATAAATTGGGAGAGGGGGAAGTACAGAGAGACCTGGGTGTTCTTGTACACCAGTCACTGAAGGCGAGCATGCAGGTGCAACAGGCGGTCAAGAAGGCAAACGGTATGCTGGCCTTCATAGCTAAAGGGTTGGAATACAGGAACAGGGATACCTTGCTGCAGCTGTACAGGGCACTGGTGAGACCACACCTCGAGTACTGTGTACAGTTTTGGTCGCCTCATCTGAGGAAAGATGTTCTTGCCATGGAGGGGGTGCAGCGGCGATTCACCAGGCTGATACCAGGAATGGCGGGATTGACCTATGAGGAGAGACTATGTAGTTTAGGGATGTACACACTGGAGTTTAGAAGATTTCGAGGGGACCTCATAGAAGTGTATAAAATTCTGACAGGTCTAGACAGACTAGATGCAGAAGGAATGTTTCCCTTGGCGGGTGAGAACAGAACTAGAGGACATAATTTAAGGATAAGGGCTAAACCATTTAGGACAGAAATGAGGGGGAATTTCTTCACTCAGAGGGTGCTGAACCTGTGGAACTCATTGCCACAGAGGGCAGTGTACGCCAGCTCATTAAATATATTTAAGAGGGAATTAGATATATTTCTACAGGCAAAAGGGGTTAAGGGTTACGGAGAGAAGGCGGGGACGGGATACTGAATTGGAGGATCAGCCATGATCTCATTAAATGGCGGAGCAGGCTCGAAGGGCCGGATGGCCTACTCCTGCTCCTATCTTCTATGTATCTATGTATCTATGTAAATACTGACACACTCCCGGGACCTCCTGTAAATACTGACTCACTCCTGTTTGTCTCCTCCACAGCCGGATGAAGTGTTGATCCAGGAGGGATGCAAGCAGAAATGCACCTGCTCTCTGGTCGGCCTGTTTTGTGAAGAGATTTCTTGCGCGAGTGACGAGAAGTGTGAGGTGAAGAAAGGAGTCGTGGGATGTTATAACAAAGGTATGATTCTGTTAATACACCATGTCAGTCAGAGGGGCAGTACTGAGGGAGCGCTGCACTATCGGAGGGGCAGTACTGAGGGAGCGCCGCACTGTCGGAGGGGCAGTACTGAGGGAGCGCAGTACTGAGGGAGTGCTGCACTGTCGGAGGGGCAGTACTGAGGGAGCGCCGCACTGTCGGAGGGGCAGTACTGAGGGAGCGCCGCACTGTCAGAGGGGCAGTCTGAGGGAGCGCCGCACTGTCGGAGGGGCAGTACTGAGGGAGTGCTGCACTGTCGGAGGGGCAGTACTGAGGGAGAGCCGCACTGTCGGAGGGGCAGTACTGAGGGAGTGCCGCACTGTCGGAGGGGCAGTACTGAGGGAGCCCTGCACTGTCGGAGGGGCAGTACTGAGAGAGTGCTGCACTGTCGGAGGGGCAGTACTGAGGGAGCGCCGCACTGTCGGAGGGGCAGTACTGAGGGAGTGCCGCACTGTCGAGGGGCAGTACTGAGGGAGCGCCGCACTGCTGGAGGGGCAGTACCGAGGGAGCGCCGCACTGTCAGAGGTGCCGTCTTTCGGATGAGACGTTAAACCGAGGCCCCGTCTGCTCTCTCAGGTGGACGTAAAAGATCCCACGGTCACTATTTCGAAGAAGAGCAGGGGGGAGTTCTCCCCGGTGTCCTGGGGCCAATATTTATCCCTCAACCAACATCACTAAAAAACAGATGATCTGGGTCATTATCACATTGCTGTTTGTGGGAGCTTGCAGTGCGCAAATTGGCTGGCCGCGTTTCCCACATTACAACAGTGACCGCACTTCAAAAACAGTCCTACATTTGCTGTGAAGCGCTTTGGGACGTCCTGAGGTGGTGAAAGGCGCTGGAGAGATGCGGTCGGAGAGAGTTTTGACGCGTCCTATCTCTGACTGAGTTGCGTGCGTTCTCTTGCCCCCCAGATCCGTGTAAATCGGCCAAGTGCAGAGTGAAGGAGACATGCAAGGTTGAGAATGGTGAGGCGACGTGCGTGCCTCAGTACACCGGGAAGTGCTGGGGCTGGGGAGACCCCCATTACCACACCTTCGACGGCCTGAACTACGACTTTCAGGGAACCTGCACCTACATCGTGGCGGAGGCCTGTGGCCCCGACCGTACCTTGACCCCCTTCAAGATCGAAGCCAAGAACGATGTCCGGGGCAACACGGCCGTGTCCTATGTCAAGCTGGTCCATGTTCATGTCTACGGCCACACCATCTCCATTCACAAAGGCGAGAACGGCAGAGTCAGGGTGAGGACCACGGGGACCTCGATGTCGGAGCCACTCTCCTGTCGAGCAGTCCGACTTTTATTCATTCTCGGGATACCCAGATCGCTGGCAAGGCCCAGCATTTATTGCCCATCCCTAGTCGCCCCTGGAGAAGGTGGTGGTGAGCCGCCTTCTTGAACCGCTGCAGTCCGTGTGGTGAAGGTACTCCCACAGTGCTGTTAGGGAGGGAGTTCCAGGATTCTGACCCAGCGACGATGAAGGATCGGCCGATATATTCCCAAGTCAGGGTGGTGTGTGACTCGGAGGGGAACTTGGAGGTAGTGGTGTTCCCATGCACCTGCTGCCCTTGTCCTTCTAGGTGGCGGGTTTGGGAGGTGCTGCCGAAGAAGCCTTGGCGAGTTGCTGCAGTGCATCTTGTAGATGGTGCACACTGCAGCCACGGTGCGCCGGTGGTGGAGGGAGTGAATGTTAAAGTGGTGGATGGGGTGCCAATCAAGCGGGCTGCTTTGTCCTGGATGGTGTCGAGCTTCTTGAGTGTTGTTGGAGCTGCACTCATCCAGGCAAGTGGAGAGTATCCATCACACTCCTGACTTGTGCCTTCTCGATAGTGGAGAGGCTTTGGGGAGTCAGGAGGTGAGACACTAGCCGCAGAATACCCAGCCTCTGACCTGCTCTTGTAGCCACAGTTTTTATGTGGCTGGTCCAGTTAGGTTTCTGATCAAACTTCCGACTGCCTCTCGATTGACAGGGAGACACAGATTGTGATATTGCCAACACCCAACCACACGCTCACATCTTTTCCCAGGGACAGGAAACACAGGAGTCCTTGTACAGGGAGCTTTACTCTGTATCTAACCCCGTGCTGTACCTGCCCTGGGAGTGTTTGATGGGGAGAGTGTAGAGGGAACTTTACTCTGTATCTAACCCCGTGCTGTACCTGCCCTGGGAGTGTTTGATGGGACAGTGTAGAGGGAGCTTTACTCTGTATCTAACCCCGTGCTGTACCTGCCCTGGGAGTGTTTGATGGGGACAGTGTAGAGGGAGCTTTACTCTGTATCTAACCTGTGCTGTACCTGCCCTGGGAGTGTTTGATGGGACAGTGTAGAGGGAGCTTTACTCTGTATCTAACCCCGTGCTGTACCTGCCCTGGGAGTGTTTGATGGGACAGTATAGAGGGAGCTTTACTCTGTATCTAACCCGTGCTGTACCTGCCCTGGGAGTGTTTGATGGGACAGTGTAGAGGGAGCTTTACTCTGTATCTAACCTGTGCTGTACCTGCCCTGGGAGTGTTTGATGGGACAGTGTAGCGGGAGCTTTACTCTGTATCTAACCCCGTGCTGTACCTGCCCTGGGAGTGTTTGATGGGACAGTGTAGAGAGAGCTTTACTCTGTATCTAACCCCGTGCTGTACCTGCCCTGGGAGTGTTTAATGGGACAGTGTAGAGGGAGCTTTACTCTGTATCTAACCCCGTGCTGTACCTGCCCTGGGAGTGTTTGATGGGACAGTGTAGAGGGAGCTTTACTCTGTATCTAACCCGTGCTGTACCTGCCCTGGGAGTGTTTGATGGGACAGTGTAGAGTGAGCTTTACTCTGTATCTAACCTGTGGTGGGGTTGGAGACCAGGTAAAGAGTTGTGCAGTCCATGCGTTCTCTGAGCCACCCGTCCTGCCGGTATCCTAACGCTGTGTCTGATTGTTATGTGCCTGGTTTATGCAGGTTGATGACGTCGGAACGAGTCTCCCGGTGACGCTGGAAGACGGTAAACTGCGGCTATACCAGAGCGGGGCCTTCGCTGTCTTGGAGACGGATTTCGGACTGAAGGTCTCCTACGAGTGGAAGTGGTATCTGATTGTTAACTTGCCAAGCAGCTACTTTGACAACATGTGTGGGCTGTGTGGCAATTTCAACGGGAAGGCCAACGACGAGAAGCTCGCTCCCAACGGCACCAGTGTCCCGTCCGTCGTGGAGTGGGCCGGCACCTGGAAGGTCAACGACCGGGACCTCTTCTGCTGGGACTACTGCCGCGGCTACTGCCCCACCTGCTCCGACAAGCACCGCAGCCTGTACCAGAGCAAGGAGTACTGCGGAGTGCTGGAGAAAACCTTCCAGCCCTGCCACGCCAAGGTGGACCACAAGCCGTTCTTCGACAGCTGTGTTTATGACGTCTGCCTGAACCAGGGCCTGAAGAGCATGCTGTGCCAGGCCTTGGCGGCTTACGCCACCGAGTGCCAGAAGGAGGGAGTCACCGTGCCCGGTTGGCGGAAGGCAGCATCTTGCCGTAAGTTGCGCGATTGTGTAACCCGTACCCCAGAGAGAGTCAGTGTGTGTGGAACCCGTACCCCAGAGAGAGTCAGTGTGTGTGGGACCCGTACCCCAGTGAGTGTCAGTGTGTGTGGAACCCGTACCCCAGAGAGAGTCAGTGTGTGTGGAACCCGTACCCCAGTGAGAGTCAGTGTGTGTGGGACCCGTACCCCAGTGAGTGTCAGTGTGTGTGGAACCCGTACCCCAGAGAGAGTCAGTGTGTGTGGAACCCGTACCCCAGTGAGAGTCAGTGTGTGTGGAACCAGTACCCCAGTGAGAGTCAGTGTGTGTGGAACCCGTACCCCAGAGAGAGTCAGTGTCTGTGGAACCCGTACCCCAGAGAGAGTCAGTGTGTGTGGAACCCGTACCCCAGTGAGAGTCAGTGTGTGTGGAACCCGTACCCCAGAGAGAGTCAGTGTCTGTGGAACCCGTACCCCAGAGAGAGTCAGTGTGTGTGGAACCCGTACCCCAGTGAGAGTCAGTGTGTGTAGAACCCGTACCCCAGTGAGAGTCAGTGTGTGTGGAACCCGTACCCCAGTGAGAGTCAGTGTGTGTGGAACCCGTACCCCAGTGAGAGTCAGTGTGTGTGGAACCCGTACCCCAGTGAGAGTCAGTGTGTGTGGAACCCGTACCCCAGTGAGAGTCAGTGTGTGTGGAACCCGTACCCCAGTGAGAGTCAGTGTGTGTGGGACCCGTACCCGAGTGAGAGTCAGTGTGTGTGGAACCCGTACCCCAGTGAGAGTCAGTGTGTGTGGAACCCGTACCCCAGTGAGAGTCAGTGTGTGTGGAACCTGTACCCCAGTGAGAGTCAGTGTGTGTAGAACCCGTACCCCAGAGAGAGTCAGTGTGTGTGGAACCCGTACCCCAGTGAGAGTCAGTGTGTGTGGAACCCGTACCCCAGTGAGAGTCAGTGTGTGTGGAACCAGTACCCCAGTGAGAGTCAGTGTGTGTGGAACCAGTACCCCAGTGAGTGTCAGTGTGTGTGGAACCTGTACCCCAGTGAGAGACAGTGTGTGTGGAACCCGTACCCCAGTGAGAGTCAGTGTGTGTGTGACCCGTACCCCAGTGAGAGTCAGTGTGTGTGGAACCTGTACCCCAGTGAGAGTCAGTGTGTGTGGAACCCGTACCCCAGTGAGAGTCAGTGTCTGTGGAACCCGTACCCCAGAGAGAGTCAGTGTGTGTGGAACCCGTACCCCAGTGAGAGTCAGTGTGTGTGGAACCAGTACCCCAGTGAGAGTCAGTGTGTGTGGAACCAGTACCCCAGTGAGAGTCAGTGTGTGTGGAACCCGTACCCCAGTGAGAGTCAGTGTGTGTGGAACCCGTACCCCAGTGAGAGTCAGTGTGTGTGGAACCCGTACCCCAGTGAGAGTCAGTGTGTGTGGAACCAGTACCCCAGTGAGAGTCAGTGTGTGTGGAACCCGTACCCCAGTGAAAGTCAGTGTGTGTGGAACCAGTACCCCAGTGAGAGTCAGTGTGTGTGGAACCCATACCCCAGTGAGAGTCAGTGTGTGTGGAACCAGTACCCCAGTGAGAGTCAGTGTGTGTGGAACCCGTACCCCAGTGAGAGTCAGTGTGTGTGGAACCCGTACCCCAGTGAGAGTCAGTGTGAGTGGAACCCGTACCCCAGTGAGAGTCAGTGTCTGTGGAACCCGTACCCCAGTGAGAGTCAGTGTGTGTGGGACCCGTACCCCAGTGAGAGTCAGTGTGTGTGGGACCCGTACCCCAGTGAGAGTCAGTGTGTGTGGAACCCATACCCGAGTAAGAGTCAGTGTGTGTGGAACCCGTACCCCAGTGAGAGTCAGTGTGTGTGGAACCCGTACCCCAGTGAGAGTCAGTGTCTCTGGAACCCGTACCCCAGTGAGAGTCAGTGTGTGTGGGACCCGTACCCAGTGAGAGTCAGTGTCTGTGGAACCCGTACCCCAGTGTGAGTCAGTGTGTGGGTTTGATACATGACTATGGTGAGACAGCGGGGCAGTGAGATTAGTTTGGGATTGGCAAAGGTTTTGCGCAGACACGATGGGCTGAACATTCTCCTCCTCCTGAGATTCTGCACAAATGCAAGCTGTTAACATGAGCAAAGTGCGTCAGATCTTATAGGGCTTGAGACTGTAGATGCTGAGAGGTTGTTTCCCCTGGGCTGGAGAGTCTGGATCCAGGGGTCACAGTCTCAGGATAAGGGGTCGGCCATGGAGGACTGAGATGAGGAGGAATTTCTTCACTCAGAGGGTGGTGAATCTTTGGAGATCCTGCCCCAGAGGGCTGTGGAGGCTCAGTCGTTGAGTATATTCAAGGCTGAGATAGATAGATTTTTGGACTCTAGGGTAACCAAAGCTCGGGTGGGAAAGTGGAGTTGAGGTCGAAGATCAGCCATGACACAAAGCTGGGTGGGCGTGTGTGTTGCGAGGAGGATACCGAGAAACTCCAGGATGATTTGGACAGGTTGGGTGATTGGGCAGAATCATGGCAGATGCAATATAACGTGGATAAATGCGAGGTTATCCACTTTGGTGTCAAAAACAGAAAGGCAGACTGTTATCTGAATGGCAATAGATTGGGAGAAGGGGAAGTGCAATGAGACCTGGGTGTCCTTGTGCACCAGTCGCTGAAGGTAAGCATGCAGGTGCAGCAGGCGGTGAAGAAGGCAAATGGTATGTTGGCCTTCCTAGCGAAAGGGTTTGAGTATAGGAACAGGGATGTCCTGCTGCAGTTGTACAGGGCCTTGGTGAGACCGCACCTTGAGTACTGTGTGCAGTTTTGGTCGCCTTATCTGAGGAAGGATGTTCTTGCCATGGAAGGAGTTCAGCGAAGATTCACCAGGCTGATACCTGGGATGGCAGGAATGACATATGAGGAGAGATTGGGTCGATTGGCCTTATACTCGCTGGAGTATAGAAGAATGAGAGGGGATCTCATCGAAACTTATAAAATTCTGACAGGTCTGGACAAACTAGATGCAGGAAGAATGTTCCCGATGGTCGGAGAGTCCAGAACCAGGGGTCATAATCTGAGGATAAGGGGTAAGCCATTTAGGACAGAAATGAGGAAGAATTTCTTCACCCAGAGAGTGGTGAACCTGTGGAATTCTCTACCACAGAAGGTAGTTGAGGCCAAGTCATTAACTATATTGAAGAATGAGTTAGATATATTTCTTAAAGCTAAAGGTATGAAGGGATATGGGGAGAAGGCAGGGACAGGGTACTGAGTTTGGATCATCGGCCATGATCTCATCGAATGGCGGAGCAGGCTCGAGGGGCCGAATGGCCGACTCCTGCTCCTGATTCTTCTGATCTGCTCAGTGAACAGTGTGTGCGTTATTGGTCTCTGTTTGAGGTGCTGAGTCTCACTGACTGTCTGGTCTCTCCACAGCCTACGAATGCCCTGCAAACAGCCACTACGAGGCGTGCGGAAGCGCCTGTGCACCCACCTGCGACAACCCGAAAGCTGCGACCGGCTGCGCCCAGCCCTGCGTGGAGAGCTGCCAGTGCGACGTGGGACACGTGCTGGTGGAGGCCAAGTGCGTGCCCCTGGCCTCCTGCGGTTGCACCCACCAGGGTCTGTACTACAAGCCCAACGAGAGGTTCTGGGCCGACAACAGGTGCCGGGTCCGGTGCGTCTGCAACCCGGACTTGGGGATGGTGGTGTGCGAAGACACCCAGTGCAAGTCCAGCGAGCTGTGCGCCACTGTCGACGGGGTCAGAGGTTGCTTCCCCGCCAGCTACTCCACCTGCTCGGCCTCTGGGGACCCCCACTACACCACCTTCGACGGGGTGCGGTATAATTTCATGGGCACCTGTGTCTACAAGCTGGCCGGCCTGTGCTCCAAGGACCCAGACCTCGTCCCGTTTGAGGTCCGCGTCCAGAACAACCACCGAGGCAGCAAGACGGTCTCCTACACAAAGGTGGTGACGGTGCAGGTCTACAACACCACCATCACTCTCAGTGTGGACAAACCGCACCGGATCACGGTGAGTGAGCGCCTCAACGTTGCCCGGGGCACTCAATGGCATTTGCTGGTCGGTGCTTGAGATTTCTTGGTTAAGAGGAGCGAGGGTGGCCTGGAACTGGAGTCAGGAGAGAGAATGGATGAGGCCGATTATAATCCCCAGATCCCTCAACCCCACCTACCCACCTTCGCCCCATATCCCTCAATCCCACCTACCCACGTTCGCCCCATATCCCTCAATCCCACCTACCCACCTTCTCCCCAATCCCTCAATCCCACCTACCCACCTTCTCCCCAATCCCTCAATCCCACCTACCCACCTTCTCCTCAACCCCACCTACCCACCTTCTCCCCAGATCCCTCAACCCCACCTACCCACCATCTCCCCAGATCCCTCAACCCCACCTACCCACCTTCTCCCCATATCCCTCAATCCCACCTCCCCACCTTCTCCCCAATCCCTCAACCCCACCTACCCACCTACTCCCCAATCCCTCAACCCCACCTCTCCACCTTCTCCCCAATCCCTCAACCCCACCTACCCACCTTCTCCCCAGATCCCTCAACCCCACCTACCCACCTTCTCCCCAATCCCTCAACCCCACCTACCCACCTTCTCCCCAGATCCCTCAACCCCACCTACCCACCATCTCCCCAATCCCACCTCCCCACCTTCTCCCCATATCCCCCAACCCCACCTCCCCACCATCTCCCCACATCCCTCAACCCCACCTCCCCACCTTTTCCCCAATCCCTCAACCCCACCTCCCCACCATCTCCCCATATCCCCCAACCCCACCTACCCACCATCTCCGCAATCCCTCAACTCCCACTACCCACCATTTCCCCATATCCCTCAACCTCACCTACCCACCTTCTCCCCAATCCCTCAACCCCACCTACCCACCTTCTCCCCAATCCCTCAACCCCACCTCTCCACCTTCTCCCCAATCCCTCAACCCCACCTACCCACCTTCTCCCCAGATCCCTTAACCCCACCTACCCACCTTCTCCCCAATCCCTCAACCCCACCTACCCACCTTCTCCCCAGATCCCTCAACCCCACCTACCCACCTTCTCCCCACATCCCTCAACCCCACCTACCCACCTTCTCCCCACATCCCTCAACCCCACCTACCCACCTTCTCCCCACATCCCTCAACCCCACCTACCCACCTTCTCCCCACATCCCTCAACCCACCTACCCACCATCTCCCCAATCCCACCTCCCCACCTTCTCCCCATATCCCCCAACCCCACCTCCCCACCATCTCCCCACATCCCTCAACCCCACCTCCCCACCTTTTCCCCAATCCCTCAACCCCACCTCCCCACCATCTCCCCATATCCCCCAACCCCACCTACCCACCATCTCCGCAATCCCTCAACTCCCACTACCCACCATTTCCCCATATCCCTCAACCTCACCTACCCACCTTCTCCCCAATCCCTCAACCCCACCTACCCACCTTCTCCCCAATCCCTCAACCCCACCTCTCCACCTTCTCCCCAATCCCTCAACCCCACCTACCCACCTTCTCCCCACATCCCTCAACCCCACCGACCCACCTTCTCCCCACATCCCTCAACTCCACCTACCCACCTTCTCCCCACATCCCTCAACCCCACCTACCCACCTTCTCCCCACATCCCTCAACCCCACCGACCCACCTTCTCCCCACATCCCTCAACCCCACCAATCAAACTTTTTTAAAAATTCGATCTTGGGATGTGGGCATCGCTGGCAAGGCCGACATTTATTGCCCATCCCTAATTGCCCTTGAGAAGGGGGTGGTCAGTCTGCCTTTATGTTCCTTGCAAGTTTACTCTCATACTCTATTTTTCCCCTCTTAATCAATCTCTTGGTCCTTTTTTGCTGAATTCTAAACTGCTCCCAATCCTCAGGCTTGCTACTTTTTCTGGCAACTTTATATGACTCCTCTTTGGATCTAATACTATCCTTAATTTCTTTTGTTAGCCATGGTTGGGCCACTTTTCCTTTTGTGTTTTTGCATCAGAAAGGAATGTATAACTGTTGCAATTCATGCATTCGTTCCTTAAAGGTTAGCCATTGCCTATCATGCCTTTTAATGAAGCTCCCCAATCTATCAGAACCAACGCCCTCCTCATACCTTCGTAGTTTCCTTTGTTTAGATTTAGGACCCTAGTTTCGGATTGGACTACTTCACTTTCTATCTTAATGAAGAATTCTATCATGTTATGGTCACTCTTCCCTAAAGGACCCCGCACAACAAGATTATTAACTAACCCCTTCTCATTGCACAATATCCAATCTAGGATAGCCTGTTCCCTAGTTGGCTCCTCAACTGAGGGAGCGCGCACTGTCGGAGGGGCAGTACTGAGGGAGCGCTGCATTGTCGGAGGGGCAGTACTGAGGGAGCGCTGCACTGTCGGAGGGGCAGTACTGAGGGAGCGCCGCACTGTCGGAGGGGCAGTACTGAGGGAGCGCTGCATTGTCGGAGGGGCAGTACTGAGGGAGCGCTGCACTGTCGGAGGGGCAGTACTGAGGGGGCACCGCACTGTCAGAGGGGCAGTACTGAGGGAGCGCAGCACTGTCGGAGGGGCAGTACTGAGGGAGCGCCGCACTGTCGGAGGGGCAGTACAGAGGGAGCGCCGCACTGTCGGAGGGGCAGTACTGAGGGAGCGCCGCACTGTCGGAGGGGCAGTACTGAGGGAGCGCCGCACTGTCGGAGGGGCAGTACTAAGGGAGCGCCGCACTGTCAGATGTGCCGTCTTTCGGATGAGACGTTAAACCGAGGCCCCGTCTGCTCTCTCAGGTGGACGTAAAAGATCCCACGGTCACTATTTTGAAGAAGAGCAGGGGGGGAGTTCTCCCCGGTGTCCTGGGGCCAATATTTATCCCTCAACCAACATCACTAAAAACAGATGATCTGGGTCATTATCACATTGCTGTTTGTGGGAGCTTGCTGTGCGCAAATTGGCTGCCGCTTTACCTACATTACAACAGTGACCACACTTCAAAAAAAGTACTTCATTGGCTGTGAGGCTCGTAGGGACGTCCTGAGGTGGCGAAAGGCGCTGGAGAGATGTGAAACTCTCTTCTTTTCTTTTTCAGGTGAACGGTCTTTTAACCGCGCTTCCGTTTTACCTCGACACTGACCGGATCACTGTCTACAGAAGCGGCTGGACGGGCGTGCTCCAGACGGACTTCGGCCTCAAGGTGACCTTCGACTGGCGGAGTCACGTCGCCGTCACGCTGCCCAGCACCTACGCGGGCGCCGTGTGCGGCCTTTGCGGCAACAACGACGGCAAGACCGCGGGCGAGCTGCTGCTGCCCAGCGGCAAGGTGGCGGCGAATGCCGACGCCTTCGGGGAAGGCTGGAAGGTGGCGGACGCCCCCGGCTGCGTCTCCGGCTGCGGGAAGGCCTGCCCAGCCTGCGCCAAGGGCGAGGAGGTCAAGTACAGCCAGGAGACCCACTGCGGCCTGATCCGCAGCAAGACCGGGCCCTTCCGCGACTGCCACAAGACCGTCGACCCCGGCCGCTTTTTCCAAGATTGCCTCTACGACGTCTGCCATTACCGGGGCCTGCGCAAGCCCCTCTGCGACGCCCTCAGCCTCTACACGGCCGCGTGTCAGGAGGTCGGAGCAAAGGTCTACCAGTGGAGGAGCGACAAGTTCTGCCGTAAGTAGGAGCTGCGGAATCGCTCAGCCCGGTTTCTTGCCCGGTTTCTCGCCCGGTGACGGGCGGGCAAGTTCCCAGTCGGTGAAGCATACTCAGGGCTGGATTTTGATACTGGGGCGGGTTGGGGTCGTGTTATCCACCCGACTGCAATTGGATGTGGGAGATTGATGCGATTTTCACCTAATTGGGCAATGGAGTTCCAGCATGTGCGAACCCAGGACCCAATTAGTGGTTTCAGTCTGAAAGTCGCCTCTGATGATGTCATCATTGCTGCTGCATTGCAGGTCAGAGACTGCCTGGCCTTTGCTGTGAGAGGACCTGGATGCACAATGTAAGTCTGGAGATGATGCTGAGATGCCGGTGTTGGACTGGGGTGGACAAAAATGAGAAGTCGCACAACACCAGGTTATAGTCCAACAGTTTTATTTGAAATCACGAGTTTTCGGAGCGCTGCTCCTTCGTCAGGTGAAGTGAAAGAATACAAATCAGCAAAGCATATATAGACAGAGAACAATGTGTAGCGTACAATGTCGGATGACTACAGTAAATCTTACTGACTGAGGTGTGATGGAGGGCAGTCAGTAAGATTTACTGTAGTTGTCTGACAGTGTACGCTACACATTGTTCTCTGTCTATATATGCTTTGCTGATTTGTATTCCTTCACTTCACCTGACGAAGGAGCAGCGCTCCGAAAGCTCGTGATTTCAAATAAAACTGTTGGACTATAACCTGGTGTTGTGCGACTTCTCATTTAAGTCTGGAGAGAGAGAGAGATATTTTTGCATCCAGGTCCTCTCACAGCAAAGGCCAGGCAGTCTCCGAAGACCTTCAATGCAGCAGCATCAGAGGCGACTTTCAGACCTAATACTACTACTACCTTCATCACATCTCCGTTGTAATAGTGGACCTGCAGCTGATAGTCAGCGATCCAAATGTGCTCCCGTCAGGTTTCACAATCGTGGTTCAGAACAGGCGTGCTTCACGTAGATCAAGGGTTAAAATCACAAAGGCCTTTCAAAATGGCATTATAGAGCCAATTTAGTGCTTGTTGAGGGCCTTAACAGCCTATCCCGCCTCTTAAAGGCGGGACGGAGTCGGGACCAGCAGACACGATTTAATGACAATTGCGTGGAGGCGGGATGGAGGCGGACTTGTGCCCGCCCGCCAGTTTTCGCAATTTTAACCCCCCACACTCCTCCAAACCCGCCTCCACGGGTCAATGAAAATCCAGCCCACAGTGTTTCAACCACCTCTTTGAGAACCCTAGGATGTAGGCCGTCAGGTCCAGGGGATTTGTCGGATTCTAGTCCCATTAGTTTCTCCAGTACTTTTTCTCGACTGATATTAATTACTTTAAGTTCATCACTCTCATTAGCCCCTTGGTTCCCCACTGTGTTTGGTTTGCTTTTTGTGTTTTCTACTCTGAAGACAGATACAAAATATTTGTTTAATTTCTCTGCCATTTCCTTGTTCCCCATTATAATTTCTCCTGTCTCAGCCTTTAAGGGACCAACGCTTACTTTTGCTACTCTCTTCCTTTTTACATACTTGTAGAAGCTCTTACAATCTGTTTTTATATTTCTTGATAGTTTTCTCTCATATCCTATTTTCTCCCTTTTTAAATCAATTTTTTTGGTCATCCATTGCTGGTTTCTAAAGCTCTCCCAATCCTCAGGCTTACTACTATTCTTTGCAACATTATAAGCCTCTTCTTTTAATCTAATACTATCCTTAACTTCTTTAGTTAGCCACAATGGATCACTTTTCCCGTGGAGTTTTTATTTCTCAGTGGAATGTATATTCGTTGAGAATTTTGGAATATTTCTTTAAATGTTTGCCACTGCTTATCTACCGTCATACCTTTTAATCTAATTTCCCAATCTACCATAGCCAGCTCACCCCTCATACCTATGTAATTGGCTTTGTTTAAGTTTAAGACTCTAATGTCAGATCTAAGAATGTCACTCTCGAACTCAATGTGAAATTCTACATATTATGATCACTCTTCCCTAGAGTATCGTTTACTATAAGATTACTAATTAACCTTGTACTGAGGGAGCGCCGCATTGTCGGAGGGGCAGTACCGAGGGATCGCTGCACTGTCGGAGGGGCAGTACTGAGGGAGTGCTGCACTGTCGGAGGGGCAGTACTGAGGGAGTGCTGCACTGTCGGAGGTGCCGTCTTTCGGGTGAAACGTTAAACTGAGGCCCCGAGGTGGATCTAAAAGAATCCCACGCACACTTTTGGAAGAAGAGCAGCGGGGGGGGGGGGGGGAGTTCTCCCCGGTGTTCTGGGGAGAATATTTATCCCTCAACCAACATCACTAAAATAAAATGAATAATCTGGGTCATTATCTGATTGCTGTTTGTGGGAGCTTGCTGTGTGCAAATTGGCTGCCGCGTTTCCTACATTACAACAGTGACCACACTTCAAAAAAAGTACTTCATTGGGTGTGAAGTGCTTTGGGACGTCCTGAGGTGGGGAAAAGCGCTGGAGAGATGGGAGTGTGTTCCTTAAAATGACAATCAGTTGGGGAGATTCGTGGCAGATTCCAAACCTTGCTGCCAATCTAGATTGAAGAGAATGCCGCCTCTTGTGGGGGTTTTTGTTCTGCCGTGTTTCTTTTCAGGCTGTGCTCGTCCTGCGTTCTGTCGGGCGTTCTTTAACCTCCCCGTCCTGTCTGCTCCGCAGGGACTGATTGTCCGACGAACACCCACTATGAGCTGTGCGGTTCGGGCTGCCCATCGACCTGCTACAGTCTGACGTCGCCGCCGGGCTGTCTTGCCCCCTGCAAGGAGACCTGCCAGTGCGACGATGGCTTCATTCTCAGCGGCGAGCAGTGCGTCGCCCTGTCCGAGTGCGGCTGCGTGCACAAGGGCGGGTACCGCAAGAAGGGGGAGGTCTTCTATCCCGGCGGGCTTTGCAAGGAGGCGTGCACCTGCCAGGGCGACGGAGAGGTGCGGTGCGCGGCCGTCGCCTGCCGGGCCGGCCAGGTGTGCAAGGTGACCGACGGAGTCCAGGGCTGCCACCCGGCCAGCTACGGCAAGTGCGAGGCCTCCGGGGACCCCCACTACACCTCCTTCGACGGGCTGAAGTTCGACTTCCAAGGCACCTGCACCTACACCTTGACCAAGCTGGTGACGCCGGGCGGGGACCTGGAGAATTTCACCGTGCTGGTGGAGAACGTGAAGTGGGGCAGCGGGAAGGTGGCCGTGACCCGGCTGGTGGTGGTTGACGTCTACGGCCACCGCTTCTCGATGGAGCAAGGCGTGAGGTGGAAGGTCAAGGTGAGTCTGCCGGAGGTGGGGGAGGGTGAAACACCCTTGGAGATGATGTGAATTGTTGCGCCAGGCTCGACTATCCCATCTTCCACCCTCCCCGAGGCTTGAGCTCATCCCAACCTCTGCTGCACCCGTGTGTCCTAACTCGCACCGAATCCCCTCCGCCCATAGAAATTGACGGCACAGAAGGAGGCCATTCGGCCCATCGTGTCCGTGCCGGCCGACAAAGAGCTCTCCAGCCTAATCCCACTTTCCAGCTCTTGGTCCATGGCCCTGTAGGTTACAGCACTTCAAGTGCATATCATAAATGTGATGAGGGTTTCTGCCTCTACCACCCTTTCAGGCAGTGAGTTCCAGACCCCCACCACCCTCTGGGTGAAAAAAGTTCCCCTCAACTCCCCTCTAATCCTTCGAACAATGACTTTAAATCTCTGCCCCCTGGTTATTGACCCCTCTGCTCAGGGAATTAGGTCCTTCCTATCCACTCTATCTAGGCTCCTCATAATTTTATACACCTCAATTAAATCTCCCCTCGGCCTCCTCTGTTCCAAAGAAAACAAACTGAGTCTATCCTCGTAGCTAAAATTCTCCAGTCCTGGCGACATCCTCGTAAATCTCCTCTGTACCCTCTCCAGTGCAATCACATCACCCCCTGGCTCCCGGCCCGGCAACGCCTCAATTTTAAAACTCTCATCCTCGTGTTCCAATCCCTCCATGATCCTCACCCCTCTCCCTATCCCTGTAACCTCCTCCAGCCCCTACACCCCTCCCTATCTCTGTAACCTCCTCCAGCCCCCTACAACCCTCCCTATCTCTGTAACCCCCTCCAGCCACTACAACCCTCCCTATCTTTGTAACCTCCTCCAGCCCCTACAACCCTCCCTATCTCTGTAACCTCCTCCAGCCCCTACACCCCTCCCTATCCCTGTAACCTCCTCCAGCCCCTACACCCCTCCCTATCTCTGTAACCCCCTCCAGCCCCCTACAACCCTCCCTATCTCTGTAACCTCCTCCAGCCCCTACAACCCTCCCTATCTCTGTAACCTCCTCCAGCCCCCTACACCCCTCCCTATCTCTGTAACCTCCTCCAGCCCCTACACCCCTCCCTATCTCTGTAACCTCCTCTAGCCCCCTACACCCCTCCCTATCTCTGTAACCTCCTCTAGCCCCCTACACCCCTCCCTATCTCTGTAACCTCCTCCAGCCCCTACAACCCTCCCTATCTCTGTAACCTCCTCCAGCCCCTACAACCCTCCCTATCTCTGTAACCTCCTCCAGCCCCTACAACCCTCCCTATCTCTGTAACCTCCTCCAGCCCCCTACAAGCCTCCCTATCTCTGTAACCTCCTCCAGCCCCCTACAACCCTCCCTATCTCTGTAACCTCCTCCAGCCCTACAACCCTCCCCATCTCTGTAACCTCCTCCAGCCCCCTACAACCCTCCCTATCTCTGTAACCTCCTCCAGCCCCCTACAACCCTCTCAGATCTCTGCGCTCCTCCAATTCTGGCCTCTTGCGCATCCCCTGATTTCCATCGCTCCACCATTGGCGGCCGTGCCTTCAGCCGCCTCGGCCTCGAGCTCTGGAATTCCCTCCCTAAACCTCTCCGCCTCTCTCCCTCCTCCTTTAAGACGCTCCTTAAAACCGACCTCTTTGACCAAGCTTTTGGTCGCCTGTCCCTAATATCTCCTTATGAGGCTCGGTGTCAAATTTTTGTCTCGATTTACACTCCTGTGAAGCGCCCTGGGACGTTTTACTACGTTAAAGGCGCTGAATAAAAGTGAGCTGTTGTTGTTGTATCTTCACGCACTTCCCATCGCTGTGACCACCTCTCTCTCCCAGCCGATTGTGGGGGAGGGTGGGGGGTTGGTGCGGTTGGGGGTGGTCAGTCCTACACAAGGGGTTGGCGGGGGTGGGGGGACGTGAGGTTTTAAGGGCACCCGTAACCCGTACGGAGAGTGCGAGGGGGAGGGTCATCCACGCCCACCGGACGCCAGTATCTCACTGGATGTCGACCTGGAATTCTCAGGTCAGCGGAAGAGGGGATGAGGGCCTGCTCCTTTGAAGGAGCCACACTGGCCAGTGACCACACATCTCCCATTTAGCCAGTGCGCACCATCTTGCTTGGAGCTGGATCGTCGGAATTCACAATAAGAAATGAGTTCTGTGACTTATGGAATCACACAGCACAGAAGGAGGCCATTCAGGCCCATCGAGTGCGTGCCGGCTCTCTGTAGAGCAATCCAGTCAGTCCCAATCCCCCCCCCCGCTCTATCCCCGTAGCCCTGCAAGTTTATTTCCCTCAAGTGCCTATCCAACCTCCCCTTGAAGACATTGAGTGTCTCCGCTTCCACCACTTCCGTCGGCAGCGAGTTCCAGGTCCTCACCACTCGCTGCGTAAAATAGTTTTTCCTCACATCCAGACTAGATGCAGGAAGGATGTTCCCGATGGCCGGGGAGTCCAGAACCAGGGGTCACAGTCTAAGGATAAGGGGTAAGCCATTTAGGACTGAGATGAGGAGGAATTTCTTCACCCAGAGAGTGGTGAACCTGTGGAATTCTCTACCACGGAAGGCAGTGGAGGCCAATTCATTAAATATATTCAAGAAGGAGTTAGATATATTTCTTAAAGATAAAGGGATCAAGGGATATGGGGAGAAGGCAGGGACAGGGTACTGAATTTGGATGATCAGCCATGATCTCATCGAATGGCGGAGCAGGCTCGAGGGGCCGAATGGCCTACTCCTGCTCCTATCTTCTATGTTTCTATCCCCGTAGCCCTGCAAGTTTATTTCCCTCAAGTGCCTATCCAGTCTCCCCTTGAAAACATTGAGTGCCTCCGCTTCCACCACATCCATCGGCAGCGAGTTCCAGGTCATCACCACTCGCTGCGTAAAATAGTTTTTCCTCACATCCCCCCCACTGTATCTCTTGCCCAAAACCTTCAATCTGTGTCCCCCCTTGTCCTTGTACCATCAACTAGTGGGAACAGCCTTTCTCGGTCTAGCCTATCCAAACCTCTATCAAATCACCCCTCAACCTCCTTTGCTCTAAATCCAGCTTCTCCAACCTGTCCTTGTAGCTCAGATCCCCCAATCCCCGGAACCATTCGGGTAAATCTCCTCCGCACCCTCTCCCAAGGGCCTTCACATCCTTCCTAAAGTGTGGTGACCAGAACTGGACGCAATACTCCAGATCACAACAACCCGCTTGTGGTATGTGTTTATCTGATCTCTTTCCTTCCCCTAGGTGGACGGAGAACTGTTAAACCTGCCCTTCCAGCTCAACGGTGGGCGAGTGAAGGTGGCGCAGGAAGGTAACAAGGTTGTTCTGCGGGCAGAGTTTGGGCTGCAGGTGATGTACGATGCCGTGTATTATGTGGCAGTGGTGGTTCCCAGCACCTACCAGGGTAAACTGGGAGGCCTGTGCGGGAACTACAACCGGCAAAAAACTGACGAGTTCACCCTGCCCGGTGGGAAGGTCACCACCGACGTGACGGAGTTCGGCTGCCAGCTGGAAGGTGTCTGTCGAAGGGGCGCAGTGCAACGACGGCTGCGGAGACAAGTGCCCCAAGTGCGACGCCGGCAAGACGTCCTTCTACAGCAGTGCTGACATGTGCGGCTTTATCAAGAAAGCCGGAGGGGCTTTTGCAGCCTGCTTTAAGGTGGTCAGCCCCGACAAGTTCTTCGACAACTGCCTGTACGACCTGTGCGAGGCAAAGGGCCAGACCGAGGTGCTCTGTAACAGCCTCCAAGCCTATGCCATTGCCTGCCAGGCAGGCCGGGGTTCAGATCCAGTCCTGGAGAGGCAAAGACTTCTGCCGTAAGTATGAGAGCACTGGGGGCGGAGGGAGGGGGGGTAAAAATCCAAGTGCCAAAGTAGGTGGCGCTGTAATCCCCGCATTACTCATAGCCCACCACCAATCCCCCGCCCACATGGCCTCTTGCCACCCCGCCACGCTCCTCAAGCCCCTGGAGTCCAGGAGCCCATTGGCAGCCTCGGTATTGGCAATTCTTCCTCTCTGAGTCGAGGTGGGGAATCAGCATTGCAGCTCATTCCAGCCTTGTGCTCAACACACCCAGAGCAGGAGGCAATGGACGGCAGTCAGCAGTGGGCAAAACTGGCTGATTCCTTATCTGATCAACCTTCTCCTCCTCTCCCTCAACCTCACCGACCCACCTTCTCCCCGTATCCCTCAACCCCACCTACCCACCTTCTCCCCACATCCCTCAACCCCACCGACCCACCTTCTCCCCACATCCCTCAACCCCACCTACCCACCTTCTCCCCGTATCCCTCAACCCCACCGACCCACCTTCTCCCCACATCCCTCAACCCCACCCACCCACCTTCTCCCCACATCCCTCAACCCCACCGACCCACCTTCTCCCCACATCACTCAACCCCACCTACCCACCTTCTCCTCACATCCCTCAACCCAACCGACCCACCTTCTCCCCGTATCCCTCAACCTCACCCAGCCACCTTCTCCCCACATCCCTCAACCCCACCTACCCACCTTCTCCCCGTATCCCTCAACCCCACCGACCCACCTTCTCCCCACATCACTCAACCCCACCTACCCACCTTCTCCCCGTATCCCTCAACCCCACCTACCCACCTTCTCCCCACATCCCTCAACCCCACCTACCCACCTTCTCCCCGTATCCCTCAACCCCACCTACCCACCTTCTCCCCACATCCCTCAACCCCACCTACCCACCTTCTCCCCACATCCCCCAACCCCACCCACCCACCTTCTCCCCGTATCCCTCAAAATCACCTTCTCCCCGTATCCCTCAATCCCAACTACCCACCTTCTCCCCGTATCCCTCAATCCCACCTTCTTCCCGTGTCCCTCAACCTCACCTACCTACCTTCTCCCCGTATCCCTCAACCTCACCTACCCACCTTCTCCCCATATCCCCAACCTCACCTACCCACCTTCTCCCCGTATCCCTCAACCCCACCTTCTCCCCATATCCCTCAATCCCACCTTCTCCCCGTATCCCTCAATCCCAACTACCCACCTTCTCCCCGTATCCCTCAACCCCAACTACCCACCTTTTCCCCCTATCCCTCAATCCCACCTTCTCCCCAATCCTTCAACCCCACCTACCCACCTTCTCCCCACATCCCCCAACCCCACCTACCCACCTTCTATCCAATCCCTCAACCCCACCTACCCACCTTCTCCCCATATCCCCCAACCCCACCTACCCACCTTCTCCCCGTATCCTTCAACCCCACCTTCTCCCCGTATCCCTCAATCCCACCTTCTCCCCGTATCCCTCAATCCCACCTTCTCCCCGTATCCCTCAACCTCACCTACCCACCTTCTCCCCGTATCCTTCAACCTCACCTATCCACCTTCTCCCCATATCCCTCAATCCCACCTACCCACCTTCTCTCCATATCCCTCAACCCCACCTACCCACCTTCTCCCCAATCCCTCAACCCCACCTACCCACCTTCTCCCCAATCCCTCAACCCCACCTACCCACCTTCTCCCCATCTACCTCAACCCCACCAACCCACCTTCTCCCCACATCCCTCAACCCCACCTACCCACCTTCTCCCCATATCCCTCAACCCCACCTACCCACCTTCTCCCCATATCCCTCAACCCCACCTACCCACCTTCACCCCAGATCCCTCAACCCCACCTCCCCACATCCCTCAATCCCACCTTCTCCCCGTATCCCTCAATCCCACCTACCCACCTTCTCCCCGTATCCCTCAATCCCACCTTCTCCCCGTATCCCTCAATCCCACCTTCTCCCCGTATCCCTCAATCCCACCTTCTCCCCGTATCCCTCAATCCCACCTTCTCCTCGTATCCCTCAACCTCACCTACCCACCTTCTCCCCATATCCCTCAATCCCACCTACCCACCTTCTCCCCACATCCCTCAACCCCACCTACCCACCTTCTCCCCAAACCCTGAACCCCACCTACCCACCTTCTCCCCACATCCCCCAACCCCACCTACCCACCTTCTATCCAATCCCTCAACCCCACCTACCCACCTTCTCCCCATATCCCCCAACCCCACCTACCCACCTTCTCCCCGTATCCTTCAACCCCACCTTCTCCCCGTATCCCTCAATCCCACCTTCTCCCCGTATCCCTCAATCCCACCTTCTCCCCGTATCCCTCAACCTCACCTACCCACCTTCTCCCCGTATCCTTCAACCTCACCTATCCACCTTCTCCCCATATCCCTCAATCCCACCTACCCACCTTCTCTCCATATCCCTCAACCCCACCTACCCACCTTCTCCCCAATCCCTCAACCCCACCTACCCACCTTCTCCCCAATCCCTCAACCCCACCTACCCACCTTCTCCCCATCTACCTCAACCCCACCAACCCACCTTCTCCCCACATCCCTCAACCCCACCTACCCACCTTCTCCCCATATCCCTCAACCCCACCTACCCACCTTCTCCCCATATCCCTCAACCCCACCTACCCACCTTCTCCCCAGATCCCTCAACCCCACCTCCCCACATCCCTCAATCCCACCTTCTCCCCGTATCCCTCAATCCCACCTACCCACCTTCTCCCCGTATCCCTCAATCCCACCTTCTCCCCGTATCCCTCAATCCCACCTTCTCCCCGTATCCCTCAACCCCACCTTCTCCCCATATCCCTCAATCCCACCTACCCACCTTCTCCCCACATCCCTCAACCCCACCTACCCACCTTCTCCCCATATCCCTCAATCCCACCTTCTCCCCATATCCCTCAATCCTTTCTCTCCCCAGAAACGCACCTCATTTACAATGTCCACTCCACTGCCGTTCCCTAGTAGCTTATTCCCGGACTCGATACCGGCTGACCTCCCTTCTCACTGCCAGCTTTCTGCATTTTTAACCTGTGTCGCTGTGAGATACGAGCCTGGCAGGACAGGGAATGATTTGTCCCCAAATTGCCTTCAGAGTCTTGAAAGACTGAGCTGATCTTCGAGGACCTTCCTGTGTCTACTCTTCCTGCTTTGTAACGATCCACTTCTCTTTCCCTCCCTCTCGGTAGCTCTCTCCTGCCCGGACAACAGCCACTATGAGCTCTGTGCGGATACCTGCGAGTCTACCTGTGCTGCAGTCATCACTCCAGTCACCTGCGACGGCACGTGCTCAGAGGGCTGTCAGTGCAATGATGGTTTTGTCTTCAGCGGCGATAAGTGCGTTCCCATGGAAACCTGCGGCTGCATCTATCAGGAGAGATACTACCAGGTAGCCATGTTCACTTCTCATTATTGAGAATCCCAGATTGCAGGGCACCAGTGCAACAGCATAGAGGGAGCTTTACTCTGTATCTAACCCGTGCTGTACCTGCCCTGGGAGTGTTTGATGGGACAGTGTAGAGGGAGCTTTACTCTGTATCTAACCCCGTGTTGTACCTGCCCTGGGAGTGTTTGATGGGACAGTGTAGAGGGAGCTTTACTCTGTATCTAACCCGTGCTGTACCTGCCCTGGGAGTGTTTGATGGGACAGTGTAGAGGGAGCTTTACTCTGTATCTAACCCGTGCTGTACCTACCCTGGGAGTGTTTGATGGGACAGTGTAGAGGGAGCTTTACTCTGTATCTAACCCATGCTGTACCTGCCCCGGGAGTGTTTGATGTGGCAGTGTTGAGGAACTTCAGGAAGGATGTCAAGGCCTTGGAGAGGGTGCAGAGGAGATTTACCTGAATGGTACCAGGGATGAGGAACTTCAGTTACATGAAGAGACTAGCGAGGGTGGGGTTGTTCTCCTTAGAGCAGAGAAAGTTAAGCGGAGATTTAATAGAGGTGTTCAAAATCATGATGAATTTGATAGAGTAGAGAGGGAGAAACTGTTTCCAGTGGCAGGAGGGTCGGTAACCTGAGGACACAGATTGAAGATAATCGGCAAAAGAACCAGAGGGGGAGATGAGGAGAATTGTTTTTTCCGCAGCGAGTTGTTGTGATCTGGAACGCGCTGCCTGAAGGGCGGTGGAAGCAGATTCAATAGTAACTTTCAAAAGGGGAATTGGAGAAATACTTGAAGAGGAAAAATTGACAGGGCTGTGGGGAAAGAGCAGGGGGGGAGTGGGACTAATTGGAGAGCTCGTTCAAAGAGCCGGCACAGGCACGATGGGCCGAATGGCCTCCTTCTGTGCCGTGTGATTCTATGATTCTATCTCGGAGGGTTGTAGGGCTGGACGAGGTTAGAGATGGGGAGTTGAGAGACCATGGAGTGATTTGAAAACAAGTTAGTTGTGTAAAATAATGTAATTCTGGTCTCCAAATATTTCTGGTTAGACCACACTTGGAGCACCGTGCACAGTTCTGGTCTCCATATACCTTAGTTAGACCACACTTGGAGCACTGTGCACGGTTCTGGTCTCCATATACCTTGGTTAGACCACACTTGGAGCACCGTGCACAGTTCTGGTCTCCATATACCTTGGTTAGACCACACTTGGAGCACTGTGCACAGTTCTGGTCTCCATATACCTTGGTTAGACCACACTTGGAGCACCGTGCACAGTTCTGGTCTCCATATACCTTAGTTAGACCACACTTGGAGCACTGTGCACGGTTCTGGTCTCCATATACCTTGGTTAGACCACACTTGGAGCACCGTGCACAGTTCTGGTCTCCATATACCTTGGTTAGACCACACTTGGAGCACCGTGCACAGTTCTGGTCTCCATATACCTTGGTTAGACCACACTTGGAGCACCGTGCACAGTTCTGGTCTCCATATACCTTGGTTAGACCACACTTGGAGCACCGTGCACAGTTCTGGTCTCCATATACCTTGGTTAGACCACACTTGGAGCACCGTGCACAGTTCTGGTCTCCATATACCTTGGTTAGACCACACTTGGAGCACCGTGCACAGTTCTGGTCTCCATATACCTTGGTTAGACCACACTTGGAGCACCGTGCTCAGTTCTGGTCTCCATATGCCTTGGTTAGACCACACTTGGAGCACCGTTCACAGTTCTGGTCTCCATATACCTTGGTTAGACCACACTTGGAGCACCGTGCACAGTTCTGGTCTCCATATACCTTGGTTAGACCACACTTGGAGCACTGTGCACGGTTCTGGTCTCCATATACCTTGGTTAGACCACACTTGCAGCACTGTGCATGGTTCTGGTCTCCATATACCTTGGTTGGACCACACTTGGAGCATCGTGCACAGTTCTGGTCTCCATATTATAGAAAGGATGTAGAAGCACTGGAGAAGATACAAAAAATATTTACAAGGATGATACCAGAACTGAGAGGTTCTAGCTATCAGGAAAGATTTCTCTAGAAAAGAGAAGGCTGAGGGATGACCTGATCGAGGTCTTTAAGATTATGAAGGGGTTCGATAGGGTAGACGTAGAGAAGATGTTTCCACTTGTGGGGGAGACCAGAACTAGGGGCCATCAATATAAGATAGTCACTGATAAATCCAATCGGGAATTCAGGAGAAACTTCTTTCCCCAGAGAGTGGTGAGAATGGGGAACTCGCTACCACAGGGAGTGGTTGAGGCGAAGAGCAGAGATGTGTTTAAGGGGAAGCTGGATAAACACACGAGGGAGAAAGGAATAGAAGGATATGGTGATGGGGGTGAGATGACGAGGGGTGGGAGGAGGCTGGTGTGGAGCACAAACACCGGCACGGAGCAGTGGGGCCGGATGGCTTTGACGTGCTGCTGTTACAGGCGTGTTCTCCACTGTTGGGTTTGCAGGTTCTTAGCCGAGTTGTGTTTTGTTTGCAGGCGGACGAGACAATCATCACATCGGACTGCAAGGAGAAGTGCACGTGCTACGACACGGGCGCGGTGCTGTGCGAGAAGGCGGGCTGCGCGTCTGGCGAGCTGTGCCAGCTGAGGAATGGGGTGCGAGGCTGCTACGCGAAGGAGAGCGCCTGTTCGGTCCGGGAGGGCCGGCGGCTGACCGGCTTCGACGGAGCCTCCGGCCTGGTCCAGGCGCCGGGCGCGTACGAGCTGGCCTCGGCTTACGGCGATTGCTCGGAGGCCTGGTTCAGGCTGCTGGCGGACTTCAGGGCCTGCGGCGGGAAGCTGGGCGCGGCGGCCGTGTACCTGTACTTCGATGACGCCTTCATCGCCGTAACCGAGGAGAAGAACGTCTGGGTAAGAACCAAGGGCATCCGCCTTGCACCGGGTCTCCCATTGTTGGAAAAATAGCTCCTTCCAGCAGAGAACATAGAGAGTGACCCCCGCAGTGACCCCCAAGTGAACCTCGCTTGACACCATACCCCCCCCACCCCACCACAGCTGGTCCCAGTGCGGATATACTTGCCTTAGAGGCGGTGCAACAAAGGTTCACTAGACTGATTCCTGGGATGAGAGGGCTGTCCTATGAGGAGAGATTGTGTAGAATGGGCCGATACTCTCTGGAGTTTCGAAGAATGAGAGGCGATCTCATTGGAACATAAAAGCTTCTAAGGGGGATTGACAGGGTAGATGCTGAGAGGCTGTTTCCCCTGAGCTGGAGAGTCTAGAACCAGGGGAGCACAGTCTCAGAATAAGGGGTTGGCCATTTGAGACTGAGATGAGGAGGAATTTCTTCACTCAGAGGGTGGTGAATCTTTGGAATTCTCTACCCCAGAGGGCTGTGGAGGCTCAGTCGTTGAGTATATTCAAGACTGAGATGGATAGATTTTTGGACTCCAGGGGATTTAAGGGATAAGGGGATCGGGCAGGAAAGTGGAGTAGAGTCCGATGATTAGCCGTGATCTTACTGAATGGCGGAGCAGGCTCGAGGGGCCGTATGGCCGACTCCTGCTCCTAATTCCTTTGTTCTGCTGTTCTTAGTGCTGGACTCTCGGCTAACTGTGGGATTAATGATCGATTGATTGCTGGATGGATGGATGATTGGAGAATGGGTTGTTGGGATGATGGATGGATGATGTGCACGGGAGGCTGTGACAGATTATCGTGAGTCTGTAATGCCACCTTCTCCTGTCCCAGGTGAATGGACGCCAGCTGAAACAAGACCAGCTCCCGTTCATGGCCACCGCCCTAGTGAAGGTCAGAGTGGAGGCGGGTGCAGTGATTGTGGAACACTCCTCCAAGGTCCGGGTGCGCTTCGCTGGATTCGGGGACCTCACGTTGTCCGTGGACGACTCATTCCGCAGTAAGCTGTCTGGCGCCTGCGGCAACTTCGACGGCAGGACCGATGCCGAGCTGAAGCTGCCCAATGGCAAGGTCGCTGCGGACATCCAGAAATTCTTCAAGGCATGGCTGTCGAATGAGTTCTCGAGCTGGTGAGTGGCCCCTGTCAGGATACCTGCCAGCATCAAGCTGGAGTGATCCACTCTCCCTCTGTCTCTCTTTCTGCCCCATCTCTCTCTCTCTCTCGCGTTCTCTCCCGCTCTTCCACTCTCTGTCTCTCTCCTGTCTGTCTCTCTGTGTCTCTCTCTCCCTCTGTCTCTCTTTCGGCCCCATCTCTCTCTCTCTCTCTCTCGCGTTCTCTCCCGCTCTTCCACTCTCTGTCTCTCTCCTGTCTGTCTCTCTGTGTCTCTCTCTCCCTCTGTCTCTCTCTCCCTCTCTGTGTGTGTCTCTCTCTCTCTCTCTCGCTCCCTCTGTCTCTCTCCCCCGTCTCTTTCTGCCTCTATCTCTTGCGTTCTCTCTCACTCTTCCACTCTCTGTCTCTCTCCCCTCCCTCTCTCTCTCCTCCATCTGTCTCTCCCTCCGTCTCTCTTTCTCCCTCTCTTTGCCTCTCTCCCCTCCCACTCTCTGTCTCCCTCTATGTGTGTGTCTCTCTCTCTCCCATTGTCTGTCTCTCCCTCTGTCTCTCTCCCTGTCTCTTTCTGCCTCTATCTCTTGCGTTCTCTCTCACTCTTCTACTCTCTGTCTCTCTCCCCTCCCTCTCCCTCCCCTGTCTATCTGTCTCTCCCTCTCTCTCCCGTCCCTCTCTCTCTCCTCTCTCTCTGTCTGTCTCTCTTTCTCCCTCTCTTTGCCTCTCTCCCCCCCCACTCTCTGTCTCTGTCTCTCCCTCTCTCTCCCCTCCCTCTCTCTGTCTGTCTGTCTCTCTTTCTCCCTCTCTCCCCTCCTCGCGCTCTCACTCCCACCTATATTTGGTGACTGATTTCCTAGCCTCACACTTTCCTGGGGGATCCTCGATCCTTTGGGTGGTGATTATTTATACAGGGAGCTCAATGGTGCAGTCGTGCAGAGAGCGATGGCGCGCAGAGACCGCTGGCGCGCAGAGAGATATCGCACACAGAGATATTGCCTGAAGTGTTTATTGATGTAACTGTGTGTGCAATCAATGGCAGTCATTTACACTTCCTCACCTGAGCCATGACACAGAGTCTACAGCACAGGAACAGGCCATTCGGCCCCACTGCTCCGTGCCAGTGTTTATGCTCCACACCAGCCTCCTCCCACCCCTCTTCATCTCACCCCCATCACCATATCCTTCTATTCCTTTCTCCCTCGTGTGTTTATCCAGCTTCCCCTTAAACACATCTCTGCTCTTCGCCTCAACCACTCCCTGTGGTAGCGAGTTCCCCATTCTCACCACTCTCTGGGGAAAGAAGTTTCTCCTGAATTCCCCATTGGATTTATCAGTGACTATCTTATATTGATGGCCCCTAGTTCTGGTCTCCCCCACAAGTGGAAACATCTTCTCTACGTCTACCCTATCGAAACCCTTCATAATTTTAAAGACCTCTATCAGCTCACCCCTCAGCCTTCTCTATCAATACTGCAATTCCAATGCCTGCCTCTTGTTTTTCAATTTTCAGTTTAATTTAAGAAATATCAACAAGTCTCGAGTCATCGGATTTCTGAAGAAGCAACGGAGTCCGCCTCGTGGCAGCTGATTCCAATTCTCTCCACCGACTATGAATGTTTTTCTATGTTACAAGTGAAGGTGGGTGTGGGATCATACAGTAGACTTGAAATCAAATAAAATAAATTTATTGCACTACAATAACAATGTGTCTCCAAGTTTATTTATACACACAGGGAGATATCGCAAGGGGAGATATCGCAGGGGAGATATCGCAGGGGAGATATCGCACGGGGAGATATCGCACGGGGAGATATCGCACGGGGAGATATTGCACGGGGAGATATCGCACAGAGCAAATTAGACTGGGTGGGATATTAAAGGGCAGGGGGAGTGAGGGGGAGAGTGGGATTAGACTGGGTGGGATATTAAAGGGTGTGGGGAGTGAGGGGGAGAGTGGGATTAGACTGGGTGGGATATTAAAGGTGCTGGGAGTGAGGGGGAGAGTGGGATTAGACTGGGTGTGATATTAAAGGGTACGGGGAGTGAGGGGGAGAGTGGGATTAGACTGGGTGGGATATCAAAGGGTACGGGGAGTGAGGGGGAGAGTGGGATTAGACTGGGTGGGATATTAAAGGGTGTGGGGAGTGAGGGGAGAGTGGGATTAGACTGGGTGGGATATTAAAGGGTATGGGGAGTGAGGGGGAGAGTGGGATTAGACTGGGTGGGATATTAAAGGGTGTGGGGAGTGAGGGTGAGAGAGGGATTAGACTGGGTGGGATATTAAAGGGTGCGGGGAGTGAGGGGGAGAGTGGGATTAGACTGGGTGGGATATTAAAAGGTGCGGGGAGTGAGGGGGAGAGTGGGATTAGACTGGGTGGGATATCAAAGGGTACGGGGAGTGAGGGGTAGAGTGGGATTAGACTGGGTGGGATATCAAAGGGTATGAGGAGTGAGGGAGAGAGTGGGATTAGACTGGGTGGGATATCAAAGGGTATGGGGAGTGAGGGGGAGAGTGGGATTAGACTGGGTGGGATATCAAAGGGTACGGGGAGTGAGCGGGAGAGTGGGATTAGACTGGGTGGGATATCAAAGGGTGTAGGGAGTGAGGGGGAGAGTGGGATTAGACTGGGTGGGATATTAAAGGGTATGGGGAGTGAGGGGGAGAGTGGGATTAGACTGGGTGGGATATTAAAGGGTGTGGGGAGTGAGGGGGAGAGTGGGATTAGACTGGGGGGGATATTAAAGGGTGTGGGGAGTGAGGGGGAGAGTGGGATTAGACTGGGTGGGATATCAAAGGGTATGGGGAGTGAGGGGGAGAGTGGGATTAGACTGGGTGGGATATCAAAGGGTACGGGGAGTGAGCGGGAGAGTGGGATTAGACTGGGTGGGATATCAAAGGGTGTAGGGAGTGAGGGGGAGAGTGGGATTAGACTGGGTGGGATATTAAAGGGTGTGGGGAGTGAGGGGGAGAGTGGGATTAGACTGGGTGGGATATTAAAGGGTGTGGGGAGTTAGGGGGAGAGTGGGATTAGACTGGGGGGGATATTAAAGGGTGTGGGGAGTGAGGGGGAGAGTGGGATTAGACTGGGTGGGATATTAAAGGGTGTGGGGAGTGAGAGGGGAGAGTGGGATTAGACTGGGTGGGATATTAAAGGGTGGGGGAGTGAGGGGGAGAGTGGGATTAGACTGGGTGGGATATTAAAGGATACGGGGAGTGAGGATTTTGGGATTAGGCTCTGCTGGTGGTGGTGAAAGAGTTTGGGGACTGTAGCATGGGGTCTCGATGGGAGAGTTGGGGGACTGTAGGGAGGGGTCTTGATGGGAGAGTTGGTGTACCGGAGGGAGAGGTCTTGATGGGAGAGTTGGGGGACTGTAGGGAGGGGTCTCGATGGGAGAGTTGGGGGACTGTAGGGAGGGGTCTCGATGGGAGAGTTGGGGGATTGTAGGGAGGGGTCTCGATGGGAGAGTTGGGGTACCAGAGGGAAGGGTCTCGATGGGAGAGTTGGGGTACTGAAGGGAGGGGTCTCGATGGGAGAGTTGGGGTACTGGAGGGAGGGGTCTGGATGGGAGAGTTGAGGGACTGTATGGAGGGGTCTCAATGGGAGAGTTGGGGTACTGGAGGGAGGGGTCTCGATGGGAGAGTTGGGGGACTGTAGGGAGGGGTCTCGATGGGAGAGTTGGGGGACTGTAGGGAGGGGTCTCGATGGGAGAGTTGGGGGACTGTAGGGAGGGGTCTCGATGGGAGAGTTGGGGTACCGGAGTGAGCGGTCTCAATGGGAGAGTTGGGGTATCGGATGGAGGGGTCTCGATGGGAGAGTTGGGGGACTGTAGGGTGGGGTCTCGATGGGAGAGTTGGGGTATCGGAGGGAGGGGTCTCGATGGGAGAGTTGGGGTATCGGAGGGAGGGATCTCGATGGGAGAGTTGGGGTATCGGAGGGAGGGGTCTTGATGGGAGAGTTGGGGGACTGTAGGGAGGGGTCTCGATGGGAGTGTTGGGGTATCGGAGGGAGGGGGTCTCAATGGGAGAGTTGGGGTATCAGAGGGAAGGGTCTCGATGGGAGAGTTGGGGGACTGCAGGGAGGGAGGGGTCTCGATGGGAGAGTTGGGGGACTGTAGGGAGGGGTCTCGATGGGATAGTTGGGGTACCGGAGGGAGGGGTCTCGATGGGAGAGTTGGGGTACCAGAGGGAAGGGTTTCGATGGGAGAGTTGGGGTACCGGAGGGAGGGGTCTCGATGGGAGAGTTGGGGTACCTGAGGGAAGGGTCTCGATGGGAGAGTTGGGGTACCGGAGGGAGGGGTCTCGATGGGAGAGTTGGGGTACTGTAGGGAGTGGTCTCGACGGGAGAGTTGGGGTACCGGAGGGAGGGGTCTCGACGGGAGAGTTTGGGGACTGTAGGGAGGGGTCTCGATGGGAGAGTTGGGGTACCGGAGGGAGGGGTCTCGACGGGAGAGTTTGGGGACTGTAGGGAGGGGTCTCAATGGGAGAGTTGGGGTATCGGAGGGAGGGGTCTCAATGGGAGAGTTGGGGTATCGGAGGGAGGGGTCTCGATGGGAGAGTTGGGGGACTGTAGGGAGGTGTCTCGATGGGAGAGTTGGGGTACCGGAGGGAGGGGTCTCGATGGGAGAGTTTGGGGACTGTAGGGAGTGGTCTCGACGGGAGAGTTGGGGTACCGGAGGGAGGGGTCTCGACGGGAGAGTTGGGGGACTGTAGGGAGGGGTCTCGACGGGAGAGTTGGGGTACCGGAGGGAGGGGTCTCGATGGGAGAGTTGGGGGACTGTATGGAGGGGTCTCGATGGGAGAGTTGTGGTACCGGAGGGAGGGGTCTCGATGGGAGAGTTGGGGGACTGTAGGGAGGGGTCTCGATGGGAGAGTTGGGGTACCGGAGGGAGGGGTCTCGATGGGAGAGTTTGGGGACTGTAGGGAGGGGTCTCGACGGGAGAGTTGGGGTACCAGAGGGAGGGGTCTCGATGGGAGAGTTGGGGTACCGGAGGGAGGGGTCTCGACGTGAGAGTTGGGGGACTGTAGTGAGGGGTCTCGATGGGAGAGTTGGGGTATCGGAGGGAGGGGTCTCGATGGAAGAGTTGGGGGACTGTAGGGAGGGGTCACGATGGGAGAGTTGTGGTACCGGAGGGAGGAGTCTCGATGGGAGAGTTGGGGTATCGGAGGGTGGGGTCTCGATGGGAGAGTTGTGGTACCGGAGGGAGGAGTCTCGATGGGAGAGTTGGGGTATCGGAGGGTGGGGTCTCGATGGGAGAGTTGGGGTACTGGAGGGAAGGGTCTCGATGGGAGAGTTGTGGGACTGTAGGGAAGGATCTCAATGGGAGAGTTGGTGTATCGGAGGGAGGGGTCTCGATGGGAGTGTTGGGGTATCGGAGGGAGGGGTCTCGATGGGAGAGTTGGGGTACCGGAGGGAGGGGTCTCGATGGGAGTGTTGGGGTACCGGAGGGAGGGGTCTCGATGTGAGAGTTGGGGTATCGGAGGGAGGGGCCTCGATGGGAGTGTTGGGGGACTGTAGGGAGGGGTCTCGACGGGAGAGTTGGCGTATCGGAGGGAGGGGGTCTCGATGGGAGTGTTGGGGTACCGGAGGGAGGGGGTCTCGATGGGAGAGTTGGGGGACTGTAGGGAGGGGTCTCGATGGGAGAGTTGGGGGACTGTAGGGAGGGGTCTCGATGGGAGAGTTGGGGTACTGGAGGGAGGGGTCTCGATGGGAGAGTTCGGGTATCGGAGGGAGGGGTCTCGATGGGAGAGTTGGGGTATCGGAGGGAGGGGTCTCGATGGGAGAGTTGGGGGGACTGTAGGGAGGGGTCTCGATGGGAGTGTTGGGGGACTGTAGGGAGGGAGGGGTCTCGATGGGAGAGATGGGGGACTGTAGGAGGGGTCCCGATGGGAGAGTTGGGGTATCGGAGGGAAGGGTCTCGATGGGAGAGTTGGGGTATCGGAGGGAGGGGTCCCGATGGGAGAGTTGTGGTATCGGAGGGAGGGGTCCTCGATGGGAGTGTTGGGGTACCGGAGGGAGGGGTCTCGATGGGAGAGTTGGAGGACTGTTGGGAGGGGTCTCGATGGGAGAGTTGGGGTACCAGAGGGTGGGGTCTCGATGGGAGAGTTGGGGTACCGGAGGGAGGGGTCTCGATGGGAGAGGTCGGGGATTGTAGGGAGGGGTCTCGATGGGAGTGTTGGGGGATTGTAGGGAGGGGTCTCGATGGGAGTGTTGGGGGATTGTAGGGAGGGGTCTCGATGGGAGTGTTGGGGGATTGTAAGGAGGGGTCTCGATGGGAGAGTTGGGGTACTGGAGGGAGGGGTCTCGATGGGAGAGTTGGGGTATCGGAGGGAGGGGTCTCGATGGGAGAGTTGGGGTACCGGAGGGAGTGGTCTCGATGGGAGAGTTGGGGACTGCAGGGAGGGGTCTCGATGGGAGAGTTGGGGTACCGGAGGGAAGGGTCTCGATGGGAGAGTTGGAGGACTGTAGGGAGGGGTCTCGATGGGAGAGTTGGGGGACTGGAGGGAGGGGTCTCGATGGGAGAGTTGGAGGACTGTCGGGAGGGGTCTCGATGGGAGTGTTGGGTAACTGGAGGGAGGGGTCTCGATGGGACAGTTGGGGTACCAGAGGGAGGGGTCTCGATGGGAGAGTTGGGGTACCAGAGGGAGGGGTCTCGATGGGAGAGTTGGGGTACCGGAGGGAGGGGTCTCGATGGAGAGGTCAGGGACTGTAGGGAGGGGTCTCGATGGGAGAGTTGGGGTATCGGAGGGAGGGGTCTCGATGGGAGAGTTGGAGGACTGTAGAGAGGGGTCTCGATGGGAGAGTTGGTGTATCGGAGGGAGGGGTCTCGATGGGAGAGTTGGGGTACCGGAGGGAGTGGTCTCGATGGGAGAGTTGGGGGACTGCAGGGAGGGGTCTCGATGGGAGAGTTGGGGTACCGGAGGGAAGGGTCTCGATGGGAGAGTTGGAGGACTGTAGGGAGGGGTCTCGATGGGAGAGTTGGGGGACTGGAGGGAGGCGTCTCGATGGGAGAGTTTGGGTACCGGAGGGAGGGGTCTCGATGGGAGAGTTGGAGGACTGTCGGGAGGGGTCTCGATGGGAGTGTTGGGTAACTGGAGGGAGGGGTCTCGATGGGACAGTTGGGGTACCAGAGGGAGGGGTCTCGATGGGAGAGTTGGGGTACCAGAGGGAGGGGTCTTGATGGGAGAGTTGGGGTACCGGAGGGAGGGGTCTCGATGGGAGAGGTCGGGGACTGTAGGGAGGGGTCTCGATGGGAGAGTTGGGGTATCGGAGGGAGGGGTCTCGATGGGAGAGTTGGTGTATCGGAGGGAGGGGTCTCGATGGGAGAGTTGTGGTATCGGAGGGAGGGGGCCTCGATGGGAGTGTTGGGGTACCGGAGGGAGGGGTCTCAATGGGAGAGTTGGGGTACCGGAGGGAGTGGTCTCGATGGGAGAGTTGGGGTACCGGAGGGAGTGGTCTCGATGGGAATGTTGGGGTACCGGAGGGAGGGGTCTCGATGGGAGAGTTGGGGTACCGGAGGGAGGGGTCTCGATGGGAGAGTTGGGGTACCAGAGGGAGGGGTCTCGATGGGAGAGTTGGGGTACCAGAGGGAGGGGTCTCGATGGGAGAGTTGGGGTACCGGAGGGAGGGATCTCGATGGGAGAGGTCAGGGACTGTAGGGAGGGGTCTCGATGGGAGAGTTGGGGTATCGGAGGGAGGGGTCTCGATGGGAGAGTTGGAGGACTGTAGAGAGGGGTCTCGATGGGAGAGTTGGGGGACTGTAGGGAGGGGTCTCGATGGGAGAGTTGGGGTACCGGAGGGAGGGGTCTCGATGGGAGAGTTGGAGGACTGTTGGGAGGGGTCTCGATGGGAGAGTTGGGGTACCAGAGGGTGGGGTCTCGATGGGAGAGTTGGGGTACCGGAGGGAGGGGTCTCGATGGGAGAGGTCGGGGATTGTAGGGAGGGGTCTCGATGGGAGTGTTGGGGGATTGTAGGGAGGGGTCTCGATGGGAGTGTTGGGGGATTGTAGGGAGGGGTCTCGATGGGAGAGTTGGGGTACTGGAGGGAGGGGTCTCGATGGGAGAGTTGGGGTATCGGAGGGAGGGGTCTCGATGGGAGAGTTGGGGTACCGGAGGGAGGGGTCTCGATGGGAGAGTTGGGGGACTGCAGGGAGGGGTCTCGATGGGAGAGTTGGGGTACCGGAGGGAAGGGTCTCGATGGGAGAGTTGGAGGACTGTAGGGAGGGGTCTCGATGGGAGAGTTGGGGGACTGGAGGGAGGGGTCTCGATGGGAGAGTTTGGGTACCGGAGGGAGGGGTCTCGACGTGAGAGTTGGAGGACTGTCGGGAGGGGTCTCGATGGGAGTGTTGGGTAACTGGAGGGAGGGGTCTCGATGGGACAGTTGGGGTACCAGAGGGAGGGGTCTTGATGGGAGAGTTGGGGTACCAGAGGGAGGGGTCTCGATGGGAGAGTTGGAGGACTGTAGAGAGGGGTCTCGATGGGAGAGTTGGTGTATCGGAGGGAGGGGTCTCGATGGGAGAGTTGGGGTACTGTAGGGAGGGGTCTCGATGGGAGAGTTGGGGTACTGTAGGGAGGGGTCTCGATGGGAGAGTTGGGTTACTGTAGGGAGGGGTCTCGATGGGAGAGTTGGGGTACCGGGGGGAGGGGTCTCGATGGGAGAGGTCGGGGACTGTAGGGAGGGGTCTCGATGGGTGTGTTGGGGTACCGGAGGGAGGGGTCTCGATGGGAGAGTTGGGTTACCGGAGGGAGGGGTCTCGATGGGAGAGTTGGGGGACTGGAGGGAGGGGTCTCGATGGGAGAGGTCGGGGACTGTATGGAGGGGTCTCGATGGGAGAGTTGGGTTACCGGAGGGAGGGGTCTCGATGGGAGAGGTCGGGGACTGTAGGGAGGGGTCTCGATGGGAGAGTTGGGGTACCGGTGGGAGGGGTCTCGATGGGAGTGTTGGGGGGACCTGTACGGAGGGGTCTCGTTGAGCTGTCTGGTCTTCCCTCATTCCTGACAAAAGCTGAAGAGAAATTACTTGGCAGAAAGAAAGTTTACAAAAGAAGATTAAAGTTCTGGCTGGTTTGATGGGGGTTTTGGTTGGGCAGAGTGGACTGTTCCTCACCGGACCTGAGTCATTTGGCAAACACCAGCCCCAGCGGAATCGGCCTCATCCTCCAGGAGGACTCCCTGAAAATTCAGGGAATCTAATCCACTCCATGTCTTTCCAGTGTCCAACCGAACCCAGACCTGGTCCCACTCGCTGAGGTGCAGTATTGTGGCCATGGATGCTGTTTAGGCTTGGTTGGGGACCAGGATACTGTGAATGTAGCCTTGATTCTCATCATTCTTCATGAGGAAGGCCTTGATGTCCCCTGACGTTGTCCCGCCGAGTACCGAGTAGGTGAGTAGCGAGTTACCTCGAGACTTGACTATTCCAATGCACTCCTGGCCGGCCTCCCACGTTCTACCCTGCGTAAACTTGAGGTCATCCAAACTCGGCTGCCCCGTGTCCTAACTCGCACCAAGTCCCGTTCGCCCATCACCCCCTGTGCTCGCTGACCTACATTGGCTCCCGGTTAAGCAACGCCTGGATTTCAAGCTTCTCATCCTTGTTTTCAAATCCCTCCATGGCCTCCTCGCCCCTCTCTATCTCGGTAATCTCCTTCAGCCTCGCCTGATAGGGAAGGTTGTAGGGGCTGGAGGAGGTTACAGAGATAGGGAGGGTTGTAGGGGCTGGAGGAGGTTACTGAGATAGGGAGGGTTGTCGGGGGCTGGAGGAGGTTACAGAGATAGGGAGGGTTGTAGGGGTTGTAGGAGGTTACAGAGATAGGGAGGGTTGTAGGGGGCTGGAGGAGGTTACAGAGATAGAGAGGGTTGTAGGGGCTGGAGGAGGTTACAGAGATAGAGAGGGTTGTCGGGGCTGGAGGAGGTTACAGGGATAGGGAGGGTTGAAGGGGGCTGGAGGAGGTTACAGAGATAGGGAGGGTTGTAGGGGCTGGAGGAGGTGACAGAGATAGGGAGGGTTGTAGGGGGCTAGAGGAGGTTACAGAGATAGAGAGGGTTGTAGGGGCTGGAGGAGGTTACAGAGATAGAGAGGGTTGTCGGGGCTGGAGGAGGTTACAGGGATAGGGAGGGTTGAAGGGGGCTGGAGGAGGTTACAGAGATAGGGAGGGTTGTAGGGGCTGGAGGAGGTGACAGAGATAGGGAGGGTTGTAGGGGGCTGGAGGAGGTTACAGAGATAGGGAGGGTTGTAGGGGGCTGGAGGAGGTTACAGAGATAGGGAGGGTTGTAGGGGGCTGGAGGAGGTTACAGAGATAGGGAGGGTTGTAGGGGCTGGAGGAGGTTACAGAGATAGGGAGGGTTGTAGGGGGCTGGAGGAGGTTACAGAGATAGGGAGGGTTGTAGGGGACTGGAGGAGGTTACAGAGATAGGGAGGGTTGTAGGGGGCTGGAGGAGGTTACAGAGATAGGGAGGGTTGTAGGGGGCTGGAGGAGGTTACAGAGATAGGGAGGGTTGTAGGGGCTGGAGGAGGTTACAGAGATAGGGAGGGTTGTAGGGGCTGGAGGAGGTTACAGAGATAGGGAGGGTTGTGGGGCTGGAGGAGGTTACAGAGATAGGGTGGGTTGTAGGGGCTCGAGGAGGTTACAGAGATAGGGAGGGTTGTAGGGGCTGGAGGAGGTTACAGAGATAGGGAGGGTTGTAGGGGGCTGGAGGAGGTCACAGAGATAGGGAGGGGGGCGTGGAGGGAGTTGAAGACGAGGATGAGAATTTTAAAATCGAGGCGTTGCCGGACCGGGAGCCAGTGTGGGTCAGCGAGCAACAGGGGGGGCGATGGGTGAACGGGACTCGGTGTGAGTCAGGACACGGGGCAGCCGAGTTTGGGATGAGCTGAAGTTTACAGAGGGTGAAGGGCGAGCAATGGGCAGAGTTCTGCCCCCCCCCCCCCACCTCTGCACGGTTTAAGAGATGGGTTCCAAAGACCGAGGTCCCAGCTGGTCTGGGCAGCTCGCACTGGCTGGGGTTTGACGGGTGAGGGGGTTGGGGAGGGGCTGCAGGAACAGGCCCTCCCTCCCCGCACACCCCCCCACCCCCCGCCATCGAAAGGCCTGGAAATGCCAGCGAGATTCTCCCAGCCTCTCCAGAAAGTGGTCGCCGGAGCCTCGAGTGGCTCCACTCAATCAGAAACTTGCATCGAAATGGTCCACCCCGGTTACTGGGCGCCCAAGGCCAGCTCATTTAGTTCATGTTGCCTCTCCTTGTTTTTCCTCCCATAATGTATCACTTCAAATTTCGTCTGCCATGTGTCTGCCCATTTCACCAGTCTTGTCTATGACCTCCTGGAGTCTGTTACTGAAGTCGCTTCCCATCCTCCTCATTGTTTACTTCATTTCCGAGTGATTTACAAATGTTGAACGTAACTTCCTTGCTTTCGGACTCAATGGGCTGGATTTTGATACTGGGGGCGGGTTGGGGTCGTGTTATCCGCCCGACTGCGATTGGATGTGGGAGATTGATGCAATTTTCACCTAATTGGGCAATTGAGTTCCAGCATGTGGGAACCCATGAGCCAATTAGTGGTTTCGGTCTGAAAGTCGCCTCTGATGATGTCATCATTGCTGCTGCATTGAAGGTCAGAGACTGCCTGGCCTTTGCTGTGAGAGGACCTGGATGCAAAATGAGCAGCAACTCTATCTGGGTGAGAGAGAGAGAGAATTTTTTTTTGCTCCACCACTCCCAGATGCCAGCCAGCCACGCACTGATACTCAGCGCAGCCACTGATAGTCAGCTATCCACATGTGCTCCCGCCAGGTTTCACAATCGTGTTTCAGAACAGGCGTGCTTCACGTAGAAAAAGGGTTAAAATCACAAAGGCCTTTCAAAATGGCATTATAGAGTCAATTTAGTGCTTGTTAAGGGCCTTAACAGCCTATCCCGCCTCTTAGAGGCGGGACACAGGTGGGACGAGCAGACACAATTTCATCAAAATTGCGTGGAGGCGGGATGGAGTCGGGATCGGGTCCGCCCGCCACTTTTCGCAATTTTAACCCCCCACACGCCTCCAAACCCGCCTCCACGGGTCAATGAAAATCCAGCCCTTCCTCTCCGACATCCCTTCTAGGCGGTCGAAACCAGTGTCGGAGATCACACTGGCCCTCACTTACATGACAGGGTGTCGACCGCTGGTCCCGGGACCAGAAATGGGTCCCAGTCCTCCCCAACACCAGAGTACCCGGCCCTCCCATGGCCTGTGTGTATTCACTGGACGAGACCCCGTGGAGGAGCCACGTAAAGACTCGAAACAGACGCTCTCTTAATGGGACCCGTCCCACGAGTGTAGCCTCCAAAATATAATCAAGGGGGCCGAGAGCAACAAAAAAAAGATCTGGCGATCGTCTTCGTAGACCGAGCAAAGGCCTTCGACGCGGTCGGTCACAAAATGCTTTCAACTGGTCCAAAAAAGGATGGGAGTACCGAGAAGGTTCATTCACCTGGTGGAGAGCGCCCGCGCCTTCTCCAGCGCCTTGTTGTCGACCTCGAACCGCACCGTCACATCGACCACTGCCACCTCCTGCCCTTTGGTGAATATGACATCGGGCTTCCACAGTCTCCCATCCTAGGTTGTGAATCTGGGCTCGATGTGTGACTGCTCGAGCCCCTGTATTTGGACACCTGCTCTTTCAAGTTGTCCTGGATCTTGTTGTGGCGTTTAATTCTCGTATTTTTGACCGCGGGACGTCGCCTGACAAATCGCCGACCGACCCCGCCAGACGGCAGCCCTTGAAAAGAGCCACCTCCTGACATCTAACCCTTAAGTCCTGGCCCTTGCCTAACTTGACCTGTGCAGGGTAACAGCGCGACCGGGGCCCGTTATAGAAACATAGGTGGGATCGCAAATTAGGCCTGTGAAACGAAACCTATATCCCCTAGTCTTTAAATATATATTAACCAAGGCTGTAGGGCAGTAATATTAGAAATCATGTTTAAAGGATAGTTAATTCACTTATAGAGAGATATCAACACGTACATATAGCTTTTAGATAGGTGCAAAGCATGATGGACTATTTGGTTCATTATATTAACCCTTTTAAATAATACTGAAAGAAGTGTTGCTCCCTGCAGCCAGATTGTCGGAGTCATAGCTTACTTTCTAGGCATTTTAGAAGGTCATTATCAGTGCTACAGAAACAGTGTTTATACGTAGTTGGCCTTTGGAAGAGATAAGGGAAACTGAACTGTACAGGGAGTCGGCCATTTCTCTCTTGGTCTCAAACACCTTGGCCCAGAAATTAAAGACGGAGCCTTCCTGCGGGGGTAAGGCTTCCCCGCGATATCTCACTGCGCGCCTGCCTTTTCCTTCCGAGCTCACACGAACTTCAGTTTCAAGGCTGCAGCTGTGCAGTGTGTGCGTATCCCACAGACGCAGTTAATTCGTGCGAGCTGTGGGATCACGTGATTCAGTTAGAGCCAATGGCAGCACACCATCTTTCATTCATAGTTTTGACAGCAAGGGCTGTCAAAGCTATGAATCTATACCCCCCCCAAAAGAACAGCTAAACCTCAATTAAATTTTTTTTTAAAACATCACATTAATAAAATAAGTATAGTTAAATAAATTAACCACTTTAAACAAAAAATTAAATTTTTGAAAAAATGTAAAATCTTTTTAAAAGTTATAAAAATAAACTTACCTTTCTTTAAAGTCTCTGAAAAAGATATACCTGTTGAAAAAAATTTAAAATAATACTTAATTAACTACTTACCTTGTTAAAAGAGGGTCTTACGCCTCCTTTCTTTATGTGCAAAATCTTCCATGCTTACCTGCGCGTTCAAAGCACTAAGTGCACTGTGTGCGCGCAGCCTGTAGCGCGCACGCGGTTCACCTAGGAACCGCCCCCTTTTGAGTTCACCAAGTGCCGGTTTTCAGCGCATGCGCAGTGCATGCTGGAAACCGGCAATTGGAGACAGAATACGCGAGAGTACACAGTGCGTACTCTCGCGTACTGAGACTAATTTTTGGGCCCTTATCTCCCTTTGGAGCGGACCTTGTTTATCATAATAAGCTTCTCTCGAGAATTAACAAAGTATTGGTTAGATACAACAATATGGGAAAGGAAAGATAAGCGTGGTACGACCTTGTTTAAGAGACAAGATGGAGTCTGGTAGACCTCGCTCCCAGAGACTAGATGAAGGCCCCATGTATAACAAACTATGTGTTATGTTTAATGTCACAGAACATTTCAGGGCGGCTCCCAACATTGAGTGACTGATTATTAAACAATAAGGGAGCAATGGTAGCGACGCTGTTTGTATGTGTACGCCCACTTTTGTAGCCGGTGGGTGTTGCCTATCGAAAGGTATATCAATGCTTGTATGTAGGATTTCCTTTGAGAGTTGGGTTCGAGTCTGAGGAGATCAACCTCTCTCCCTTTGTGCACAAAGCCTTCTGGTTAGTTTCTAATAAACTTTCACTTTGTAAGGCCCGTTGGTGAGTAATTGGGATGCCGGGAGCGGGGGTGACCTCTTAGGACTTTAATTAGTCCCGGTGGACTCGAATTGGGCCCCTATGAAAAAGTCCCAATTCTGATCCAACACATAGAACGTAGAAAAATAGGAGCAGGAGTCGGCCATTCGAGCCTGCTCCGCCATTCAATATGATCATGGCGGATCCTCTATCTCAATACCATATTCCCGCTCTCTCCCCATACCCCTTGACACCTTTTGTGTCTAGAAATCTATCGATCTCCTTCTTAAATATATTCAGTGACTTGGCCTCCACAGCCTTCTGTGGTAGAGAATTCCACAGGTTCACCTCCCTCTGAGTGAAGAAATTTCTCCTCATCTCAGTCCCAAATGTCCGACCCCGTATCCTGAGACTGTGACCCCTCGTTCTAGACCCCCCCAGCCAGGGGAAACATCGTCCCTGCATCCAGTCTGTCTAGCCCTGTCAGAATTTTATACGTTTCAATGAGATCCCCCTCTCATTCTTCTAAACTCGAGTGAATACAGGCCTAGTCGACCCAATCTCTCCTCATACGACAATCCCCCCATCCCAGGAATCAGTCTGGTGAACCTTCGCTGCACTCCCTCCATGGCAAGTATATCCTGTCTTAGGTAAGGAGACCAAAACTGCACACAGTACTCCAGGTGTGGTCTCACCAAGGCCCTGTATAACTGTAGTAAGACATCCTTGCTCCTGTACTCAAATCCTCTTGCAATGAAGGCCAACATACCATTTGCCTTCCGAACTGCTTGCTGCACCTGCATGTTTGCTTTCAGTGACT
Source organism: Squalus acanthias (assembly GCA_030390025.1). Classification (NCBI taxonomy): domain Eukaryota; kingdom Metazoa; phylum Chordata; class Chondrichthyes; order Squaliformes; family Squalidae; genus Squalus; species Squalus acanthias. Next base: position 172,292 of record JASTWF010000542.1, on the reverse strand, counting down.
GGTGTACAAGGACACCCAGGACCCTGTGTAACATCCAGTGCCAGGGTGCGTGGAGCCACGGACCCGATGCAGAGCGCTGCTCCTAGCACCAGGTGTCGCAGTGAGCAGCCCTCGTGTGCAGAGTGTGATTGAGCCAGACACTTACCTCAGCACAGTTGTCAGATGTGGCAGTCCAGAACGAGCAGTGACAGAGCAGCAAACACAGCCAGATGGTCTGACAAACACAGGAATAAAGCACAGGGTCATTCCCGGTCACACATTAACTGCAAAATCAAACGCTCGCTCCTTAAAAGTCTAACCCCACACCTTTCTGATACACTGCACCAACCTGCGTTCTGAGAGTTACTACAGATTGCAGCGCCTCAGTACTGCCCCTCCGACAGTGCGGCGCTCCCTCAGTACTGCCCCTCCGACAGTGCGGCGCTCCCTCAGTACTGCCCCTCCGACAGTGCGGCGCTCCCTCAGTACTGCCCCTCCAACAGGGCGGCACTCCCTCAGTACCGCTCCTCCGACAGTGCAGCACTCCCTCAGTACTGCCCCTCCAACAGTGCGGCGCTCCCTCAGTACCGCTCCTCCGACAGTGCAGCACTCCCTCAGTACCGCTCCTCCGACAGTGCGGCGCTCCCTCAGTACTGCCCCTCCGACAGTGCGGCGCTCCCTCAGTACCGCTCCTCCGACAGTGCAGCACTCCCTCAGTACTGCCCCTCCAACAGTGCGGCGCTCCCTCAGTACCGCCCCTCTGACAGTGCGGCGCTCCCTCAGTACTGCCCCTCCGACAGTGCGGCGCTCCCTCAGTACTGCCCCTCCGACAGTGCGGCGCTCCCTCAGTACCGCTCCTCCGACAGTGCAGCACTCCCTCAGTACTGCCCCTCCGACAGTGCGGCGCTCCCTCAGTACCGCCCCTCTGACAGTGCGGCGCTCCCTCAGTACTGCCCCTCCGACAGTGCGGCGCTCCCTCAGTACCGCTCCTCCGACAGTGCTACGCTCCCTCAGTACTGCCCTCCCAACAGTGCGGTGCTCCCCTCAGTACTGCCCCTCCGACAGTGCGGCGCTCCCTCAGTACTGCTCCTCCGACAGTGTGGCGCTCCCTCAGTACCGTCCCTCCGACAGTGCGGCGCTCCCTCATTACTGCCCCTCCGACAGTGCGGCGCTCCCTCAGTACTGCCCCTCCAACTGTGCAGTGCTCCCTCAGTACTGCCCCTCCGACAGTGCGGCGCTCCCTCAGTAACATAGAAACATAGAAGATAGGAGCAGGAGTAGACCATTCGGCCCCTCGAGCCTGCTCCGCCATTCAATGAGATCATGGCTGATCATCCAAATTCAGTACCCTGTCCCTGCCTTTTCCCCATATCCCTTGATCCCTTTAGCCTTAAGAAATATATCTAACTCCTTCTTGAATATATTTAATGACTTGGCCTCCACTGCTTTCTGTGGTAGAGAATTCCACAGGTTCACCACTCTCTGGGTGAAGAAATTCCTCCTCATCTCTGTCCTAAATGGCTTACCCTTTATCCTTAGACTGTGACCCCTGGTTCTGGACTCCCCGACCATCGGGAACATCCTTCCTGCATCTAGTCTGTCTAGTCCTGTTAGAATTTTATAAGTTTCAATGAGATCCCCTCTCATTCTTCTAAACTCCAGCGAGTATAAGCCCAATCGACCCAATCTCTCCTCATACGTCATTCCTGTCATCCCAGGTATCAGCCTGGTGAATCTTCGCTGCATTCCCTCCATGGCAAGAACATCCTTCCTCAGATAAGGCGACCAAAACTGCACACAATACTCAAGGTGTAGTCTCACCAAGGCCCTGTACAACTGCAGCAAGACATCCTTGTTCCTGTATTCGAACCCTCTCGCTACGAAGGCCAACATACCATTTGCCTTCTTAACCACCTGCTGTACCTGCATGCTTACCTTCAGCGACTGGTGCACAAGGACACCCAGGTCTCGTTGCACTTCCCCTTCTCCCAATCTATTGCCATTCAGATAATAATCTGCCTTCCTGTTTTTGACACCAAAGTGGATAACCTCGCATTTATCCACATTATAATGCATCTGCCATGATTCTGCCCAATCACCCACTCTGTCCAAATCATACTGGAGTTTTTTGACATCCTCCTCACAGCACACACGCCCACCCAGCTTTGTGTCGTCTGCAAACTTGGAGATATTACATCTAGTTCCCTCGTCTAGATCATTAATATATATTGTGAATAGCTGGGGTCCTAGGACCGATCCCTGTGGTACCCCACTAGTCACTGCCTGCCACTCGGAAAAAGACCCGTTTATTCCAACTCTTTGCCTTCTGTCCGCCAACCAGTTCTCTATCCAAGTCAATACCTTGCCCCCAATCCCATGTGCCTTAACTTTACACGCTAATCTCTTATGCGGGACCTTATCGAAAGCCTTCTGGAAGTCCAAATACACCACATCCACTGGTTCTCCCTTATCTATTTTACCAGTTACATCTTCAAAAAATTCCAGTAGATTAGTCAAGCACGATTTACCTTTTGTAAATCCATGTTGACTTTGTCCGATCCTGTCACTGTTTTCCAAGTGCTCTGCTATTACATCTTTTATAATGGACTCTAGCATTTTCCCCACTACCGATGTCAGGCTTATCGGTCTATAATTCCCCGTTTTCTCTCTACCACCTTTTTTTGAATAGTGGGGTAACATTAGCTACCCTCCAATCCATGGGTACTGTTCCAGATTCCATCGAATTTTGGTAGATGACCAGCAATGCATCTACTATTTCTAGGGCCACTTCCTTAAGTACCCTAGGATGTAGATTATCAGGCCCTGGGGATTTATCGGCCTTCAATCCCGTCAATTTCGTACTGGCACTGGGGAGTGTTGGCCTGGAGTATGGGGCTCGAGTCTCTGGAGTAGGGGCTCGAACCCACGACCATCTGACTCAGAGGCGAGAGAGAGAGCTAAACCCACTGAGCTACGGCTGACGTAGGTACGAACATTTTGCTTTTCATGAGCTCTGCATGCCAGAACTCTGAAGCCAATGGCCGCCTTGTCCTAAGCCTTCTGTTCAGACATTTCAACAACTCTTTTGGGGACTGTATCCGAGTTTCTTTCTCTCTTGCTCCCCCCTGGCCGCTAATGAGATGCCTGCGACCTCGTGCTGATATATAGCGGAGAGAGAAGGTGGGACTTGGAAATCGGAACCAAGGTCCATCAAAGAAATCAACCCAACGACCCAGAGCAGGTAAATAAAGCACTTGTTCCCTTCAAAAAGAACGAGACAACACAGAAGGAGGCAATTCGTCTCTTCACTATGTCTGTGGCAGCATGCTCTTCCTTGGTGAAGACAGATGCAAAGTACTGTACTCGTTTAGTACCTCAGCCATGCCCTCTGCCTCCATGCATAGGTCTCCTTTTTGGTCCCTAATCGGCCCCACCCCTCGTCTGCCTACCCTTTTGCTATTTATATGCCTGTAGAAGACTTTTGGATTACCTTTTATGTTGGCTGCCATTCTATTCTCATACCCTCTCTTTGCCCCTCTTATTTTCACTTCTCCTCTGACCTTTCTATCTATTGCCTGATTCTCAGATGTATTTGCAACCTGACATCTGTCATACCCGCTCTTTTTCTGCTTCATCTTACTCTCTATCTGTTTCGTCATCCAGAGAGCCCTGACTTTAGTTGCCCTGCCTTTCCCCCTAGTGGGAATGTACCTGAAATATTTCCTCTTCAAAGGCAGCCCGTTGTTCCATTTCAGTTTTGCCTGCCGATCTTTGATTCCAGTTTACCCGGGCCAGATCTGTTCTCATCCCACTGAAATTGGCTTTCCCCTCAGTTAAACATTTTTACTCTCGATTGCTCCCTGTCCTTTTCCATAGCTAATCTAAACCTTATGATACTGTGATCACTGTTCCCTAAATGTTCACCTACTGACACTTGCTCCACTTGACCCACCTCATTCCCCAGAACCAGATCCAGCAATGACTCCTCCCTCGTCGGGCCGGAAACATACTGATCAAGAAAGTTCTCCTGAACACACTTCAGAAATTCTTCCCCTTCTCTTTGCCTGTGCCGGCTCTTTGAACGAGCTCTCCAATTAGTCCCACTCCCCCCCCACTCCCTGCTCTTTCCCCACAGCCCTGTGAATTTTTCCCCTTCAAGTATTTATCCAATTCCCCTTTTGAAAGTTACTATTGAATCTGCTTCCACCGCCCTTTCAGGCAGCGCGTTCCAGATCACAACAACTCGCTGCGGAAAAACAATTCTCCTCATCTCCCCCTCTGGTTCTTTTACCGATTATCTTCAATCTGTGTCCTCTGGTTACCCACCCTCCTGCCACTGGAAACAGTTTCTCCTTATTTACTCCATCAAAACCCTTCGTGATTTTGAACACCTCTATCAAATCTCCTCTTAACCTTCTCTGCTCTAAGGAGAACAACCCCAGCTTCTCCAGGCTCTCCACATCATATATTTCTTAAGGCTAAAGGGATCAAGGGATATGGGGAGAAAGCAGGGACAGGGTACTGAATTTGGATGATCAGCCATGATCTCATTAAATGGCGGAGCAGGCTCGAGGGGCCGAATGGCCTACTCCTGCTCCTATCTTCTATGTTTCTATACTCCAGCTGAGGCCTAACCAGTGTTTTATAAAGGTTTCGCATAACTTCCCTGCTGTTATTCCTCTATTAATAAAGCCAAGGATCCTGTATGCTTTTTTTTTTAACAGCTTGATGAACAACTTACATTTATATGTAATAACATTTCCCAAGGCGCTTCACAGGAGTGTTATCAGACAGGAGTTGACTCCGAGCCACATAAGGAGATATTGGTCAAAGAGCTAGGTTTTAAGGAGCAGGGGGAGGCGAAGAGGCGGAGAGAATTCCAGGGCTTGGGGCCAACAGCCGCCAAAGGAGGGGCGACGGGAGTGCAGGGAGTCGGGGACGGGCAAGAGGCCAGAGTGGAAGGAATGTAGAGATCTCGGAGGGCTGCAGGGCAGAAGGAAGGGGACAGAGATCGGGAGTGGGGAGGGGGCGGCGAGGGCCACAGGGGCAGTTGAAAACAAGGATGTGAAACCGAGTCTCTCAAGGGAGTTTTCTTCGTGTTGATCGCATTGGAGTTACGCCAGCATGTGTAGAGATAAACCCTATCTGGATGTGTGCAGGAGACTCCTCCCAGGGTAATGCTCCCTTAGAATTTATCACAATCCAACTGGAGGAGACATTCCAAGTCAGAATATTTTGCAATTTTAACTTTATTTTGGGAAATTGCAAATCCTCTACACCGTATCCAAGGTAAATATTGCACAGGGAGCGGCCTCGTTTACTGTAAACTTGAGCCATTTCCCAGAACACTCAAGTCCCCCCCCCTCCGCAACCCCAATTAATCAGAAGTTGGTTAAGCATAAATTGGAGTCTCTATAAGTTGGATTTATAAATTACCGGGGCTGTCTGACAGTACGTGAGGCTGGCACAGGGCCATGGTGTTCACCTTAACCAGGCAGTAACAGCCAAGCCAGCCAGAGTTACGCCCTTTCCAAAACACGGGCTGAGTCCCAATGGATCCGGGCGGGCGGGCGTAATATGCACCGACGGCCAATGAGGCCTCTGTCCCACAAAATTCCTGCTGTTCGTACCCCAACTGCACGTGACTTAAGCCGTAGAAGAGGGGTGAGCTACCTGCACTGTCGGAGGGGCCGTCTCTCGGGTGAGACGTTAAACCGAAGGCCCCCGTCTGCCCTCTCGGGTTGACGTAAAAGATCCCACGGCTACTATTTCGAAGAAGAGCAGGGCAGGGGGGGGGGGGGGGGGAGTTCTCCCCCGGTGTCCCGGGGCTAATATTTATCCCTCGACCAACATCGCTAAAAGACAGATGATCCGGTCGTTACCTCCTTGCTGTTTGTGGGAGCTTGCAGTGCGCAAATTGGCTGCCGCGTTTCCCACATTACAACAGTGACTGCACTTCAGAAAAAAAATGCTTCATTGGCTGTGAAGCGCTTTGGGACGTCCTGAGGTGGTGAAAGGCGCTGGAGAGAGGCGCTGACATCCAGCTTCAAACACACAACTTGTCCATCACCAAATCATAGGATAGTACAGCCCAGGAAGAGGCTATTCGGCCCCATCGAGTCTGCACCAGCTCTTTCGAAGAGCAAAAGAAAGATTGCAGCCTAAATCCCTCAGCCATGCTCCCCCTGGACAGCCCCCCGAAAACGGGCATAGGGCTCGCAACGCACGATTACCCCGCGTCCATTCAATGTGATGCAGGCAGTACGCCAGCTTTGTGCTGCATGCACATTACCACTGATCTTAAAGAGGAGGTGCATTGTGGCTGGGGCAGGTGGTGGAACATGGGAGAGAGCGTGTCCAAGGTTCTCGGAGGCTGCACTGGAGGCCTTGGTGGAAGAAGTGGAAAGGAGAGATGTCCTGTATCCACATTGGCCAGGAGGCCCTCCAGACAAATGCTCAGAAGGAACCAGATAGCCGTGGAGGTCAATGTCAGGGGTCAAGCCCCGAGGACCTGGATGCAGTGCCGCAAAAGGTTCAATGACCTGACACGAGTGGTCAAGGTCAGTGAATTCACCTTCGAATGCCATATCCCACCAACGGCACCACTAGCCTCAGACACTGCTCAATGCACCACACCCCCATCACTCACCTACCAACAACCTCTAACAAACAGGACTCATACCTCACATTCGTAGCTGCACCTCACCCTCACACACTTAGCACTGCTGCAAGCTTCACACCCACATCTCACAGCTTGCACACACTGCCAGCTATTCAACCAAGACAGCCACATCACCCAAACACATTGCACCACACTCACTGACACACTCACCTCTCTTAGTTAGTTGTTGGGTCAGGGTTAGGATTGGGGTCAGGGTTAGGATCGGGGTCGGGATAGGGGTCGGAATTAGGGTCGGGATTGGGGTCGGGGATGGGGTTGGGATTGGGATTGGGGTCGGGATTGGGATTCGGGTTGGGATTGGGTTTGGGGTCGGGTTGGGGTCAGGGATGGGATTGGGGTCGGGATTGGGATTGGGGTCGGGATTGGGATTCGGGTTGGGATTGGGTTTGGGTTGGGGTCAGGGGTCGGGATTGTGATTGGGTCGGGATTGGGGTCGGGATTGGGGTCGGGTTGGGGTCAGGATTGTGATTGAGGTCGGGATTGGGATGGGTCGGGATTGGGGTCAGGGGTCGGGATTGTGATTGGGGTTGGGGTCGGGATTGGGATTGGGGATGGGGTCGGGATTGGGATGGGTCGGGATTGGGGTTGGGTTTGGGTCAGGGGTCGGGATTGTGATTGGGGTCGGGGTCAGGGGTCGGGATTGGGGTTGGGGTCAGGGGTCGGGATTGTGATTGGGGTCGGGATTGGGATGGGTCGGGATTGGGGTTGGGGATGGGGTCGGGATTGGGATGGGTCGGGATTGGGGTCAGGGGTCGGGATTGTGATTGGGGTTGGGGTCGGGATTGGGA